>OX401969.1:1215000-1815000 GCA_947859335.1 Tortricodes alternella
TACTTAGCTTGATTGGGAAACCTTACACATTGTAGCCTAATGTGTTATAAATACCCCTAACAACGTAAAACGTAGAACTGACAAACTGGTTTCGATTTTCATTTGTATGGCTTCAGCCATTCACACCTATTACTTACTTGCGACCTTGTACTTATAGCCAGGCCAAATTAAGCTTTAAACAATGAAATTAGACTACCACTTGTGTTTATACTGAAATTAGCGAAACGGAACATTTAAATGAAACAAGATTATTCTCGGAATTGGATGTCGTTATTGTATAGTCAGTTTTAATTATAAGTAAAGTACATAGAAGGTAAAGTGCCTAGGAGCGTGCAGGTTTCCAAACTTGTTTATTTTTTCGTAAGCCCGTTGACTTTAAATTGTACATTATAAACCTCGCGAGATTTAATATAATTATACCTATAACAAAACAGTTGTTTCTCTGTTTCTATCATTAGTCGGACTAAAACGAAAGTTTTACCTTGGATTGATTTTGATTTGGATAAGATTAGTTGAGATTTGGCAGCCCAGACACAAGTCAAGCTTCTAGTCATAGATCGCCATAGCTGGGCACAATACCGTTACTCCGTTCATCGTTAATTAACGTAGTTAACATTTCGAGTAACGGATTAACTTTTAGGTATACTTCAAAAAATTTTAACGGACTCATTAACTTCTTCAATGCAATGAAAGTTGCCAAAAGGACAACGCGCGGCTTTTGTCAGATAGCTTTTGATTTTAATTTGATCGCTAAATAATAGGTACCCACTATTACAAACTCGAATGCAATAGGTACCCTAGTTTTACTAATGTTTCATGTTCTGCCTAAACTTCTATAGCACCAATCAAATTTTTTTATAAGTAAATTACTAACGCAACGACATTATAAAACGTAATTTCTATCCCTAGTTAACGATTAATGATTAACGTTAACTTCCGTTAAATTTCCGAAAACGAACTCTTTAACGTTTAACGAAGTTAACTTTTTTAGTTATGGATTAGCGATTAACCAAGTTAACCATTTGATACACGGTGCCCAGCTATGCAGATCACCCCCAGCCGCCTTAACATGCATGGCACAAAGATAAGATAGACCGTTTTATCTCTAAGTGCGTCTATTTTGCAAGTAGGCCACATTGGGTTCTTTCACATGTCTGAATCAACCAGCACTTCGAAAGGTGACATCTGCTGAGAAGAAACGCCGCAAGAAGTTAGGGCAGCGGGGTTTAAGGTAGGGCTGCGGCCCTAACATGCATGCCACAAAGATAAATTAGAACCGCTTATTTTTCTGACTATATCTTTCGTCGGCATTAGTGTGAGAGAGATGCAATAAGACGGTTTATCAACTTAATTCTTGTGGCAACCTTGCTAGGGCTGCTGCGGTGGGTACAAGGTAGTATGGACTATGAATTATGAACAAAAAACTTTCTTAACGAATTATCTTAGTTAATGGTATTTTTGTGGTTCCGTACCTCAAAAGGAAAAACGGAACCCTTATAGCATCACTCGTGTGTCTGTCTGTCTGACTGTCCGTCTGTCACAGCCAATTTGCTCCAAAACTGCTGGACCGATTTAGTTGAAATTTGGTACACATATGTAATGTGACCGCAACACGGACGCGTAACGTAATTAAATGAATTTTAAACATGGGGGCCACTTTTGTGGAATAAATAAAAAATAAAATAAAAAGTTTTTCAAACTATTTCGTGTGATATATCAAATAAAAAAGGGCTCGTTGTGAGAATGCTAAATCTATTATTAATTAATTTTTTAATTTTAGAATAAATAGTTTGTAAGTTATTTAGAAAAATAGGCGAAAATTGACCATTCCCACCCCCTATCTCCGAAACTGCTGGACCTAAAATTTTGAAAAAATACGGAACATAGTTCTTTACCTATAGATTACAGGAAAATCTATAAGAATTCTATAGTATTTAAAGTAACCTAGGAAATTTCAGATGATCATGAACGGAACGGAACCCTCTCCACGCGAGTTTAACTCGCACTTGTCCGGTTTTTAAGGTAGGGTATTGGTATTTTATAGTATGGTATTGCTCACAATGCCTCCCGTAGCTACGGCCCTGAGGTGATCTGTGCCCCAAAACCCCAACATTCTAGTAAAAAGGTTAATTGAAGAAGCCGCTCAAAAAACAACCAAAGATTAAATTCTGAACAGTAGAGTTCGATACATCTTGTTCGCTTCGATCTTTTCGATGCTGACACTCAAAAGCTATTCGCAAATTTATTTTGAACTTAATTAAGTAAGTACTTATCTTTAAAAAGCCGTTATTTCAATAACTTGATGTAATAATACACAGTCGAAGTATATGGACCATTTCACAGTGTGGGCCCAGTTGCAATATAGAATATACCTTATTAGTTCGGAACTTGGCAGTTAGCGCTCGCGAGCCTTGGGCACAGGTCGTTAAACGCGCGCGTTTGAAAAAAGTTGAAGTTCAAAATTGGAACAAAAAATACGACTGCATTTTTTTTGAATAATGACTTTATTAAATGCGTCCATGATTAGACAGTGAAGTTAATACAGATTTGTGGAAGTGTCTGCAAAGTGTAAAGAACTTCTAAACAAAGTAAGTTTTTAACTGATTCAAAAAAGGAGGAGGTACAATTCAAGTAAGTTTTTATTATTTATTTTTATATAAAAGTTAACTAGCTGTGCACGCGACTACATAAGTATGTGATGTGAAGAGCGCCACCCGTCGTTATTGTCATCTTTAAAATTGCTCTATATTTTACTTTGTAGTTAGGTCAATATCCCGAGCACGTTTTTTTTATGTGGTGAAGCTGGGTCTGCACTAACGTTTTTAGTTAGTGTAGAAAGCTTATTCATTGTAATACATCTTTTTTTTCTGAACAACTTTCTAGGCAACATTTTATTTTTGGGAGGGTACCACAAAAGGAAAAAACCGGACAAGTGCGAGTTAAACTCGCGTGGAGAGGGTTCCGTTCCGGGAGAGGGTACATGATTATCTGAAATTTCCTATGTTACTTTAAATACAATAGACTTCTTATAGGTTTTCCTGGCGCCTCATTCGGGAACGCTAAGTGATTCTGTAGCGACTCGTAAGCCAGATCTCTCATCTCGCTCTTACGCATTTCGCGTCGTGCGGAAGAGTGGAATGAGAAATCTGGCTTACGAGTCGCTACAGAATCACTTAGCGTTCCCGAATGAGGCGCCTGTAATGTACTGTAAAGAACAATTTTCTGCATTTTTTCAAAATTGTAGGCCCAGTAGTTTCGGAGATTATAATAATAATAATAATAATAATAACCATGAAGGATGGTACGGTCGACATCTGTCGGGCATGCCGCCGTCCCGGAGAGTCACTCAGGCATATTATCTCCGGTTGTTCTCATCTTGCTAACGGCGAGTACTTGCACAGACATAACCTCGTAGCCAGAATTATTCACCAGCAACTTGCTCTTCGATACGGCCTTGTGGCGTCGGAAGTGCCGTACTACAAGTACGCACCGGCGCCGGTTCTCGAAAATGGTCGTGCCACGCTCTACTGGGGTCGATCTGTCATCACGGACAGGACTATTATTACCAATAAGCCTGATATCGTGCTGACAGATCGATCGCAGCGCCGGGCAGTGCTCGTCGACATCACCATCCCCCATGACGAGAACCTCGTGAAGGCCGAGAAGGACAAACTCAGCAAGTACCTTGACTTGGCTCACGAGGTGACCGCCATGTGGGATGTTGACTCGACGATCATTGTACCGATAGTTGTTTCTGCGAACGGGCTCATAGCGAAGAGTCTCGACCAACACCTCAAGAGACTCTCGCTTGATGGCTGGATCAAGGGTCGGATACAGAAGGCGGTACTCCTGGACACGGCGCGCATCGTCAGGAGGTTCCTCTCTCTGCGGCCCTAACCACCGGTAGCTTGAGCCCTGCCCCGCTACCGGCGGCACCCTAGGCTAGGTTTTTATAGTGTCTGTATTTTTATAGTGATATTGTATTTTACTTTTTATACAAATATTATAAAACCTAGCCTAAGATTCAAGACTAATAAAGAGAATAATAATAATACCATTTATTTCAGGCAACAAGGCCCATAACATAAATACCTTAAAGACTAACATACATAAGTAACAATAAAACTCTTAAATAACTATTATAGGGGGAATGGTTAATTTACGCCTATATTCCTAAATAACTTCCAAACTATGTATCTAAAAATTCAAAAAAAAAAATTGATTGTCACAACGAGCCCTTTTATTTGATATGTCACACGATATAGTTTGCAAATCTTTTTTTTTTTAATTTTCTAATTTATCTCCTAAAAGCGGGTTCCATGATAAAAAAAAAACATTTATTTACATTACGCGTCCGTGTTGTGGTCACCAACTAACATTATGTGTACGAAATTTCAACTCAATCGGTCCAGCAGTTTCGGAGCAAATTGGCTGTGACAGACGGACAGACAGATACACGAGTGATCCTATAAGGGTTCCGTAATTTCCTTTTGAAGTACGAAACCCTAATAACGGAATCCTTATAGGATCACTCGTGTGTCTGTGTGTCTCTCTGTATGTCCGTCTGTCACAGCCAATTTGCTCCGATAGGTAGTATAGGACCAATTTAACATACATACATACATACATAGCATCACGCCCGAAATCCCTAATGGGGTGGGCAGAGCCACAAGACTACTTGTGGCCACATGTGGACCAATTTAAGTAAGTAAGTAAGTAATGATTTATTGAGAAACAAAGTACCTACAAGATTACATTATAAGTATACAGGCATTGTCCAGTGGATCCCAAACTAGGCTGAGCCTGTAGGTATCTTGGGACCCGCTTTTCGGTCGGTTTACAGAGTATGTGAGTGCAAGTTTGAACTGAAAAGAGACAAACAATAAATATCTAGGCAAAAAATAATAAACAAAATATTACATAGGTAATTACAATTCAGATGAGCATCACACAGCAAAGGCGAAATTATAATTGAAGTTAAAAAATATTGTTGATAAGCTAATAAAATTGCATAAGGTACATCCAAAAAGTGTGAGATCATGTTCGAGATAATGTGTGTGTAGTGAAGAGTTTGTGATTGTGTGCTAGCGTGCGTGTGAGTGTGTGTGTGTGTGTGTGTGTGTGGACGCGAAGTTTTTTGGAGCTGCAGAAGAGAGACTCCCTTGCTCATGGGTGTAGAAGGTCTTCTGTACCAGAATATGATAGAGTCGCGAGCCATTTCCTGAGAGTATTTTTTACCTCGTAGGTAGAGCAGTGTTCTATGGCACACGATTTGCAAACGACATTGTAGATGTACGGGTGAGCAAAAGATGGAGATCGTTTGAGTTGAAATTTGGTATACATAATTATGTAAGTTGGTGACCGCAACACGGACGTGTAACCGGTGTAACATAAATAAATGAATTTTAAACATGGAGGCCTATTGTGGGGGGTTAATCAGGAAATGTTAAAAAAAAGTTTTGCATACTATGGCGTTTGACATCAAGCGAAAGGGTTCGTTATGAGAATCTTAAATATATTTTTTAATATAATTTTAAGATAAATAGTTATGTAGGAAAATAGGGGAAAATTTATCATTCCCCTCCCGCTTATCTCCGGGCCTATATTAAAAAAAAAAAATACGGAAAAATTAGTTCTTTACCTATAGATTACAGGGAAACCTATAAGAATATGGTATTTAAAGTAACGTAGGAAATTTCACATGATCACGGAAGCCTCTCCAAGCGAGTTTAACTCTCACTTATCCGGTTTTTTAAACTTATCTAGGATTTTTCGGGTCACAAATCTTCCCGGGCCCGCGCACGACATCTTACCAAAGTTTTCACGTAATTGGATGAATGTTATAAGAAGAAGTAAGAACGCAAAGGAGACGATTGAACAAACAACCATCTTGAAGTTACGTTTAAATGCATAACTTCAAGGGTTTAGGGACTTTTTTCCCATTCTAACTTCAACCCCCTCTTTTACCCCCTTCCAGTTTTATATCCTGTTATGTCCTGCCTGAAGTTGCCTTTAATATAATATCAAATACCACATTAATCCGTCTAATATTTTAAAAGTTTATTGCGTACATACAATTAAAAAAAACAGACATGAAATTCCAAAACCATTGGCAATTTTTCATTGTTATCTTAAATGTACATAATTTTGGATAAAAGGTTTGGTTTGCTCCGGTATTTGGAAGCGAGATGGTGGTATTGTCAAACCTGTTTTAACGTTTATGTAAGTTTTACCGACTAAGTTATTTCCGTAGGCGAAGGCCGTCCGAAATAATAATATTCAGATTAAGCTATTAAAAATACTATCGTTCAACTAATTTAAATTAAATCACTGAATAGATAATAGTACTAAGTATACTAACGTACAGAACAATCACTGTCTAACAAAGCCAGTGTTTAGGTACGAAAATATACCTAATCTATGCCTTCTGTCTCCATCGCATAAAACGTGCTCTTTCGTGTACGCCAGGGTTGTCAGTATTTTATCCGCGTCACACAACAACACCAAACATGTAGGCTACTTGATGACGCGCGATCGCGTTAAGAGGGCGCCGACCGTCCAGTGGCGTCCTCATCACTGTTATTGTGTTTTCTATTAAACTAAAGTATTTTATCAAAATCGAACCCATATAAGTTGTTGCGCCGTTTAATACACAATTTATATGCTATGTAATATAGCTTTACAAAGTATAAACGGTACGTCATCATTTTAACAGAAAATAGCGGCCACTATTTTCTATTAAATTGATTAGATGATGGTTATACTTTGCAAAGCTATATTACATAGCATATACGTTGTGTATTAAGTTGCGTAACAACGTATACGGCTTCGATTTTAATAAAATACTTTCCTTTAATAGAAAACAGAATAACAGTGATGAGGGCGCCACTGGACGGTCGGCGCCCTCTTAATCGGCCGGCAAGCGAGCGGCAACCTACTGCGATTTACAGCTCCGAGCTGTCCGATGGCCGTGCATAGCGTACCTGAAGGAGTGAGATATCTGCAAAAAGGATAGAATAGATTATTGACCAAGCGAGCACAGAGCGCGATCAAAGCGTCTTCGTTTCAGCTCGGGAGTATTATGTAATCTGTGGCTCGGGCAAAAATGATTTCGTATGTTCGGATGTCCAGCTGTTCTCCTCTACAGGTCGCATTTCTCAACCGATTCTCGTGAAATGTTGTGAGCAGATGTGATAACTATATGGATCTTTTTTATTAACTTACTTTTTCGAAATCTTTCAAAATGGCGGAGATATGTGGTGGTTGAAAACGTAAAAAAAAACATATTTACTCGCGAGGTCTACAGCTCACAGAGCCACTAGGTAGTTATATCATTTATTACAGAGCTAATTTCGTTCGTTCGTCGTTTTGGAAGACTGTGATTCTTCTGTACGTTAGTACTATTATCTATTCTGTGATTTTAGTTAATTTTAATTGTTAATTTAACGGAGAACATTTTTAGTATCAGTTTATATTAATATAGGATAAGTACCTAGTAACTTTCGCACACAGCGTCGCGCTTGCGTAATTTGTCGCTGTTCCCGCTATGAATAAGTGTTTCATGATTCATGAAGTTTAAAAAAGTGGTTGTCGTCTGAGAAATTTCAAAGTAGCTCTATTATTAATGCCTGTCTACAAAACAATGTTATTTACACTCAACTGTGCCTTCACTACAACACAAACAAAAGTATTACAAAACTGCATTCCATCTCTAAACAGCTTTGCGCAAGCGCCCAAATTAAGATAAAACTGTTACCAGTTATCATGAGATAAAGTACAAGAAGGCGTTGTTTTATCAACGACATGGCAATAGTATAAACATAACTGGGGAATATTTTTTCAAGAGTTGCTAAGTAAACATATACCTATATCGTCCATGTACAATAGATATCCTGTTACCCTTTTCAATGAGGATCATGAAAATCGATGGCAAAAAGTGTATTTTTTAATTGTTTATGATGACTGTCAGTTCGATCTCGAACGCACCAATCACAGCGCTTTAAAATCCCCATGCGTCCCGCAAGTTTGACGTTTGACAGCTTTAAGCCGGCCACATACATTCGATTTCCGGGTTCATTTTTGAATCGGACTCTCCGAACGCAGCAAATTCATATATAACAATCAGGGCTTCTCACACCCATTCGATTTTTTTTCCATACGGAACTTTCCCGTCCTTTTGTTCCGAATGCTAGTCTTGCATTCGGAATTCCACATATAGGCTGATAGGCTGGCGACGCCCGTGCATTCATATAAAGAATAGAAACCCTTGAGTTGAATGAGGTAGGGTTAAATAAACAAAGTAGAATCCACGCCCTCTATCGCATTCGCAATGACGTGAAATCTTCGAGTGATTATGTATACTAGAGTGGACACCTCAACTTGATTTCTTGTAAAGCCTGTTGAGGCCAAATGGCACAAACACCTATAAGAAAACGATCACCGCCGGACGCGGCGCGCATGCCCGCTCCGTCAAGTGCTCGCTGTCATTTGTTTGAGATGTCTGTTTAGTGTAACGTAATACTTCAATGCGTGAAACAAACTTCCTCGCAGGGTGCAATATGGAGCGGGCCGGGACGAGCAGCGAGCGCACGCCGCTGGTGCAGCCCACCTACGTGTTCGAGTCGAGCCTGGCGCGCCAGTACCGCAAGCGCCTGCGCAACTGCCAGTGCGCCATCTGCGTCTCCATACTGTGAGTAAGCCAGGCACTGTGGGTCTCTCGGCTGCTCAAATTACGTAACACCAAGTAGTAGCTTTAGAGAAAAGTAAACCAATTGTACCCTTATTTACATCGAGTGATGACTAAATAGGCTAGTTACCTAAAAAAATCTAATCTAATATTGAACACATATTTTTTCTTTTGTCAATTAAACTAAAATTGACGAAGATATAGTGCGTTGACGCGTGATGTCGAGACTTTGTACAGTTTTTACCATTAAATGACGTCATTAGTCCCCACTCCCGAACTTTGATGCGCGTTATCTTTGTCAATTTTGATTGATTTGATAAAGCAAAAAATATGTGTTCAATATTATTTGATAATCTAACTGACGGACTAATTAGAATTGCTATTTTTTAACCCAGGAAACATCCCTATTGGTTTACTTTTCGAGCCAAACCGATACCAATTGTGTTACGTAATTGAGCTGCTGGTCATGTGAATCGCTTCCGAAGTGGGAAACAGACAAGAGGTAAAACAGTTATTCTTGATTAAGAATACTACGGTTATGGGTTACTTTTTTTTGGAAGGAGGAAACACTCATGTATAAGGCTGGAATATGACTGCTTGACCGATTTAATGGGAAGGTGCCCAGTTTAAATATTCCCTACCGATCAAAAATTTATCAGATTATAGCTAACCCAATATCATGAAAAAAGAAGTCGGCTGACTATAAAGAGGTGGATTAGACGTCAGCTGGTCACCAGAACATGAAAGCTGGCCTAAAATGCACTACTTTATAGTCAGCTGACTTTTTATCCTTCAAGATATTGGGTTAGCTATAATCTGATAAACTGATCTGAATTTTACTAAGTGCGTTTGAGGTTACCACTGCTCAACCCACCCATGGCACCGCAGCTGACGTTCACTGGCCTTCATGATACAACTCTGAAGTATTTTACGAGTTATCGTCCGAAAGGGAATTGGTCATGAAAATCTGTTGCTCGCTCGCGGACCAGACGCACTGTACCTACACTGATTGGTGGCCTTATATAACCTCGGAATGATCCTTCGTCTCTCATACCACAGCTAAGTGACGTGGAGCTTGTGGGTTATGAACGGAGCCAATAACCCATTCAATGCGCAAGAGTCGACGAGACCTGCCGTGTGATTCTCTAACGTACGCAGTGGCTGATCAAGCGACACATACAAATTTAAACCGATTGACTTCGTTCTTACAATCTAAATTCTGTTCAGCAGCGCACGTAATAGAATCACATCACACAAATTTTTCGCCCGGCATGGCGTGAATGCGGTAAAACTCTGAAGCCTTTTGTAGATGGGATCAGAACCATTTCATGTATGCTCTCTCTCTTATACAGTGTGATGCTCAGCGTGGCACTGCTCGTCACCGTCTCATACAACCTCGCCGACAGTTTCGACGACGATGACAACAGCACGTTCATCCCCATACCTATGGTCACCAACATACCCACGGACAATCAGACTACCAACCAGATTGGCAACTTGACGGCCTTTGGCAATCGGACGCTCAACTTGATGTCGATAGCGCCGAATTTGCAGCCGATAATTAATCAGAAGTGGCCTTTGGAAGGTATAGTTTTTTATTTACGTAATTAGCTATAATAAGTCCGTAGTTCCTAAAAAGCGTGCGTTATTAGGGCAACCAGGTTAAAGACAACTTCATCGACGTCGACGTCTTCTAATGGACCATGAATGAAGTAAGTACCAGAAAAGTGAGAAAAGTTATGCATGAAAAAAATCAGGAAAAGATCATCCTACCTACAGTATTCCTAGCCGGGGTAGTATACATTTTAATGGATAATTAGGTATTTGTTACTATAAGAAGATACTATCCTACTAATATCTGAAATGTGAAAATATGTGAAGATTTTCGGATGTTTTGACGATTGGCTTAAGCGGAAACAGCGGGATGGATTTTACTGAAATTTGGCAGAAACACACATATCCCGACAATGTTTTCCCTTGGGATAATTTAGTAATAAAGTCGCGGGCACAGCTAGTACAGCTACAAACGCAATGTAACGCATATACAACTCAAACTACAAGTGTGCAAACTTCAACTCGCCAAACGGAATTATTAGTAGGTATAAGTCCATCAAAATTTGCAATTTGGCGCCCATTTATATCACAATACGATGTTTATAGTTGTAAATAGGTACCTCATGTTTTTTCTTTCAATCTTCTTTCAAATAATAACATATAACCAATAAATCAGATGCTGCTCTCAAAATATTTATAAAAAGGCATTTAAATTATTTGATGTTTCCGCTCTTTTTATGATTTCGTATTGATTTAGAGATTTGAAGAGAAAATATGTGTACGCCAGTAATGGCTAAATGTGCTGATTAGATATATTAAAAATATCTCTTGTAAGCCACATTTAATGCAAATAAAAATAAATAGATGAAGAAAATAAATGTAAAAGCAGTCTTTGCTGTTGAATGCTGGGCTATGAGGACAATATTTAATTTATTAAAAGGCAGTAACGTTGTAACGCACACATAAATTTAGTCTCGTTATCATTATTGTAATTGCCGTGATTTTATTAAGTTTATACAGGTTTTTTTAATTGTTTTCTCCGACAATATTCTTGTTCCATTTTAGAGCAAAATTAACCATATTGCAGATTGATTCACATTGTTTTTTTCCATTAGTTTAATCACATTATAATGAAATTTAAAATGTTTTAAGATATGCAGCGTTGCCGAATTGCTTGAATTTTATATAATTTAGTAAAACCGGTCCAAGATGTTGAGCAACTGGTTGTCTTTGAGCCTTGAACCCCGGTGTATCAACGAAATGACGATAATGTAAATTATACCTACACGTGTTTTTTTTTAGTTACTATAACTTTAAGGAAATATTCCTTACGTCAAATAAAGTGAATTTTTCTAATACACTTGTACATATTCTAATTCGAATTATTTTAAAGATATTCAATGAATTATGCTTCTTAAACTAGTCTAAAAGGTCCTCAATGTTGGATCATCAGGCTGATATTTACTTCATAATTTTCAATTTTGTTTAACTCAAAAGGCTCTTTTACAATAACCGTTAATGCAATATTTTATTATTACGTACTACAAAAAAGTATAGTACCGAGGAGTAGCATTTGTCATATTTCCTGTATTTATAAAGATTCCTGAAAATCCTTCCAGGACATCGGGCTGCTTTTTGACCATGTCCTTCTCTGAACTTCCTATTATCGCTGTGCCAAACATCAAGTCAATTAGTCACCGTTTAAACGGGAAAGAGTGAACGTGAAACGTGAAATTCCAACAATCAATTATGACTAATCAATTTGGGATAAGATTAGAATAAAAATTAAGTTATTAACAAATCATTCAATTATACTAAAAAAGCGTGGGGTGCTTGGTATTAAATGTTACAATTATTTCATTGGGAGCTATTTATAAAATTAGAGTCATTTTGAAAATATAGCAAATTGCACCCCACGCTTTTTTAGTATAATTGAATGATTTGTTAATAACTTAATTTTTATTCTAATCTTATCCCAAGTTGATTAGTCATAATTGATTGTTGGAATTTCCATTACTTGTAACACAAACTCTTCATACCTACTTAAAAATTATTTTCTACTTTATAGTTCGGTTTGCTATTAAAGCGTGATTTTTAGTTAATAACTTTATTGTTATACTAATCTTATCCCAAATTGATTAGTCATAATTGATTGTTGAAATTTCTATTGTCTACTGTAGCACAAACTCTTTATACTTAAAACTTAAATTACATAAATTCATAAAAGGCTTCATTTCGGTTAATATTTCTAAAACGCATTTATTATGTAAATACTTACAAGAATGCAACAGAATTTCTCAACGGAACGTTTTTTTTGTTTCAAAAATATATTTCAGAAAAGAAAACAAAGCTAATAAAATAGTGAATTACGGAAACAATTTTGTGGTGCTAGTGGGCAAGTCTCAAATAAGACCATGTTTAATTAGATCATGAGTTTCAATTTCCGTTCCTAGGTAAACCAAGCAACCCGTGGTCTAGCACACCATCTCCCAAGAACATTATAGAGGCAGTTTCCGTCGGAAAAGCGGCGCTCGCGCAACAACAGAAGGCTGAGGCGACGCGCAAGGCGCTCGCGCCGGACACTCCCGCGCATCGAGCGCAGCGAGCAGCAGCGACCGCGGCCGATGTGAAGCCGATGGCTGATGCTGCGTACGCCGCTGAGGAGGCCACCAAGGCGCTAGTTAACGGGTAAATTTTAACTATGCTAAGAAAACTAGATTACTTTGTGGTGGGTATACGTAAAACAACTAGAGGAGAGTGCTGCACTTCCGATATCTGTAGCTTAGAAAGTAGTTCTAACATTTTTTTCTTCAGATCACTTTAATGAGCTCAGCTCTCTCTCTCTCTTATGCCGGGCCACACCTACCCCTAACGCGTTAATCGGCACTAAATGCAGATGTGACCGGAAGTTAGCGCACTAATTCATAAACACCGTTGCATATGACGTTAGGCGTTAGGCGATAGCTCGGTTGTCGGTCTTTTTGACACATCAAAGGATGTTACGCGTTACTTAACGCATTGTAATGGCTATACTACTCCATGCGTGACATGAGTATCAACATATAAAAATAGTTTACTGCCATTAAATAATACAGCCCACCGCTTTCAACGTCCATCCTTAATTAATCCTTAGTTACTTTAAATCTTTTGGATTAAACGAGGGAATGCCAGGAAGGAAAGATGACAGGTGTCAAAATAGACAAGTTTTATTAACATAATTGACAATGACACAGGTATAGCAGCTCAAGTTACGCGTTACTAATCGCACTATCTAACGCCTTAATTATTTACGTTTTGATGGACATTAGACATTAGACAGGTGTGGCCCGGGCATTAGATAGAATGCATATTTCTAAAAAATATGATTTAGATTTTAAATTAGGCGATTTCTTTTTTAAAGCACTGACTGACAAACAGTAAATAACCGGTACCTAGGTATGTCTACACTACGTTTTACACAGGCGTTCATTGAAATAACATAGGTGAGCACTTAGAAAAGATTATTGGATTTAATTTTAAATGGAAGTTCGTCTTTTTTATTTTAAACTTATGAGACTATATTATTAACTTCGGGCCTTTATCAGAATGTTACTAGTCCGAAAATGAGATGTTTTGACACAACTACTTTTATTTGTAGGCTATGATTAGATGAATTAGGTACTTAAATGGCGTATTTTAGGCAAGCAATCAAGGTAGGAGAATTAATAAGCTAAGAAATTGATCAGTCAAAAATTTAGTAAGCAATAAATGTGTTTTATGCAATGCCTACCCCTTTGAATAATAACGCAATAGAAACCGAATCCGCGCGCATAATTTGAAGCAACAAAATTGGAGCCATTTAAGACTCCAAACGCCGGGACGCTCCGTAGTGTCAAATGTCAAAGCGCACCGAACGCATCTCGGTTTATTGCTTCACTTTTGTCAGGGCGGTTGTATGTAAACTATCCTTCTATGGTATGTAATTGTATGGCCCTACCCATTGCTTTACAGTACTATCTCATATCAATATCTCATTAACCTGCCCTATAATTAGTAATTCGGACTTATAAAGTTGTGTTGCTAAGTGAACAAGGTTTTAAACAAACGAAAAAGGTTTTAAACTATGAAAGAATAAATAAAACGTAATGGCAACCTTTGCAGTCGTTAAATTGTCGGCCAGGTGAATGAGAAACCCTGCACTTAAACTGTGTCAATGTTTGCGATTGTGGTATTGTAATCGATCTAAGTTTATTAAGTTACTCATACTCGTACTCATTTAGGTACTCTTAAATATTAAGAGTATTACATGTCATTTTATATTAAGTATACAATATTATAGTCATTAATAAAATTGTATACTGCTATTATTCGAATTATTCATTAATCACTTCTTTATCTATAATATGAAATGACCGCAGCACTAGCCACTTCTTGAAATGGTTTCCAAAAGAAGCATTACTTTTAATTTTTCAATAGTAGTTTATGCAACGGTTGCGTAATGATAGGCCTTAAAACACTAGTGCGGTTTTATGAAACGAGCTTTTAGCGAGTTTCATAATAAGATCGCACGTGTGTTTTAAGGCCAAATTATGCAGAGTTGCATACATAACTTTATCTACACACATATTATAAATCCTCCATGATGGGTTGAGAAACAATATTTTCTGGCAACAAGTTATTTGTTGCAATCGTGGCTGCATATTTCCGATATCCGGCGCATTTACACATCACACACACTCCGAAAAGACTACTATCTTCTATGTAATTTACATTTTCAACTAAAATGTAAATTACAAACAACTTTTTCTATTCAATTCAACAACAATTCTACTTTCGTTCAGCAAAACACCAACATAATGGCGGCAATTCGATCCTCCGTCAAGACCATTTCTTTTTTTTTAAATCATAGACAAACGAATGAAGTCTCTATTCTCATGTCACTCGAGATCAAATGTTGTGCAATTTATTTTAAAAAAACATACTGAATTAACGTTTCGTATCAATAACTGTTTTAATATCTATGGATACTAGAATAGAGACCCACTTGAGTTTTGACAGCTGTTCCAAATTTAATCTCATTTCTATACTAAAAACGATACGGGAATAACATTGCAGCACTGGACTTCCTAATTGGTTGTCAAAATGGTGGTCATTTCCTACGGTTTTTGATTACACTATAGAGGTTTTATGATATGGGTGTAGATTTGTCTTTTCGAATGTGTTGTGTGGTTTGATTTCAAAACATCACACAAAGTACAAAATTCACTTAAAGGTGTTTTTGCAGTACAGTATTTTGTATATGCTTCAGGATTTTTTAAAAGAAAGCCAAGGGCCCACACAAAAGATCCGCATGGGCACCTTTACCTAGCAATATTTTTTATCTTGGCCATCTTTTAAACCGGTCATTGTCTAATATTGTGTTGTGCCTGTACTTCAATAACATACTGTTGAATGTAATACTGCTTTAATACACGTTTTGTTACAATGCACTCTATGATTTTTCACTCTTTGCACCAGCTTTTTGATCTTCCCGCAGTGTTGTAAGTTAGAGCTTTTTATACACTGGCAGATAAAAAACCTTCTAGAGACGTCCACTACCATTACCATGACAAACCGTTCTCGTTATCGAAATCTATTTGAAATAAGAAAATAGAAATAAGAAAATAAGAAAATAGGCTGCTTGATGACGCGCGAATCGGCCAGCGAGCGAGCGCGCGGCAACCTACTGCGATTTACAGCTCCGAGCTCCCGACGACCGATCGTACCTAAAATGCGAAATGAAACCTCCCTGTCTATTTTTTTTTGTTTTTTTTTTTATATAAGGGAAGGCAAACGAGCTTGCGAGTCACCTGATGGTAAGTGATCATCGCCGCCCATCAACATCACTAACCCCGAAGGAGTCATTGAGCCGTTGCTGACCTTTTAGGGAAAAATAAACTCTTCTCTTGAACTCTTCTCCCCAATGTCAAAACAGTCCGGGAACACCGCTGATGGAAGTCTCAACAAAGAATGAAATAAAATACGTCGCATCCTCTCTAATTATAATGTAGCTTTAACAAATTGCTGCTGAACCAATCGGTCGTCAGTTCTATACCTAAGATTTTTAATTTATGTTTTATTTATATTTTATTTATTAAGGTACACCAACAACAAACATATTAAAAAAAACACAAATACATTGAAATAGAAAAAAAAACTTATCTGATATGCATGTCAATTACAGGCGTACACAACATTTGCAGCCAACATACCTATTAAGGAAAGTGATTAATAATACCTAGTACATATTCAATTTAACCTAAAACTGACACTAACTTAAATTAAATGAACATAAATTAACACTAAATTTTACTAACGAATTTTAATAATTTGGCCTATAATTTGGGAAGAGAGTCATGAAAAATATCAATCTCAAGTTTTTTGTTAAGCTCATTATACTTGGAACGTGACCTGGCTAATGGGGAGTTGTGACCGAGGTTAGTCTTAAAGAAGGGATTTTTAGAATTTTGGTTATAGGGTTTCTTGGGTAGTGATATGGAACTGAAGGCCCGGGCACACCAAAGGCGGTTGCGGCGCGTTTGCGGCGCGAACGCGGGCACGCGAAGTTGTATTTAATACCGCCGCCATGTCCAGAGGCACACCGAACGCGTCGCGAAAGCGGCGCGGGGCGTACGCGAAGTGGCGGCGGCGCGGGGCGTGCGCGAAGCGGCGGCGGCGCGGGGCGTGCGCGAAGCGGCGGCGGCGCGGGGCGTGCGCGAAGCGGCGGCGGCGCGGGGCGTGCGCGAGCACGCAAAGTTGTATTACGCGGCGCGGGGCGGGGCGAATGCGGCGCGAAAGCGGTGCGAAAGCGGCGCGAAAGCGGCGCGAAAGCGGCGCGGGGCGTGAGCAACGCGGGCCCGCGTTTGAAACGCGTTGACGCCGCCGCCCGCGTTCGCGCCGCAAACGCGCCGCAACCGCGTTTGGTGTGCCCGGGCCTTTATAGTCGGATTCGCTCGGTAAGTAGGAAGGAATTGATTTTGCCATTTATAAGTTTGTGTAAAAATGTGAGGTCGTGTATCATTCTCCGTTCGCAAAGGGATGTCATTCGGAAGTATTTCAATCGCTGGTCATATGGGTTTCGATGTGAGAAGCCTTGTGATGCATATGCCAGATGTCTAGTAAAAGCTCGTTGGATACCTTCGATACGCTGGCTTAATTTACCTCAGACATATTGTTTATTAAATTCTCCAGCGGACTCCTCTCTCTGTTTCGTCGGCATTAGTGTGAGAGAAACGGACTTAGACATAAGATGGTTTATCTTATCCTTGTGTCAACCTTGCTAGTGCCGCAGGGGGCTCTTCCTACCTTATCTAAATGTGTTTATAAAGTTGACTCATCCTTACTTATCTTATTTGGTAAACAAGTTATTTAACCTAAAAAAATGCACCAGTTTTTCGTAAATAAAGAAACCGCAGATAATATTTTAGCACATAACTTTGACAATTTTTCACCTAGGCTTCCTTTACTTAGGATAAAATAGAGATTAGAAACTTGTCTACCAAATAAGACAAGTAAGGATGCATCGACTTTCGATGCAGGATCCATAAGTTATACTAGCTATATTTATTAGATACTTATCAGATGCGACCCACGATGATTTTTTCGTTGTTCTTTGATTGTCATTATTTTTAACCCCCGAAGCAAACAGGCTCATATTTTAATTTATCTTCTGAGCTATTGGGGCCAATTCGTAAATGTAGTCGCTAATTTAAAAAGTCACTAAACTTAAAATAAGAAACATCATACTTGATCTTGACAACTCTGTCCATACAAAATTGGATTTAAGTTTCTTATTTAAAATTTAGGAATTTTTAAATTAAGAATCGAATCGGTTCCATTGTTTTCATAAGAGATAAGAATTAAAAAAGCGTCGGGGACCGCTGAAAAATAATAAAAAGGTGAAGTGGCCTCCTGGAGAATTTTTAGTTAATTGTCTCTTAAGAAAACAATACTTAGGCCTAAAGTTAAATTAAAAATATTAGGGTATGGAACTGACGACCGATTGATTCAGCAGATATAATTTGGTAAGTGGCAACGATCTTTTTTTATTTTATACTTTTTAGAGAATCGTTTTTTAAGTCGGGGGTTTTTCTAAAAGATTTCGCTCGTACTACAACTTTGGTTTATTTCATAAAATTCACTATCCGTTGTTATTCCTTTGAACAAATCTTCAAGTCGCTTGGTGCATCAACTCAATGCATTTGTCTCAAAGGGTCTAACAGTTACCATGATCTAGTTTAGTTTACTATTGTAATTGACTGAGACGGCAATTGGCCTAATCGGAACGGATGTCGTCCATCGTTCATAAATAATGTGTAAGTATAGTATGAATACGAGCTCTATTCAGTGGTGTAGCTTGCCTGTATCCAAATTTGTTGTGGTTAAATGAAGGCTAAACAATTTTCACAAAAGAGCCTGTAGCCCGGGGCCCCGTATCACAGATACGGCTTAGAATAATAACGCAATTGAAACCAAGTCTGCGCGCATAATTTGAAGTTGAAGCAACAATATCGGAGCCATTTATGGTTCCAAATACATACAAACACCGAAACGCTCCCATAGTGTCAAATGTCAAAGCGCACCGGTTTATTGCTTCACTTTTGTCAGGGCGGTTGTATGTGAGTAAACTATCCTTCTATGGTTTGTAATTCTATGTGATACGGTTGATACGGCGGTAGCTACGCCCTGGCTCTATTTTACAATGCTTAAGTGATATGGTATGTTATATCGCTTTTCTTTGTCTGTGTCTTAATACGCGAAAGCAATTGAAAGCTAAGCAATAGTTCGTTAAGTACCATAGTATATATAGGTAACTATCGGTTTTTGTAGCACTTAGACTAATGTTGAATAGTCCTAGTTCGAATTCTGTCATAAAATCATTAAGTGCTTTTTTCAAATTGTGGCCTCTATTGGACATTGCCAAGCGATAGATATCGCGATGGTTTTACAAAGCGGCGGTCTAGCAAAATATTTTGTGATATCTTTTAGGTAATGTCGAATATAGGCCCTGCGGCCTTAGTAAAGTTGAGCGGGGATAACTTTATCAGAATTTTACATCAGTTTTCCATGCGTTACGCTGAACACAATAAAAGTCATAAGTTCCAAAACATTGTATTTTGTAATTGCATGGATATAATTTTCACGGCTGAATAGTAAACACCCACCTTACTGCTGCGTTTCCATCAGATCTGTGCGAGGCAGCTATTAAGCGAAGAAAAAGCAATCAATAGGATTACTTCATTTTCCTAATAGCCGCAATTCCATTATTATATTAGTATATTCTTAGTCGTAACAGGGGGGTCGCACTCCGCACTTTAGGTACGCACGGCCATCGGACAACTCAGAGCTGTAAATCGCAGTAGGTTGTCGCACGCTTGCTGGATGATTCGCGCGTCATCTATTAGCCTAGATGTTAGGTGCTGTTGGGTGACGCGGATAAAAAACTGACAACTCTAGCGTACACGAAAGACCACGTTTTATGCAACGGAGAGATGGCATGATTAGGAATATTTTTGTGCCTAAACACCGATTTTGTTAGACTTTGATCTTCTGTACATGAGTAATATTATCTTTTCTGAGGTCGAAGTAGAATAAAGCACATTATTTAAGCAAAACCGTTAAATTGGATCAGCCTAACCCCTGTTACTTGATAGCGACAACCACCGACACTCGACACCCGCTTCGGCTTCATTTCACTGCCTCTGTCAACGAAACTGACACGTGACCTGAGAGAATGTCCCCCGAACACGCAACATTTTAAAGGTATCATAATGCTCGCGCATCATCGTCATCACCTACTGGGCACAGGCCTCTCATAGTGAAAGTAACTGGGCAGTCCACGCGGGCTCAGGGTTGATTAGGGGCTTCACAAGCACATCGTTGAATTACCTACGAGTACTTCGTGTGCAGGTTTGCTAGTGGTAAATACGAAATTGAATTCCGAACACATCAGTTCCGAAACAGTTGCGAGCCGGGAAGCTGTACCTGCATGAGATGCGTCCGACTACTCTAGCTACCGGCCCTAACATGAATGACACAAAGATAAGATAGACCGTCTGATCTCTAAGTGCGTCTCTCTCGCACTAGTGCCGACGAAAAAGATAGTCATACAGATAAACGGATTTAATTTATCTTTGTGTCATTCATGTTAGGACCGCAGCACTTTCGAGTTGGCAGCGCTGCATTAGATTTTGGGAGAACTAAACTGTTTTGAAAGACGCAACGGATGGTGGTTTGGCCGGATACCGGATACCAGATATCGGGCATGGTCATTGGTCAGTGGCCGCACATAAGCTATTTGTAAAGTCGTGTTAGCTTGCGCGGCCTAACGCGACGTGCCAGTTTCAAATATTTTGAGTTCGCTGCAAGCAAAGCTGCGTGAAAGTGTTCGTGCATATATACTCAAATCACCCCAGAAACATCAATTTCAATTTGTCTAGTAGTTTCTTAGATAATTGCGAAAATACATAGATAACAATGGGCTTCTATAGGCACAACACGACAAGAATGAACCACGACCTCTCAAATATCTTGAGGTCGCTGCAAGCAAAACCTTCTGAAAGTTCTAGTGTATTTTATTATATAAATACTAAAACTATCCTAGAAGACTGAGGATTATATATTCGAAGGAACCATTGAAATTGGTCCAGTAGTCTTTGAGATTTGCGCCGATAGCGCCTTGTTTTAAGTCTGTTAATAAATAGTTAGGTATGTATTTGATTGACTACAATTAAATTGACTTATTATTTCCCCAATGATGTCTCCATGTTCCCACATAACGGAAAGAGGTCGATGTCTTGTCGATATTCGTTTCACAGTTTACGGTCGAATGGACTCAGCCGACGCCTATCGGATTTCTCGGGCAATATAGATCTATTACCAGCCGGGGAAGTCTAATATAACGCTTCCTGTATTAACGGTGTCACTTAATTGAAGATAATACTTATGAATACTTGAAAACCAAACACGTCCTTTAAGCTGAACGATACACAAAGCAAGCAAGCACTGCAAGTGACTGAAAAAAAAAAAGAATCAGTTCAATTCAATTTCAATTTACTTGTAGTTTGCATAAAAATGGTAAGTATTTTGTTTTCATAATATCCTAAGACATCTTTTGCTAAATAATGGCATGCAAAAGAAAAAAGAAAAAAACTAATTAAGTACAACTAATTATTACACTGATTGAAGTATTCCGCGCATAAGTCCCGAGATGCTATTGTGAGATTATCTCGAATGCACCGAGAATTGGGTGCCTGGCAAGGTTGACACGAGGATAAGTTCACACCGTCTTATCTCTAAGTGCATCTCTGACACTAGTGCCAACGAAAGATATAGTCAGAGAGATAAGATGGGGTTAAGTTATAACCTTTCTAGGGCCGCAGGTCATGAGAGCAGTGGTCGGACACTGCTGCCACAGCGGTGGAGTTAGCTGCGATGCATTCGTTTTAGATAGAACTAAACTGTTTAATCATCAACCATTATAAGATCAACCATCTTATAAAACGAGTTTAACTTAAAATCGACAAAAATAAGACGTTTGTTACCAAACTTCCGAATTGCACGAGCGAGACGTCCCGACGCCAGCGCAGATTCGAAATCAAAGCGCCTGCTCAAAAATACTCTGACAAAAGATGCAGTTTGCGATACCAAAAATATTTTTGTAAGGGAACATAGAGGCACTGTATACACACTTTTATTTACTCTTTTACTCAGGGGTACCTAATTTCAAGACATGTGCCATGAAAAAATCAGCTGCCATCTCTTGAAAAGGGCTGAGCAGTTCTCAAAAACCGATTGCTTTCCAAAAAATATGCCCTAAACTAAAAACGTTATCGGCTATACCACTAAAGATATGAAGGCCATCACTTCCAGGTCCAAACCCAAAAGCCACGTCGGCGTAGGCGTCGGTCCAGCCACCAACGGCTCCTTCCACGAGCCTCCTTACTGCGCGGACACCACACCACTCTGTCCAACGACCCGGTTCCGCAGCCAGGATGGTAGCTGCAATAATCTGGCGCAGTCGATGCGCTGGGGTGTCTCCAGGACGCCGTTCAGACGGGTGCTGCCGGCGGATTATGGAGATGGTAAGTTGTAAATTGCGAGCCAGCTTATAGAGGTTTTTATTGGGGGAGGGGCAACTGACAAGCTGGGATTTTTGTCCGCTTAGGCCATGATACCCTTTTATTTATTTATTTAAACTTTATTGCACAACATATAAGTATACAAATGGCGGACTTAATGCCAAAAGGCATTCTCTACCAGTCAAACACTAAGCCAAACAGAAAAATATTAAGGATGAGGTATAGACCGTAAAGCAGTAATACAGTAATACACGCTATGGTGTATGGTTGTTTTATCCATACCATCTATGCGTCTCGGTTTCACAATAAGATCCGCAGACATATGGTACGCATCTTTTTTGCAGATATGGGATTGCAAAAAGTTTTGTAGTGCGTGAGTGTCTGCTGTATTAGCTTTAGAGGGAGGAGGGAGGCCGGAGTGCATACACGTTTCCTAAGTTCTAAGAGAGACGGGGAGTGGAAGAGCACCTTGTGTGTGTTTTTTCGGGCTGCTTGTCTGCCTGGTTTGGCTCTTTTTGGTCCACTTTTGCCACACACACACACACACACTTTGTGTTTGCACACTTTTTTCATTAGTGACACTTTTTAGGGTTCCGTACCTCAAAAGGAAAAAAGGAACCCTTATAGGATCACTCGTGTGTCTGTCTGTCTGTCTGTCTGTCTGTATGTCCGTCTGTCACAGCCAATTTGCTCCGAAACTACTGGACCGATTGAGTTGAAATTTGGTATTCGTATGTAAGTTGGTGACCGCAACACGGACGCGTGACGTAAATATATGAATTTTGAACATAGGGGCCACTTTTTGGGGGTAAACTAGAAAATTAAAAACAAAGGTTATGCCACCTATATCGTGTGACATATCAAATGAAAGGGCTTATTGTGAGAATCTTAAATATATTTTCTTTTGAATTTTAAGTAAAAAAGTTTAGAAGTTATTCAGGAAAATAGATGAAAAATGACCATTCCCCCCCTTATTTCCGAAACTACTAGGGCTAAAATTTTGAAAAAAATACAGAAAATAGATCTTTGCCTATAGATTACAGTAAAACCTATAAGAAGTCTATGGTATTTAAGGTAACCTAGTAAATTTCAGATAATCATGTACGGAACGGAACCCTCTCCACGCGAGTTTAACTCGCACTTGTCCGGTTTTTTTTTACTCCTTTCCCTTTGGATGCAAGTGACGTTTTTTCAGGCTAAGAAGATCGTCGGTGCGCAGATTCAAATTATAGCATATGAAAGTTTAGTCCTATTTATCTAAGTTATACTTAGATGCTTCGTCGGATTTCTTCAACGTCTTATTCAACAACCGATTAGCAACGTATCGGCAGCGGCCGGCGTTAAGATTGAATCGACTGTTAAAATTTTGTTGGTGAAATCCGCGCTTAGCCTCACAATGACGTCAGTACAAATAGTTCTTGTCATAGACGTTTGTGTCAGACCCAAGATTAGGGTATCTTCCGCCATTTACTGAGATGTAAATTTAAAAGTGGCTAAACTTGAAATAAGAAACGTCAATTTGGCGTTTGCCGTTTCTTATTTTTAAGTTAAGGGAACTTTTTAGGCGACACCGTTTCCAATTGGACCCATTATGTTTTGAATGCAGGCATCAGCTCCCCCCGCACCGGCGTCAACGACAGCCTCCCGAACGCCCGCGACGTCAGCGTCACGGTCCACCGACCCAGCTACGCGCACGACATCTCCTTCAACGTCATGCTGGCGGTCTGGGGGCAGTTCGTGGACCACGACGTCACCGCTACCGCGCTGAGCAAAGGTGAAAAGTAGGGATGCGAATGGGAATACGAACCTCCAGGATGCGAATGTGCGAATGCGAATGTCCAAAAAGAAATAGCATAAAATACTGAACTTTTGTCTATTAACAACTAAAACAACACAAGCCGAACGAATCAAGCAACCACCACAGTGGGGTATAAATGGTTTCTATTGGCCAAAATTAATACCGCTCTGCGCGTACTGCACTTCCGCGGCATGTGCGAGGGGCAGTCAGCATACAGCCTGCACGCATTGGCATCGTTTGATGCTAATGCGAATATCGATACGAATGTTTAATGATGCTAATTATTCGCATACCTATGCGAATGCGAATATTCGTAACATCCCTAGTGAAGAGCTAAGTTACCTACATATTATGGCTCACTAGAAACTTTTAGTCGTTATCGTAACTTTTGCTATTACCACATCATGAAAACTGATTAGGAACAGTCACAAAGTTGCGGGATTACTCCACTTAAAAGTATCCAGTAGAAAGAGCCCTTCAAGGCTCGGGAACCGGTAAATTTTTCGAACCGGTTTCGGTCGTTATCGCCAAGCCGAAAATGATACCGGTTTTATTTGCGGTTACCGTGATTTTAAGCGGTTTATAGAGAAACCGGCTTTTTGCAAATTTGTTTATTATGTATGTGAATTTCTTCAATATTTTTTTATAGAATTACATGCTATCTCTTTTACTCACTGTTGGAGATCTCGCTCTACGCCAACGAATTAAACTCAAGTTAATATCGGTGACCGCGAGCAAAGATCTGAGTCTTTAAATTTCGTTCTCAATCCCAATAACCTGAATGATTTCTGTTTGTTTAAAATTGTTCCCTTAATTAACCAGTTAATTGATAAACTACATTAAACGGGTTTTACGATAGATATTCTGTCGTGCTAGTGAAAAATGCAGTAAATTACATTTTTTTACGTAATTGAGTTATGTATTGATTCGGAATCGACGTATTATGCTGATCCCGAATCAATACATAATTACGTAAAAAAATGTAATTTACTGCATTATTCACTAGCACGGCAGTATTACGTAAGCGCATTTTCAAGACTATTTTCGAGCCCTGCCTTAAAGGGCTAAAGTTTTAAACTTGGGCGATCTACAGCAATGCGGCATGTATCTATGAAGAAAATGAAAACGAAAATATTTATTTAGCACGCAGGCCACACGGGCTCTTTCACACAGTCTATGTGACATGAACCCTACAATCTGATTGGTGGCCTCATGGATTCTTTTTATTTGGTTTAGTTTTTCTGTTATAGTACCCTAAGCAGAGGTAAGGAGAACTATGTAAACGGTAACTACGAATATTACGTTGATGTGATTCCAAACACGACGCAATTGTAACCAAATTCACTTATTTACGGCCTAAACATGCCTAACCTTTTTGTGGGTACAGACTTCTGAAGAGTTCAATGCTGCATGTCAAGGAATATTATTTATTACTGCACCGTATTCTAAGAATTTTTCTTTCTTCAACCCAGGCGAGAACGGCACTTCGCTCTCGTGCTGCGACCCCTCGCAGCCCCCGCACCCCGCGTGCTTCCCCGTGCCGCTGGATGCCGAGGACCCCTTCTACCACTACTACAACGTCACCTGCATGGAGTTTGTGCGATCCGCTCCCGCACCTACTTGTCATTTTGGTAAGAAACGCTGATTGATGATTCGGCATCAAAAGTTCGGAATTGGGAAGAAGAAGGCAAAATCAAAGTAATCACTCATCTTCATTGAAATATATAGTAAGGAACTGCTCAAAGCAATTTTCGCAATGCTTACTTTTGAGGTGTCAGAACGCGAATCTGACACCATCCCTGGTTCAGTTGCACGGCAAACACCATCCATGACATCCGTTTAAGTGACACTGTTATAATTGAAAAATTGCCCTCCCGTATCGTGCGGTGTGAGACCGCAGCACCACCGATCCCACCGCGCACAATGATATGATAGCTTGTGAATCAAGCAATATTAGACTTTAGTCTCTATATCGTAAGAACTAAGACATCAGCAATAGCATGGTTAAGCCATGGCGCTGGCGTTTGACAACCTTCTATGAGACTTGTTGCATGAAATTGTACTGATAGGCAAATCCTTCTTTTAAGATCTTTGCTCATCTTCCTTTGCCAGGTCCTCGAGAACAACTAAATCAAGCAACTGCCTACATAGACGGTTCCACAGTGTACGGGTATTCGCCAGTCCGCGCCGCGCAGCTCCGCACAGGAGACAAGGGGCTACTGCGCATGCTCAACGTCGAGGGTCGGGAGCTGCTGCCGCCATCGAAGGAACCCGACGACGGCTGCAACACCGAGGAGATGAATGCTAAGGGGCGGTATTGTTTTGAGACTGGTACGTCAGATGTATATGTAGCTATCGATGAGAAGTGAGATGGCAATAAGCCTCCGCACAGGACGGAAGGAGTTAGTGCGCTGCGTATGATTAATATTATGAGTGGGTCACTTCTATCAAGAGCTCAGCTCATTTTGGGCAATAAGTAGGTATGTGGAGTATGATGACAATGCTTAAAACTATGAATATTCGCCTATCTTCCCCACAATATGTAGCAGCTTCTGTAAAGCTATTTGCTTTGGAAGGGCGTATAGGGGCTCCTACCTAGATATACCCAAATTTCCCCTTCCCAACTATGTCTGATTAACTATCCAGCTAGATCTGAATTTAATTCTCAACTGGGAACAGCCCCTTAAGGTAGCTTGCTTTTAAATTTAGAATCGTCCAGAACTTCTCCATGTTTCCAGGAGACAACCGCGCAAACGAGAACCTCCACCTGACCACGATGCACCTGATCCTGGCGCGCCAGCACAACCGCCTGGCGCGCGCTCTCGCCAACATCAACCCGCACTGGGGCGACGAGCGACTGTACCAGGAAACTAGGAAGATCATCGGCGCTCAGATGCAACATATTACTTACAATGAGTTTCTGCCGCTGGTATTAGGTGAGGACGGTTACCTAGCAGGATATGAAAGTATAGGTGATATAGACTTCAGCCTAAAACTATAGCCTGAGAGACTTTAGCCTGAGAGCCCTCACTACTAAGGGATAAGTACCCTAGATTATTTTCAAAACATATGCCGCCAACGACCCACATCCTCATAAATGCCAACATAGACTGCACGCCTATGCTAGTAATATGTAAACGTTAATGTAATAAAACCCTCCTTTGGGGCTGGGATGACCCCCGGGACCACTCACTTGGGCTGCACGGAGTCGACGAGGTCGACGAGGCGGTCAGCGCCGAAGTGCGCGGCGAAGAACCCGAGGAACACATCTTTTCAACTAACATGAAGTGAAGCGATTAAATTCCTATGAACAAGATCGTTTCAATGTAGAAGCTGATGAAAATTTTTAAAACACCTTTTTTTAAATAGGATTATGGTCAAAATTGAGATGCAATGATCGCAGGTGCATTTATACTGGTCAGCATGGCTTACTAAGTTACTGTTTTTTTTCCAGGTACCGACGTGATGTGGGCTTTGAACCTGACCTTGCTTGAGAAAGGCCACTCCAAAGTCTACAGCTCTGACGTTGATGCATCCATAGCGAACCACTTCTCTGCTGCTGCGTTTAGATTCGCTCATACGTTGCTGCCAGTACGTATTCCTTCTTTTGTCTTTAGATGACTTAAAAGAGTCAAGGTTTTTTTGAAGATGTGTGATGATGAGTTGATGACATAACAAAATATAGCTAACGGTATCGCCTGCAAGAAATGTGAGTGCCAATGATGCATGATGACATTTTTGCTAATCTAAGTCTCCAGTGATCTTTGTAAAATGAAATGCTCCGATCACAACATCTAAATATGTAACCTATGGTATGTAGTATGTTAGTAATAACACTGCACTACTGCAGTGTTGCTTCTAACATACCTACTACATACCATAGGTCTACACTCAGCTTAAAATCACCTCTACAAGTTCCATTCCAACCAACATTTTTACTGGCACCTCCTGTGTATTGTCAAACTGCTTATATCACAAACATTTATTTATTTACTAGCTTCCGTCCGCGACTTCGTCCGCGTGGAATTCGGTTGTAATTATACTCTCGACAACTTTTGAGTTATTTGGGACAAAAATGGCCCAATTTTCTATTCCAGAAGCTAAGGTCCAACTATATACGACGTTTCATGAAAATACGTTCAGCCATATGGAGCTAAGTTGTTACAAACATACACAAACACACACACACAATAATTTATTTTAGAAACGGTTACCTACCTAAGTGTTTGTTTTGAACTGCATATATACCAAGTTTCAAGTCAATAAACAAATAGAATCGGTTTTTCCAATACAAAGTTTAACGCCCCAAGGCCCCCTTTTTAGGGGTAGTTTCATATTCTCTTATACCGCATACCTATTTTTCTATTTTGAAGAGTATTTATACTAAGTTTAAGTTAGTAAACTCATCCAAACAGTTTTTCGCATACTAACTTCCACCCCCTCTTTTACCCCCTTCCACTTTATTTCCAAATGTTTCTATAGCCTATGTCCTGCCTGAAGTGTTCCTGGATATATTATCGAAAACCGCATTGAAATCCATCCAGTAGTTTTAAAGTTTAACGCGAACCATTTTTATTATGTGTATAGAAGATATAGATATGTGACAACTTCGCTAGCAACACGCAGAGCATATCGCCATAGTACCCTCGAAACCATTTTCCACAGGGTCTAATTAAATCCTTCGATGCGGACACTGGCTCAATCAACTACGTGCATCTCCACGAAATGCTGTTCAATCCCTATACCTTGTACGGGGCCTCTGGCGCTCATCGCTCCGTGCACTCGGCTATTAACACTCCCGTGCACAATGTCGACCCGCATGTCACTGATGAGGTGAGTGGAACATTTTGATAAAGAACAAGTAGTCCAGAGGTCATCCAGGAATTGAACAAGTCCGAGAGACCTGACAGTAAAATTGCCAATTTTTGAGATTTCTCTTAGCTATGAACTTACGAACTATGAAGTTAGAAAAAAAAACAGTTTACACCTACATAATAGTTTAAAAGTGCATTTACTTTGGTTGGAACTTTGGTACATTTTGTTTACAGATGCATTTTTATACTTATTCATCATAAATGAATTTTGCTTTATACGATAAATCTAAAGCTTGGTCTAAATTGTCAACTCTCTGTAAATGTTATTTCGATACAAAAGCGAATATCTTTTGCTTAGGCTTATTTCTTGTCAAAGAACTAGGTCTTAGCAAAACAAAACGTTTTGTAACCACTGGAACTCAGTTTCATTCCTATACATAATGTCTTTATTCAGCTAAGCAACCACCTTTTCGAGCGTCCAGTCGCCACCAACTCCTCGATCCAAACCCACCCGTGCGGCCTCGACCTGGTGTCGCTCAACATCCAGCGAGGGCGCGACCACGGGCTGCCGCCCTACCCGGCCTGGCGGGAGCACTGTGGCTTCACCAGACCCAAGAGCTTTGAAGAGCTCAAGGGCGTCTTTAATGACGTGTCGTGGACCAGGATCAGTACGATATACAGGTGAGGATTATAGAGGATTTAGGAAATTCAACACCCGATAGCCCCATGATTAATCCTGCTTTGCAGTGAGTGGATCAAAACCTGACTTGCACGTCATGGGCACTTTTAATTAAATATGCTTGGAGCTTTTCTGTAAAGTCAAACTACCGTGAGTTTAACTTCACAGGAAGTTATTCAGCGGCTCTGATCAAGTCCGCTGCAACGCAACGTCAGCGTTTGCTGACTCTGTTCTGTTTACCTTGGTGTTTTGTTTTGCTGAGTTGCGTTGGTTTCACAGCCAGCACATGCTGAGTTTGGACCGTTTCGCGACAATTATTTTTTCTTTATTGTTTTTATACGTGTTCCACTAATTAATATGTTAATTGATGTGAATAAATTTATTTTCTTTCTTCTTTTTTTCAACGCCGCAAGTGGCCTGCCGCGACACACACACCTTGTGTTATTGTCTGTTATGTTTAACCAGTGTGTGTTCTGTGTGATCAGTGAAGACATATTTTTCTTTCTTTCTTCCGTTCTAAGTCCCCAAAGCTAATGAACCTCGGGCCCGCGTGGGTATAATAAGCCAGTCCCATCTTGAAAGGGGCATATAGTCAATTCAAAAAATATATCTTACTTCTAATGTATAGATCAGAATTATGGTAAAAAAAATGTTTTTATTTGCTATCTGCTTAATTGTATCTTATCTTAGAAATGTGGGTTTCTAACATATAGGTACACTCCAAACGTACCTATGAGGTCTTTTATCTAATTACCCTTCTAACTTAGCCCATGGTATCCTCTACCACTTCTTGTTTGTTAAACATTCCGTTTTGATCCCAAACTTCTTTGCCTATTACAATTTACTTCTTTGCCTTTGTCATGGTGTTATATATGTACATATCTGAGTGTACCTTTCAGCTTATTCCGATCATGATAACTAGTTCAAAATCGACTTCCAAGATTGGACCCAAACATAGTAACTAACAAATAATTTTAATAACAGCTTGTAAAAATGAACCACTCAACAAAAACTGGACTACCAATGCAATAACCTATTACCTGTTTACTTAGAATGTATAAACCAATGCCCAAAATAGACTCTTTCAAGTTCGAAATAAATTGTCGTATTTCGAATACAAGAACGTAACAAAAATCTAAACTTAAGTCCCGTTGAATCTATTTTAAGACGGTTCAACGCCTCGCCGAGCCTAGTGACCCGTTCATTTAATGACTAATTAGGCACACTAGAGCGAATAGTTTAAAAAGTTCCTATGCATCAGAATGCCTGGATAATTTGTAGATATTTAGGGATTGAGCAGTTCTATGTTTTGGAGCTAAAGGTTTACAAAACCCTTGTAACTTTCTCAATAGAAAAAGAACAATAATAGCATTTGCCTGTATTCTATCTGACATCAGAATAATCTGAATACAATAGTTTAAAGTTATTGTGGGCCATCTATGTAGTGTATACTAAGCAAATATTGGTAAGGTAGCCCCGAATAATGATTTCTCGGTCTCACATTTTTTTGGAAGCATTGTAGAATTAAACCTTTTATTTTGCTAAGTGGTCCAAAGAGCAACTAAACTAAGTTGGAAATTATCATTTCAACAAACATTTGAATTCAAATAATATTCATGTCAATGCTTGTTATCTTTTCCGGTTATTTCACTCAGTCATTTGATACCCGATTTGTAAAACCATTGTATGTAAATGAGTGAGTAATCAGTGTTTTTTCTCTCCATCCACTAAATAAGTGTACTTACTGATCCACTTTTATCGAAATTCCATGTAATTGACTTTCATTTATTTATGAAAGTGGGATACGAGTTTTCTAGGAAATACATCACCACCCACATGCACCACAATATAATGGTATTTGAAAATATAAACAGATCTTATACGTAATGTTAAAATTGTTCTCGGAAAATCTTTTATGAGACTTAAAAAACGGATAATGGGTAGTCAAAACTTCTAATTATCGTTAGACGACAGATTGATGACCGATTTAACTTAAATCCACCGTTGGTAATAAACAGTTTTTAGTAAGCTTAGACCTTTCTATTTAGATAGTGAAGATTGGAGCGGAAATATCGACTGCCTAAAGTTCCAAATAAAGATATATAATGTTGGATTAAGAAAGGAAGAAAGAAAACAAGATAGCCTGTGCTATGTGTCTCCAGCTAAATTAAAACGTTAATACCCTCTCAACTCTTCATTGTTTATGCAAGTCCGGCAAGTCTTATTGATTTTCTAGGCATCCATGTCGATTTCTCATTATCATTATTTCAGCCGGCTGCTGCCGGCTGCGGCTGCTGCAACTGCTGGACATAGGCCTCCCCCAATTATCACCATAATGACCGAGTCTGTGCTGCTCGCATCCAATGGAATCCCATATACCGTGTGGGTGGTCTACCCACGTTGCGCTGCGTTGTTACTCTTCGGCCCCATCGGCCATCTATGCTTGGCAATGATATCGATTCCTACGATCTAATGTTTGGTTTGCCTCTGCTCCAGCTCTTGTTCAGTTTAATATTTTTTGTTGTTATTACTGCTTCCTCATTTAAGTAACAACAACACAACAACGCGCGTGCAACGTGCGTTGATAACAACTCGGAAATGAGTCGCATCTGTTTCTTATCTCATAAATGGTTAATAGTTCCCCAGTTAGTTCAGTTATCTGATTTTCTTCAGATTCTATGACTCAATTTTCATGCGTAGGTACTTATTAGACACTCATCTCATATATTCAGAAATGTATTCTTTCTCGTGAATCCCCTTAAAAATCAATAAAGCAACCAAGAAACTTCTGTTGTTTCTTTTGCAGTAAAGATAAACATAGTTCATAGGTCTCCCCTATTAGACGCCTTAGACAGGCCTTGTATCAATATTTATAGGAGAGACCAAATGAAGGGTAAAGATTTTTCACAAGAGAGCCCTTAGCCCGGGGCTCCGTATCATTGATACGACTGATACTGCGGTATCTAGGTCCCTGCTACCTATATTTATCGTCGCTCATACTTCCTCTTTTTATGGTATGGATCAACTTTTTTTTTTATTATATGATTATTATGTGTTAGTTTTAAATAAAACACTGTCAAAGTTGAAAAAAGACTTACCGCTGAGTTTCTTGCGCCGTTTCCTTTCGAAGCGCTGGTAGATTCAGACATGTGAAAGAGCCCATGTGGCCTACTTGCAAAATAAATATTTATATTTTCATTTTCATTTATAATACTTTTTTTAATAGGCCATTGAGATGCCTATGTCAAAGTCAAATTCAAACTATCTTTATTCAATTTAGGCTTTTACAAGCTCTTATGAAGGTCATTGAATGAATTTACCACCGGCTCGGAAAAAACCCTCTACTAAGAAGAGCCGTTATTACGTTCTAGCCACGTGGATGACATAGACCTTTACACTGGTGCCTTGGCAGAAGAACCCCACGGCCGTGTGCTGGGGGCCACGCTGACCTGCCTCATTGCGGACCAGTTTCTTAGGCTCAAGATCGGAGACCGCTTCTGGTATGAGACAGAGGATGAAGTCGCTGGGTTTACTATAGGTAAGCGAGGATCAAGTTATCTTTAATAATAAGTTTATTTAAACTTAAGAAATTCTTATGCTGTGGTTTAACCTTACCCTCAACATCAAACCCCCTACCACCGCTAAATTCATGGATTGAACTTCATTCTAGCATGATAAGCCACAGCTCTTTAAAATTGACGCTGCGTTGAGAATTTTGTAGATATTCGACTTTTATTTTAAGCTTTGCTTCACATCATTACAGAGCAACTGACAGAGCTTCGTAAGACGAGCTTGGCTGGCATGATCTGCGCGAACGAGGTGCAGCTTGCGCACGCGCAGCCGCGCGTCATGCAGCTCGTGGGCGAGACCAACCCGCTGGTGGCGTGCGCGGCGCTCCCGCAGCCCGAGCTCACGCCCTGGAGGGACTCCAAACCTACTTATTAGGGGAATTAAGAACACAATGGAGTCAATTCGAAAGTGCGTTCGCTAAATTTAAAACTCGCTAAATTTGAAATAAGAAACGTCTACTCGTTTCTTATTTTAAGTTTAGGGAATTTAAAATTTGGAAGACACCGTTTCGAATTGGACCCAATTGGGGGATTAGGCAGGGGAATTTTAACAACTTATAAATAACATCGCACTTAAGGCTTGTAGGATTGTGTGTGTTTTCTATATTTTGTGACCCGATTAATGGGATAAATTTGACAGACATTTTTTTGGTTGAGTGACATCCGCCTAATGTTTGTTATTTGATGACAGTAGGAAGTGCAGCCTAGTGGTCTAACGCACGGCCTGTCGTGCAGAGGAACGCTGGTTCAAAAGCATACATAATTATATATTAAAGGGCCTTTTTTATTTGACAATATAAGTTTCCGGGATTCAAAAGAATCGCCGCCATCATGGAAAATAAGCCAGTCTGCAAATGAGGGTACATTTTCCAAGATGGCGGCGATTCCTTTGAGCCCCGGAAACTTATATTATGCACAAATGAAAAAAGGCCTTGCAATTATATCATGTATGAGCTTGATGCTTCGGCGACTGGCCTATTAGATATAACACGGATTTATTATTCCATCGATATCTAGATGATAGCTCCAAACATTATTATGGATAATTAATTATTATTATTATTTTATTGATCTTGTACCTGTTGTAAATAAAGTTTAGTTGTTTTATCACAATATATATTTAACGATTACAAAAAAGTCAAACTTGTTAATGTCACTCGAGCCCCAAGAGTCCCACTTTGAAGAAACTTATAGTTTCAACCCCCTCACTGTTCAGTTGAGACAATATAATAATTTGTATAAAAGTTGAATATTGTTTGGTCTACTAGCTATGCTATTATAGCTTTTGAAGATTTTTAACTTTTTGAGGAACTTGAAAACCGAATTTATATACAAGATTGTTTTAATATAGCTTCAGTTACAGTAATTGTCAAAAAATTATGCGATATCGAGCCCGGTGTTCTATTTCACAAACGCGACGCTGCTGAAAAATCCGACAATCCGACATAATCATCATTATTTCCATAAAAGTCGAGAAATTGTCACTAGCTGTCACGTTTGTTAAATAGGCCACAGAAGGGAAGTCAATCTCGATTTGCAATTCAAAGTTAGGTCTAAGCTGAAACAGAACTCGTTTTTTAATCGACTTCATTAGAACTACGACATGTATATTGCTCTTAGGTTTAATGGTCGTTTTCTAAAGTAACCCTTTCCCGTTGCTTCTGCATTCCCATAATGTCTAGAGCCCCGTAATATCGGCTTCTGATAACGGGAGCTTCTTCAATGTCTTTAACCTGCTCTATGCTATGAAACAGACATCCTAAACCTAAGCGGTATATTGCTGCACGTCAGCGTTTCAGTCTATCCTAGCATAAATAAACTGCCGTGCAAATGGGTGGATAGGTTGGATAGTGAATTCATTGCCGCATAGCGCTACGTGTGAGTATCTGCTGCAGCGAATTCTTTTTATAGCAAAAACTCCCTAAGAACAGAGAATCTGTCTTGAAAGCAAGGGCGAATCCAGCAGGGGGAAATGGTAATGTATGTAAAATCTTGACTACACATAAATGAAACACAAAAACTATGCATAATTACGAATAAAATGTGCATATGTGAGCTTATCCCTTATGGGGTAACAGATAACATTGGAGTTAATGAGAAAAGACCAATTCATAAGGATATATTATATTTAATTGTCTGCTATCGGCTGTTTTTGCTATAATCAGATGCTTTAGCTGATTCTTTTTTATTATTGCCTTGAGTGGGTGGTGTACCAGCTCCATGTTTATGTTCAAGGAGCGCGAGGGAGTTCTTAATGTCTCCAGTCCAGCCCTAGTATTTTCCACATTTTCAGCCTTATCATTTCCTAATCATAATCATAATAATTTTGAAGCCTATTTTTATATTTTATGCTCATATGGATATAGAAAAATTACAAGTAACTAATGCAAAACAGAAAATATATATATAAATCCTATATTTTAGTAAATATATATTATACGAGTATTCGGGAAGCTGCGCTATAATCTTCTTGTCTCATACCTATACTGCAGTGTCTCAAGACGAAAAGTTTTGACCAGTGGGTGTTTCCAGTGATGACTCGGTAATGAGATGCGGTCGTTCACTATGGGCGTCATAAGTCTCAAGGTCACCTAAAGGGCAATGGAGAGGCATGCTCTTGTTTAACCGCAAAATCGAATTAGTAATGATCCGCAAAAGAACTAGAGTAACCGACATAGCCTAAACAATTGCTAAAGTAGTGGCAGTGGGCGGAGCACGTTGCTCGTAGAACAAATAGCCGGGGCCGAAGAGTTCTTGACTACCGACCGTGTACTGGAAAGCATGGAACATAAAAAAAAAATCAAATAATGCTTACCCTATTTTTTAATTAAAGTTAATACTGGGACCAATTAGAAAGAGTGTTCGCTAAAATTAAAAGTACCTAAACTTAAAATAAGAAACGTCACACTTGATTTTGGCAGCTTTGTGCTATACAAAATTAAGTTTCACGATTCTTATATTAAGTTTAGGAAATTTTAAATTAACCTTTTGAACGCCACGGCTGACGGCGAAAAAGCGTGCCACGAGCACTCGACGACGGCTGTAGCCGACACTACACATACACATTATCACGCCCGAAATCCCTAATGGGGTGGGCAGAGCCACAAGACTACCTGTGGCCACGTTCGATTAATTAATTAGTCCTAAGATGGTATGATGAACCGTATGGTGACAGGTGATCAGCCCATCGCCCATACAGATAGTCCACCATGTTGGAGAGGACCCGTCCCTTAGTCGACTTTTACGACATGCCAGGATGATAAGCATCTGCACGCATTCTGTGCTATTTCTTCACTCCCAGTGCAGCAGAGGAGCCGACACTAATGTATGGAAAACGGCATATCGTGGCGTCAGGCATGGAAATCTGTTGTCGGCTACAGTCGACGTGGTCGTTCAAAAGGTTAAGGTTAAGTACCAAAAACTTAATTGGCATCGTTCCGTTTCAAGTTCCTATAAATTTAAGTACAGTCAGCGTCGAAAAAATCTACTAATTTTATACAATCTAATTTGACGTTTAGTGACGTAATTATGCTTGTTTGTAAGTATGTGCCATTAGACGATTCGCACTGAGCTAACTGTACAAGACATGCATGTAGTTGATCGTTTGTTAATCAATGTCTTTTTTATTAGTAAACGTGTTTTTATCAATCAGTGTTTTCATGAAGATAGCTTGTAAGGCGTAATGATACCCAAAAATTTAAAAAGTGAAATTGATTCATGTGAGGCACAAGCAACCATCCTCACAAACTTTCACATTAACAATGTTAGTAGGATAGGATTATTAAATTTATCAAAACGTGTCTGACTCATACTGTTGCTAGGTTCAAATATGGCGCCCAGTGGGAGGCTGACAACCTTGTTATTTCAAAGTATTTACTTACACCCACATTGCGTCGTTCTCGCGTAACACAACCTTATTTTAAACATGATAGGGTTGTGGGTATACAATTGAATAGCAAAGTTAACGTGGTCGATTATATATATGGACACCTTATTATGTCATGATCTTGATCTTGGATAATTTGAAAGGAATCTAAAAGTTTATTCTTAAGGTTTACCTAATAACTTATTTTGTGGGTAAGTGACCAATCAAAGCTCCTCATCACCATCGTCCCACTGCTGAGCATAAGCGTACTCTCCTAGTGAGAGGAACTGAGCGGTAGGTCCCACGCGAGTCCAGTGCGGATTGAAGACTTCACACATCATTTAATTACTTTGCACACGTGTGAAGGTTTCCTCATGATGTTTTCCTTCATCAAAATGCTAGTGATAAATATAAAATAAAAAAACCGTACAGTTCCAAATGATCTTATAGTTCATGCTGGGACTTGAAATCGCGACCTTGTGTATGACAGAGGCGCGTCTGACTCTACCGACCCCCCACTACTCTAACTATGAAAACTCTATATTGGGTCCAATTCAAAATGGTGTCACCTAAATTTAAAATTCCCTAAACTTAAAATAAGGTACGTCAAACTCCATTTTGTATAGCAACAAGCTGACTAAATCGCTTTGACGTTTCTTATTTCAAGTTTAGCTACTTTTAAATTTAGCTAATACACTTTGGAATTGGCCCCATTGTGTTACTTAGAACTTTAAGTGTCCACAGTAGTTTGTAACATGCGTTGGTCTTGTTTCTAAGCTAGATTCTGGCAGGACTTAACGGAGCAGTCACAGGAACCAAAATGGTGGCAAGGCATGACACTGCTTCTTAAGTAGCATTTTTATCAAAATAATTGATATCCGCTTTCCTTGTTAAAATGAATGGTCGTAAAATGGCGGATGCTTGAAAGAGAACGCAACTGTTACAGTCGGAGAACAAGAGATGAGACTATTATTCTCGGTTCACGCACACATTAATGAATACGGCTACAGATTATCGCTTTAGTCTAATCTAGCGATTTAAATCTACGATTGATTTCCTTCTTATTACTACAACACGAAGAACTGTATTACGATTGATACCTACATGTTTGATAACAAACTGTGACAAAAATCAACAGTTACATGCTAGATAACTAGTATCACCTTTGCTATTTGACAAATTTACGTGTTCATTATTAATAAACAAACATACTTAATAATAAGACCTAGAATCTTCTTAAAAAACGTATTGGCGCGTTCCGGAATGTTCGAGAGTTCATTGTTTACGTTTATTCAAATACCAATTGAACTCTGGGTTCGTGGTGAAAAGAGCACAATGCCTTCATTGTTATTTGTTTATCGCTTGACAAGAATTATCTTGATATAAATATTCACTGCCAAGAACAGCGGTGACCAAAATGAACAATGAGTAGAAATTAGCCTACCATGTATCATGTAAAAAGATCGCTGACGGCCATACATTTTATATGGCCATCAGCGCTCTTTTTACAACGGACGATGTATACTATTATCTCTGTTACGCATGGTATCATGGTGGAGTATCATCGAACACTTCAAATATTATTATTTTGGCGTTATCCAATCTATTACAAAAAGCCGAAGCCGACTAAATTGAACGCACCCATAAATGCCCGTCCGTAAGGCTAGCCACTGACCTACAATATAACTGTGCAATATCACAGGTTGCACAATTATATTGATCGTCAGTAGCTAGCCTAAGGCTAGCCACTGACCTACAATATAAGTGTGCAATATCACTGGTTGCACAATTATATTGATCGTTAGTAGTCGATATTGACCGTCAATATCATCTACTGACGATCAATATAATTGTGCAACCAGTGATATTGCACAGTTATATTGTAGGTCAGTGGCTAGCCTAATATCAAAATTATCTGTCAAACCAAACTAACTTTACCTTTAAGTAGGTACCTACCTACCGACCTACTAAAATTATATCGTAACTCTTACCTATATTGTTATTACAAGAAGCAAATTCGTTTGTAATTGATCTGCGCCTCTATTCGGGAACGCTAAGTGATTCTGTAGCGACTCGTAAGCCAGATTTCTCATCCCACTCTGCCGCATGAAGCGTAATGCGTAAGAGCGAGATGAGAAATCTGGCTTACGAGTCGCTACAGAATCACTTAGCGTTCCCGAATGAGGCGCCTGGTAACCACAAATACAAAGGCAAATACAATATGGCATCGGTATTAAAAAGTGTACGGACGATTTATTGGTGGGTCAAACAAAATGTATTTATAGGTATAAATAGATATAAGATTCAGGTGCAAGCCACCCTTAAAATGTGTATTCCTTAGATTAAAGTTCCAAATTCAATAAAGAACATAATTCTTTATTTATTTATCATCATCATCAACTTGGTCGTATAGCCAGGCCCCTAAATTCTCGCTACATTCGAGACAATGTCGATTTCGAGATTAAACGTCAGATTCATACAGTTGCGTCAAACGACTGTATGCACTGACGTTTAATCTCGATTGTGAGATTATCTCGAATGCAGCGAGAATTGGGGGCCAGTACCGTTGGAAAATAGGGTCCCCGCATAACTTTCCCACGTCACGTTTCCCCGACACGTGACACCGAGCACGTGTAGTAGCTATCTTAGTGTTGCAAGGACAAACACATTTACGTTATACATATACAAGGATGATTTGTATGTGTGTTTGTTTAATGATTAATAATGATTGGTAAAATTAAAAAGTGTTGGATAAAAAAATAGAGCCAAAGCAAAATGACTTTTCACTTCACTTTACTCTTTTGTTTATGGCATCTGTTACTGGGTGCACAGTACAATTCTGCCAGAATCAAGACAAGTGTCGAGCTTTACACAGGTAGGGTAAGGGATCAAAGATAAGGCTACTATGCAATGAGGTCGTGAAATCTGAAAACACAAAAAAACAAACACAACTAAACTACGACGGATTTGTTAGTTAGAATAAACAAACAGTTTATAAATATACAAAGTAAAAAAACCGGACAAGTGCGAGTTAAACTCGCGTGGAGAGGGTTCCGCTCCGTACATGATTATCTGAAATTTACTACGTTACTTTAAATACCATGGACTTCTTATAGGTTTTCCTGTAATCTATAGGTAAAGAACTATATCCAGTATTTTTTTCATAATTTTAGCCCCAGTAGTTTCGGAAATAAAGGGGGGGGGGGGAATGGTAAATTTTCGCCTATTTTCCTAAATAACTTCTAAACCATTTAACTTGAAATTCAAAAAAAAAAAAATTAAGATCTTCACAATAAGCCCTTTCATTTGATATGTCACACGATATAGGTTGCTGCATAACTTTTTTTTTTAATTTATAATTTACCCCCCAAAAGTGGCCCCCATGTTTAAAATTCATATATTTACGTCACGCGTCCGTGTTGCTGTCACTGACTTACATACGTATACCAAATTTCAACTCAATCGGTCCAGTCTTTTCGGAGCAAATCGGCTGTGACAGACGGACAGACAGACACACGAGTGATCCTATAAGGGTTTCGTTTTTTTCCTTTTGAGGTGCGGAACCCTAAAACTGACTTAGTTTGAATGACTTAAAATTCATTAATAATTCAGCGTAGGTAGCCTTATTGTTTAGCGCGCAAACTTTCACAAACAGGCGCGGATATACAAGGCTTCTACAAAATTTTACCTGGTGAACACACTATAATTAAGAAATTCTATAACTCGTTACTATTTATTACGGATTTTCCTATAAAGACTGGCAACACAGTAACAAGCGAGCACGCACAGGCTTAAAGCGGTCGGGCCGGTCGGGTGAATTCGAGAACCAAGTGGATTTCTCTAGACGATTCTATCGTGTTTCGTTCATCGCACTATCTCAACCAACTTAGCTTACAGTTGGGACAAAGGAAATAGGTCTTTATTGAAACGGGTTAGGCATTGTTTTCTCGGCACAAGTTTATCTAAACATTGTGAAAAACGCACCTTGACTTGACTTGACATTTTATTACTACAAATAGTTTACCACTTTCATAAGATACAGGGTTCAATTAAAAATAGCCGTTTCGTAGAGTACATTGAAACTGACATGTACCTACATATTTTTGTCCACATTATCGTTATCGCAATTCCTCCGGAAACTTTTGTAATTTTTCGGGATATCTATACCACCCATGTCACAGAATACATATGACAAGCCTACGTCCTTCCCCTGAGACCAAAGGAGATCCAAACATCCAAATCAGTTCAGCAGTTTTTTGTTATCGACCGAGCGAGCGAAGCGTCTCCGTTTCAGCTTGGGCACAAATTCTTTCGTATGTCCAGCGGATGTCCATTTGTTCTCGTTTACAGCTCGCAGTTCTCAACCGATTCTCGTGAATTTTTCAGAGGAGGTTCGGTAAATGTATTTAAAAAATTGTCGATTCATTTTTTCGAAATATTTCAAAATGGCGGAGATATGGAGGTTTTTGCAATTACATTCTTACTGGCGGTGTTGGTAAACTGACTCTACGTATGTCGATGTATTGAGATATCAGTTATTCAACGGCAAAGTTAAGTTTGTCGCGAGGCCAATCATTATTTCTTACTTTTCAAAGGGTTTTTGTTTTAGATTCAGTTTTTTGAAGTCTTTTGTCGCGAGGTCTACAGCTCACGGAGCCACTAGTTATCCAAATGGGGAAGTTGCACGAAAATCAAAATGAGGTTTAAATGATATCTTAGTACATATGAAAGTAAATGTAAACAAAAGCATAATTATTACGGAAAAAAGCAGATCATTTACACTATTAATTTTTATTTGATTAAGGGGCAAAATTAGGGAAAATACCTATATACTTATTGTTTATTAGTGCTGATTTTAGTTTTTTGTACATCATCATCATTTATGTTATGTTTTATTTCTATAATGTTGGTCTAAAACAGTATTTTCGGAAATAATTGCAGATTTCGTTTAAATGCCTTATATTTTGTACAGTCTAACGACATGGACAGCTGTTGTCCATTTGTACGGAGTGTTTTTGCGAGTGGTATGAACAATGACCTTTCAAAGCTTCATAAAGACCCGGGCACACCAAACGTGGTTGCGGCGCGTCGCGTTTCGAACGCGGGCCCGCGCAATTTTTACATGGCACACCGAACGCGGGCGGCGGCTTCAACGCGGGCCCGCGTTGCTCACGCCCGCGCCACTTTCGCGCCGCGTTCGCCCCGCCTCGGCGTGCCTCTGGACATGGCGGCTATATTAAATACAACTTCGCGCACGCCCCGCGCCGCCGCCGCTTCGCGCACGCCCCGCGCCGCTTTCGCGCCGCGTTCGGCCCGCCTCGGTGTGCCTCTGGACATGGCGGCTATATTAAATACGTAGGATGTTCCATAAGTGTTGCAATAGAAAGACTGTAACAAGTTTGGACATGTATGACTGAGAGCTGTATTAGACAAGCAGAAGACTGTCAATGCTGGTACACTGATGTTTGTTTGCCGCAAGTTATCCGCGTGCTGATGAAACTGCGACCAAACTCACGTCTGGGCAGTTGGCACTTGCACCATGATAACGCTCCTGCTCATCGAGCGACCATTACTCAGGAGTTTTTGAAGCAATCTGGGCTTACTGTGCTGGACCACCCTCCTTATAGCCCCGACCTCGCGCCATGTGATTTTAGTCTCTTCCCGCTGATCAAGAACCAGTTGAAAGGACGACGATTTGCAACTGATGACGAATTAATACGTGCGCGGGATGAGGCCTGTGCCAGTGTCACAAAGGATCAGTGGAAGATTATGTTTAATACGTGGTTTGAACGCATGCATAAGTGTATTAAATTAACAGTGATGGTTCTTATTTTGAAAAAGTTTAATAAATAGTTAGATTTTTGCAAGACTTATGGAACATCCTACGTACAACTTCGCGTGCCCGCGCCCGCGTCGCCGCCGCTTCGCGCGCACGGCCCGCGCCGCTTTCGCGCCGCGTTCGCCCCGCCTCGGTGTGCCTCTGGACATGGCGGCCATATTAAATACAACTTCGCGTGCCCGCGCCCGCGTCGCCGCCGCTTCGCGCACGCCCCGCGCAGCTTTCGCGCCGCGTTCGCCCCGCTTCGGTGTGCCTCTGGACATGGCGGCTATATTAAATACAACTTCGCGTGCCCGCGCACGCGTCACCGCCGCTTCGCGCCCGCCCCGCGCCGCGCTGCCCGAGTTGTCTGCGGCGAAAGTGGCGCGGCGCGGGCGCGAAGCGTTTTGTACGCGGGCCCGCACTACTTTTTGGTGTGGCATGGTAAATGCGCCCGCGCTGTTCTACAACGGCGCGGGCCAGCGTTCGCGCCGCAAACGCGCCGCAACCGCGTTTGGTGTGCCCGGGCCTTTACTCATAAAATAATCAACATAATAACATATTTTGCGTACAGAGATTAGTTATAAGCACTACTACTACTTTTAATATAAAGCATGATTAACGCTCACTGGCAATAATATAGATACATATTATGTTATTTTTCTCATTAAGTGAAATGTAATACCTATTTCTTTTGAGAACAATAAATATCACTAACCCGAGATCGGTTTCTATTACTCAGAACTATCCAATACAAGATGAAAAAATAATATGCATCTTCCCTATTGACAACTATATAAATGTACCTATAGAATCCTATGTCCAACCTGGTATTACCAATAAATTGATGACAAACTAGCCCGGTCAGTTGTAATATCCTTGTTGAATCTTGGTTGAATCATATTTATTAGCACTTCATTTTGATTCCGGTTACTGTAAATGTAAGTACGGAAGTTTATGTTGCTTTAAGCTTAAGTTCCAAGTTATTTCCTATATTATCTACCTATGACCGATGCGTGACCTTGACCTGGCATATTGCCAAACCTATAATAATTAATAAGCGGTACCTAATGTTTTTTTTCCTCTCTTGGCTCCGCATAACGTATGCTTTCGCCATTCGTATCTATAGCCTTTTTCTAAATACCTTCAACGAAAAAAAAGATTCATCTTATTTTTATCTCAATGTACCTACCTAAGTTTACTCTATGGTCAATGCCGGAAGCACTGCGTTATCAATTAACGTCGCGCTCTTTAATAACATTTCATGAAAGCTGTTATCCTTGAGAGCTGTTTTATTTTTATTAAAAATACCGGCTGTGCCCGCGACATTGGTCGAACAAACAGCAATATTTCATATAAAAATGTAGTAAATGCCACTATCTAAGTAAACATACCTACCCTTAGGGGACTAATTGGACCCTTAACCACCTTAAAAGTTTCATTGAAATCTATTTAGCCGTTTCGGAACAAACATTCAGACGGACAGACAATCATTCTAAGCACCGCAATTTGCTTGTGCATCAAGTAAATAGCATTCCACTTAGATATAGGTTGGTATTGCTTTCTTAATAGGGAATAAGTAGGCATGCATTAAACTCAAAATGAGGTTTAAATTAGTATGTTATGAAATAAAATGTACTTAAATAAATGCATGTAAAAGAAAAACAAAGATCTTTTTGAGTGTTCCTTTTTGTATTAAGGGAAAATAAATATTGTATTTTAGTTTTGAATTACTAGTTTTTGAAATCCTCATGAAATTTATGTTATGTTCTATTTCTACACTATTGGATTGGCGTCAACACAGTATATTCGGAAATAATAGCAAATTTCCTTTAAATAACGCCATACATTTTGGCCACTCTAACGTGAACTGTGTGTGACGTCATAATTCATGTCCATTTTGTATGGGGCGTTTTTGCGAGTGGTACCTATGAACTATGACTTTTCAAAGCTTCGTATCTCAAAAAATAAACAACATAATAATGTTTTGCGAACGTATAATAGTTTGGTTTTTATTACTCAGTACTTTCCAATAAAATATGGAAAAATAATCATGCAAGTTCCTCATTTTAAAATTACACACACTTCTATTTTATTTATTTGTATAGATGTAGATATATATATACATAGATACGGAAATTGATAGGTGCATTAATTTCTCCAGCGGGCCTTGCGGGGGCGCGTGCGCGTATTTTTGCTGTGTGACGTCATGCGCGTCTCAGCTCCATCTGCGCCGGTCTCTGTGGAGCCAAAGAAACTGCGATGCGATACACTACACATACACAATAGCTGAAGGACATTTATCCTTATCTTTCTATATACCTACGTTAAGATAAATATTTATGTTTTACTGCGTTGACGGAAACATTAGCAAAGACTACCGATAGATAAATAAACAAGATCCAAATTCATTAAATTTTATTTACTACCAATTTCTTAGATTTAAGATGTCATCCATTTCTTTAGCTACTAACACAAATACAGCTTGCAAAACATTTTGGCAGTTATATTTTGTGTATTCTTAGGTATACTAGATACAAATAATAGGAAGGACTAATCAATTGTAGGTACCTACCTAAGTACATCGCTTTTGCAATGGCCCAACATTCGATCATGCAAGGCCCGCGTATTCGGGTCGTGCCAACAAGCTTTTATGAAAACGAGTACGTTCCCGCTGTTTATACGCTAACTAGAGAGCAAAATTCAGTTTTTCTCCACACTCAAAGAACAGGACAGTCCAATTATTATTATTATTACATCCGTGTAGTCGTCGCGCCATGTTATTTTATGTTGGCAGCCTGACCACTATGAAAATAGACTAGATTCTATTTTCAAACTACCTAGTAGCTTCTGTATGCTTGTTGTGATAGCATCTTGGCAGTGAAAATAAATATTGATTGGGCCCGTTCCTAGAGGTTCCTAATAGGTATTTAATCCGTGGATGGACTTGATTACTATCAGTTAAAATTTACATTTTGTAGCTATGCGGCTTATGTCAAAACTAAACCGGTAGTAACCAAATCTATCCGCGGATTGGACATCGGGAACGGCTTTGACGAACTTTAGGCCATTTAGGTTGAATGTTATAAAAGAAAGACGTTATTCACTTTTCTCTTTTTGTTTATTAGTAATTTTTCAACAGCAATTATAAGTGATACGTTTCAGTCAAGGTTCAATCATCCAAAACAATATTTAACATAAATTAGCATAAAAAAACCGTCCAAACAAATAGAAGTAGCAGTGCAACGGACGGTAAACCTAAAACTTACAATTACTGTCAAGGTATTTATTTATTTTATATAATACAAAATATTTACAGCCTATAGAATTAAATATGCACACAAATAATGCAACTCAGTCATTCGGTACTTCGTACTAAAACGCACAAAGGTCGGTCATACAATTTTCACAACACATCTATTAGGGAGAAACTTTACTAATGAGTAGATTTCACAGGAATGTCCCATGTCATTGAGCATACACAAGTGGATGTCACGCAAGTTGGCACTTCAACATTCATGTAGGATCCTAACAACCAGTCATTTTGTCCCTCTCAAGGCACTGTTTGACACTCAAAACTGCACCAATCCACAAGTTATACTGAAATCAGAACCAAGGACTACCAGTCTTATTCACTTCAGTTGGGGAGCGTGTCTGCTAGAATCTCCTTGACTCCTTGACTGAGACGGTCTGGGAACTTAATGTCAAAGGCGACTAGCAGGTCTCCTTTCCGCGTTGGCTCTTTGGGGAATGGGAGACCATAGCCAGGGAACCTCTTCACTGTGTGGGGCTTCACGACTTCTCCTTGAAGGTTAACGGTGAGCTTGTTTCCAGACATGGTTGGGACTTCGATGATGGTGCCACATAATGCCTGTGAAAAATAAAACACATAGGTTAGACATTGGTGTAAAAAATGTTGAGATAAAAAACTTTTTTAAGACAAACATGTTTTTGTGACAAACAGGCTTTTGAATTATTAAATTCTTATCTTTTGAGTATAGGAATGTGTAAGATTACAATAATAACAAATGTTTAACAAATTATAAACAAACACAGCAAAGCAAAAAAAATCTGATAAGATGACACTAAAAAGGTAAACAACAAAAATTACCAACCTGTTTGAGAGAAACTTTGGCAGTATGTCTAATGTCACTGCCTTCCCTCTTGAATAAAGGATTGGGCTTGTCTCTGATGATGAACACAATATCTGCTGGTATCTTATTCCTGCCCTGGTCACCTTCTTTCTGGAACGTAATCTTGGTCCCAGCCTTCCAGCCAGGTTTGACGTGTATTGTCAAAACCTTGTCTTCCTTCTTCGAAGTGCCATCAGGTTGAATAACTCGTCGCGAGATTTTCATCTTTTTCACACAGCCGCGGGCAATGTCTTCAAGCGAAACGTACAAATCATGCTCAATGGGTGGGTCTTGAGTTTTTTCTTTCCGGCTTGGTGATCCATGGAAGTTGAAACTGTGGCTGCGGAAGGCGCCGCCTGGGCCGCCGGGGCGCGCCTGTCCCATGCCGAGGTTGGCGAACGGGTCCATGTCCACGTCCATGTCACGGTCGAAAAACATTGTGTTGCCTCCGCCGCCACCGTTGAGATCGAAGAAAGCTTGGAACGGGCTCGCCGAGCCGAAGAACTGGGCAAACGTGGCCTTCGGGTCTCCGTGGAACGTGTACGAGAAGGACTGGCCGCCACCGGGGCCGTTCTGAGCCCCCATTCCTCCCTTCAGGCCCTCCTCACCATGGGCATCGTAGATCTCTCGTTTCTTCTTGTCTGATAACACCTCATACGCCTCCGCGACCTCCTTGAACCTCTCCTCGGCGCCAGCATCTTTGTTCTTGTCGGGATGGTATTTCAGCGCCAGCTTGCGGTACGCTTTCTTGATTTCGTCGTCCGTTGCCCCTTTGGACAACCCTAGTATTTTGTAGTAATCTTTCCCCATTTCTGAAGATTTACGGCTGCAACAAAAACAGTTCCTATTAGTCTCCGCTCGACTGACACCTTTTTTGGGTACGTACACCGATGATTCGCGCAATGTAAATTATTGCTAGAAGTTTTTTTGGCACGCGATAAATTAGACTTTGATTAATGAAAACAAGCAATATAATTGTGCTTACCTATATTAAACGGCTTGACAAAGAAATCCAATAGCAGAACTAAGCGAAATTATGTAAAATATTCACTTTTTCTCACACACAACACCTCTCACTGTTCACACGTTCAAATTCACAAATGAATGAAACGTAGCGGCTTCATCGCGGCAAGTTATATACATTAAAACGTCTAGAACATTCTGGGGCCTTCGTTTGACGTAAGAGTGAGATAAAACATTCGAGCGTTTATCGCTTTATCACAGGTTAGAAAGAGATAAATATAAATTTAGCTGTTCAAATCCTAAATGGTTCACGATTTCATGTTGCATGTAAGACTGTTCTCGTTGCACAGATATAACAACGTGATCTATACCAGATATTTGAACCAATCGGCTTTGTGAACTAGATAACAGTGCTCCAATCCAAAGGTAGCACTTAAGTTTGGTTTCTTGTAGTCAATATTTTTGTGTAATATAAAATGGATCAATAATGAAGATAAAAAAAGGACAGAGATTAAAAAATACATGAAAAGAAAGTACGAAAACATGTGCCCTTCATAGAGATTTATATTGATGACGATTCAAATAATTTCGTACCTATTTGTTTTCGGCCCGTTAATTAGGTCATTGCCAGATTATCAGATTACACAAAAATATGAAAGTACCTACCTATATACGCACGTGTAACTTACCCGCGTCTAAAAGACTTCGAGTACTTAGGTACACAAATACCTCTTGAGATATGAGGTCTATGATCAAGAGATTTACAAGTAACTTGGAACTATAGAAATATAGGTAGGTATAGCTTGGAACACTCGGGTAACATTAAACCACCTTAAAAATAATTTTAAGCTATTAAAAGGTAAAAGCGAAAAAGTTCACTTTATTGCTGATGTACTAACTAGATGTATTAACATGTTATCAAACTTTATCTAGAATCTAGGTTTACAGGTGATTAGGGTTCCGTAGCCAAATGTAATATAAACTGAACCCTGCTTATTCGTCATGTTTCAGGGCTATTTTATGAAAAGTTGTACACAGCGTTTTTGGGTTTTCCCATACTTTTGAAATAAATTTCAACAAATTTATTGGATCCGACTTGATTAAGAAAAATGTTACTTAAACCCACATGAAGTTTTCAATAATTTCATATTATATTATTTTTATAAAGCGTTATAAAACTTTTAATAAAAAATATTGTTTGTTTAAAAAACCACTGAATTTTGCTGTCCCATCTCGATTGTTGATCATACTGAGGATCTTTTAAAAAAAAACTTTTGATGCTAGAACCCGACGACGGTAAATTACATATAGAAAATTATATAATAAATGATATTCTGAAATCATTTCCCATTTTAACTTATATACACTATTTTAAATGAATAAAAAACATTGGAGACGGAAATTGAACTTCGCGGAATTTTCCATTCCGAAACCGCTATGTTGGTAGTTAAACTTTAAAATATTGTTCTACTATTTGTTCGGATTTATTCAATCTGGAAAAACGAAGCCAAAACTTCATAGAAAACACCATGTTGCTTTGAGTTGTCGCTGGCGAAATCGCATCGTAATAAGGTGCACGTACGCAGCAGTAACATTTTGTGATTCTACAATCCGAAACCAAATTCATGGTAAGTACGCAATATATCATTCGTAAATATTTTTTACTATACGAGTAATGTATACAGAAAACTAAATTTTAAAAAAAACTTGGTTAAGGGTTTTTTAACAATAAATTTTAGTTGAATTCTCTGAGGTAGTGTTACGTTACTTCCATTCTGAAACCCGAGCGTCGATTACGTAGAGGCGGAACCAAAAAAGTAACGGAACGGAAGTATAAAGCGGCATACATAATAATAGTGTTAATAATTTAATTAAATTATCAAAGTATAGAATAAATATTGAAACAAATTTTGTATAGTGATATTTTAATTTAAAATTGGCGAATAAAGTATGTAAAATATTATTTTAACTTAACGGGACTTTATTGCGTATACCTATATTTATTTATTTGCTTCATGTTTCCACCGCCGTTGACGAGGATAATGATATTTATATATTATTAGATATAAAAACTGTTTATAAAAATTACCAAATCATATTATAGATATTATATTATTTTGAGGTGAATTTCTGGTATACTTGTGAACGAGGCTTTAGAATTTATTCCGTTACCAATATTTTTCTTTCCGTGACTGTCCCACGCGAGAAATATTTTTGTATGCTTATATAAAATATAATTCGTTGGTATAACTAATTTTTGAATATTGTATATAAAACTGCTAAGTTTTGTTTATTTGGTACAGTTGATCTCATTGGATAAACCTGTTAATGAACATGATAATTGGAAAAACTTCAATTATTTTTTACTTTATATAGTAACGTAACGGAAGTATACGTATTCTATCCAATTAAAACTGTGTAATTTTAAGTTACGATATTAGTAATTGTAATTAAAAAAAAGAACATTGTAAACCTTTTGTATTATTTTTAAATATTGTACGAAGTTGGTCATGGAATGGAACGGCCGCTTCTCTCCCACTCGACTAAATATTTTTTTACTTCATTCTCAATTAATAATCCAATAAACAACCTATACACATAGGTTGTTTATTGGATTATTAATCTACATGTCTATAAATTTACATGTCGGAGTATCCATAAATATTATTTAAATTCATTTGCAACGAGATCAATTTTGAACATTTCTCGGTGTATACAACTTTTCATCAAATGACCCTTCAACTTGTATTATCTCTTTCGATATACTCTTCGAGTACATCTGATCGCCTGTCAAATTAGATCAGGTTCACAGACCTGACTGACCACGAGGCACCAGACCCGTCCGTCTGTACCATCATCATGAGTTGCGCAAACCGCTCTCGCCAGCGTAAACTATCGCTCGGTCCCTTTTACTTGTATCGACAACAAGCACTATTTCCGATAGTTTACGCTAGCGAGTACGTTTCGCGCAACTCATGGTAATGGTACTGGGAACACCTCATGTCGCTGGCTTTTTGCTTCATAGTCTTTCGTGATGATGTCATATTTTTTCTTAAGATCGTACTATTTATTCTCTTTGTCGCCAACGTCCATACCACGTTGAACACACCGGTTCTCGTCCGATCACCGAAGTTAAGCAACGTCGGGCGAGGTCAGTACTTGGATGGGTGACCGCCTGGGAACACCTCGTGTCGTTGGCTTTTTGCTTCATAGTTTTTGGTGATGCTGTGATATTTTTTTCTCAAGATCGTACTATTTAGTCTCATTTTCGCCAACGTCCATACCACGTTGAACACACCGGTTCTCGTCCGATCACCGAAGTTAAGCAACGTCGGGCGAGGTCAGTACTTGGATGGGTGACCGCCTGGGAACACCTCGTGTCGTTGGCTTTTTGCTTCAGTTTTTGGTGATGCTGTCATATTTTTTTCATAAGATCGTACTATTTAGTCCCGTTTTCGCCAACGTCCATACCACGTTGAACACACCGGTTCTCGTCCGATCACCGAAGTTAAGCAACGTCGGGCGAGGTCAGTACTTGGATGGGTGACCGCCTGGGAACACCTCGTGTCGTTGGCTTTTTGCTTCAGTTTTTGGTGATGCTGTCATATTCTTTTCTTAAGATCGTACTATTTAGTCCCGTTTTCGCCAACGTCCATACCACGTTGAACACACCGGTTCTCGTCCGATCACCGAAGTTAAGCAACGTCGGGCGAGGTCAGTACTTGGATGGGTGACCGCCTGGGAACACCTCGTGTCGTTGGCTTTTTGCTTCAGTTTTTGGTGATGCTGTCATATTTTTTTCATAAGATCGTACTATTTAGTCCCGTTTTCGCCAACGTCCATACCACGTTGAACACACCGGTTCTCGTCCGATCACCGAAGTTAAGCAACGTCGGGCGAGGTCAGTACTTGGATGGGTGACCGCCTGGGAACACCTCGTGTCGTTGGCTTTTTGCTTCATAGTTTTTGGTGATGCTGTGATTTTTTTTCTTAAGATCGTACTATTTAGTCTCATTTTCGCCAACGTCCATACCACGTTGAACACACCGGTTCTCGTCCGATCACCGAAGTTAAGCAACGTCGGGCGAGGTCAGTACTTGGATGGGTGACCGCCTGGGAACACCTCGTGTCGTTGGCTTTTTGCTTCATAGTTTTTGGTGATGCTGTGATTTTTTTTCTTAAGATCGTACTATTTAGTCTCATTTTCGCCAACGTCCATACCACGTTGAACACACCGGTTCTCGTCCGATCACCGAAGTTAAGCAACGTCGGGCGAGGTCAGTACTTGGATGGGTGACCGCCTGGGAACACCTCGTGTCGTTGGCTTTTTGCTTCAGTTTTTGGTGATGCTGTCATATTCTTTTCTTAAGATCGTACTATTTAGTCCCGTTTTCGCCAACGTCCATACCACGTTGAACACACCGGTTCTCGTCCGATCACCGAAGTTAAGCAACGTCGGGCGAGGTCAGTACTTGGATGGGTGACCGCCTGGGAACACCTCGTGTCGTTGGCTTTTTGCTTCAGTTTTTGGTGATGCTGTCATATTTTTTTCATAAGATCGTACTATTTAGTCCCGTTTTCGCCAACGTCCATACCACGTTGAACACACCGGTTCTCGTCCGATCACCGAAGTTAAGCAACGTCGGGCGAGGTCAGTACTTGGATGGGTGACCGCCTGGGAACACCTCGTGTCGTTGGCTTTTTGCTTCATAGTTTTTGGTGATGCTGTGATTTTTTTTCTTAAGATCGTACTATTTAGTCTCATTTTCGCCAACGTCCATACCACGTTGAACACACCGGTTCTCGTCCGATCACCGAAGTTAAGCAACGTCGGGCGAGGTCAGTACTTGGATGGGTGACCGCCTGGGAACACCTCGTGTCGTTGGCTTTTTGCTTCATAGTTTTTGGTGATGCTGTGATTTTTTTTCTTAAGATCGTACTATTTAGTCTCATTTTCGCCAACGTCCATACCACGTTGAACACACCGGTTCTCGTCCGATCACCGAAGTTAAGCAACGTCGGGCGAGGTCAGTACTTGGATGGGTGACCGCCTGGGAACACCTCGTGTCGTTGGCTTTTTGCTTCAGTTTTTGGTGATGCTGTCATATTCTTTTCTTAAGATCGTACTATTTAGTCCCGTTTTCGCCAACGTCCATACCACGTTGAACACACCGGTTCTCGTCCGATCACCGAAGTTAAGCAACGTCGGGCGAGGTCAGTACTTGGATGGGTGACCGCCTGGGAACACCTCGTGTCGTTGGCTTTTTGCTTCAGTTTTTGGTGATGCTGTCATATTTTTTTCATAAGATCGTACTATTTAGTCCCGTTTTCGCCAACGTCCATACCACGTTGAACACACCGGTTCTCGTCCGATCACCGAAGTTAAGCAACGTCGGGCGAGGTCAGTACTTGGATGGGTGACCGCCTGGGAACACCTCGTGTCGTTGGCTTTTTGCTTCATAGTTTTTGGTGATGCTGTGTTTTTTTTTCTTAAGATCGTACTATTTAGTCTCATTTTCGCCAACGTCCATACCACGTTGAACACACCGGTTCTCGTCCGATCACCGAAGTTAAGCAACGTCGGGCGAGGTCAGTACTTGGATGGGTGACCGCCTGGGAACACCTCGTGTCGTTGGCTTTTTGCTTCATAGTTTTTTGTGATGCTGTCATATCTCGTGTAACGGACCCTTAGATGAAACAACGCAGCTTTGTCGTCAGTCACCGACACAATTTTCGACCATTAACGCCATCTCTTATACATTCACAAAAGCCTAGCTATTGTCGACAAGAGATTGGTATTGCCATATAATGTACGTACTTACTAAAAAAGTTGAACTAGGTATTTATCTTGTATTTTGTTTGTTAAACTAAAGAATTTAGATTTGTTTAATTTTGCTTCTATAAATTTAAAATTAGGAGCATAAATACGGATAAAATAAAAGTTGCAATGCAGATGTTATACACCGAACGCGGGCGGCGGCTTCAACGCGTTTCGAACGCGGGCTCGCGTTGCTCACGCCCCGCGCCGCTTTCGCGCCGCGTTCGCCCCGCCTCGGTGTGCCTCTGAACATGGCGGCTATATTAAAAACAACTTCGCGAGCCCGCGCCCGCGTCGCCGCCACTTTGCACACGCCCCGCGTCGCCGCCACTTTGCACACGCCCCGCGTCGCCGCCGCTTCGCGCACGCCCCGCGCCACTTTCGCGCCGCGTTCGCCCCGCTTTCGCGCCGCGTTCGCCCCGCCTCGGTGTGCCTCTGGACATGGCGGCTATATTAAATACGTAGGATGTTCCATAAATGTTGCAATAGAAAGAATGTAACAAGTTAGGACATGTATGACTGAGAGTTGTATTAGACTAGCAGAAGACTGTCAATGCTGGTACACTGATGTTTGTTTGCCGCAAGTTATCTGCGAGCTGATGAAACTGCGACCAAACTCACGTCTGGGCAGTTGGCACTTGCACCATGACCATTACTCAGGAGTTTTTGAAGCAATCTGGGCTTACTGTACTGGACCACCCTCCTTATAGCCCCGACCTCGCGCCATGTGATTTTAGTCTCTTCCCGCTGATCAAGAACCAGTTGAAAGGACGACGATTTGCAACTGATGACGAATTAATACGTGCGCGGGATGAGGCCTGTGCCAGTGTCACAAAGGATCAGTGGAAGATTATGTTTAATACGTGGTTTGAACGCATGCATAAGTGTATTAACAGTGATGGTTCTTATTTTCAAAAAGTTTAATTAATAGTTAGATTTTTGCAAGACTTATGGAACATCCTACGTACAACTTCGCGTGCCCGCGCCCGCGTCGCCGCCGCTTCGCGCACGCCCCGCGCCGCTTTCGCACCGCTTTCGCGCCGCGTTCGCCCCGCTTTCGCGCCGCGTTCGTCCCGCTTTCGCGCCGCCTCGGTGTGCCTCTGGACATGGCGGCCATATTAAATACAACTTCGCGTGCCCGCGCCCGCGTCGCCGCCGCTTCGCGCACGCCCCGCGCCGCTTTCGCGCCGCGTTCGCCCCGCTTTCGCGCCGCGTTCGCCCCGCCTCGGTGTGCCTCTGGACATGGCGGCTATATTAAATACAACTTCGCGTGCCTGCGCACGCGTCGCCGCCGCTACGCGCACGCCCCGCGCCGCGCTGCCTGAGTTGTCTGCGGCGAAAGCGGCGCGGCGCGGGCGCGAAGCGTTTTATACGCGGGCCCGCGCTACTTTTTGGTGTGGCATGGTAAATGCGCCCGCGCTGTTCTACAACGGCGCGGGCCCGCGTTCGCGCCGCAACCGCTTTTGGTGTGCCCGGGCCTTAAAGATTACATGTGTTATGTGCTGTGCCCTTGTTATTTGTACCGGATGTTGATTAAATTACAAGAAAAAGCGAAAAATGTTTCTGTCCCATAGTACTTTTATAATCAGAAAATGTATTTTCTATAACTTTGTACTCTCCTCGATTTTTTGATGACAAAAAAAAATTTCGTTACCATTGTTCCCACGGAAATATTCTTGATTGAACTTCCATGTGTCCGGGCCGTTTCAAATACTGCATATTGATTGGTTATGACTCGAGTAGTCAAATTAGGTTTTGATTTTATTTCACATACTAAATAATTATTTATAATCACACAATTTTTATATTTAAATAATTATTCGTACAAAATTACTCACTGCTGTTATTTGGTGCAAATGAAACAGAACTTGAAAAATAAAATTGATGCACTGCGGATTTGACGTGGTACACATCCTTAACGCGGGTATCGAGTTTGGTCATAGTTTGGTGTTTCGATAATGTTGCTAGAGTTATTATGGTCAATTATTTAAGTCATGTATTTCAATTATTGTAGATACTGAAACAATAACATGATAAACTAAACGAATACAGCAGAATTATAAAGATTGTCGCGATTAATTCAAAGTTAACTACAGATGGTACACAGCTTTTAAGTTTTGAGCACGTCACATAATCCCGTGAACCCTACTATTCTCTCGTACACTTGAAGCAGACAGATATGCGTTCACGGGGCATCACAGCGTGAATGTAATCACCCAGTGTAGGTAGGGTAAAGTCACCAGTGGCCAGCCAGGATCCTGTAGTCAGCCTTTTGCCTTGAAATAGCAGTCTATTTGAAATTAATAAATTATATGCCTCTTAATTGATTCCTTGATTCCTTATTAATCATTATATTTATCGATCGGTGCGGGGAAACGGCAGGGGAGAAAATAAAAAAAGTTTATTCGAGTGCTCTCGGTCGAGAAGGGCAATTTTACGAAGTCCGCCATAATTTTTTTTCGTACTTGGTGTTTTCAAATCAGGTAAGAAAGATAGACTTGTGTTAACATTATATGATATATTTGTATATTTCTGTGAATGCATATAGTTGCTTAAACCGAAAATGATAATAAAATAACCGTATTTCATTGATTTCTTAATAATTTACGGAGGCTGACTATTGGGAACCACTTTTTTATGTGATTTCCAGTAGTCAGCCACCTGCGGCTGACTTCTGGATATTGGTGGTATCGTTCGAATTTGAAATAAAATCGGTCCGTTAAAATCGTTATTTTTTAAGATTCAAATTTACCCTAACATTCCCTATAATATTTTTAGAAAAACCCAGTAATCAGCCGCTTTTTAAGGTATTTTTTTGGTATGGCTGACTAATGGGAATTGCAGCTCCAGTACTCAGCCACTTAATAAAGTATGAAAAAACCTATATAGGGCTTTATTTAGGTATTTATTAGTCTTTTTACTGTTTCATGAATAAAAACGTAATGTTATGTTCAGTAAAGCATGTCACAAAAACCAATACACAAACAAAAGCATCCACCAGAAAAACTATCTTCTGCAAAGGAAGCCATACGAAAGGAATGCGTATTAGAGGAGCATGTAGAACTTTTAGTGTTCTCCGAAGAACATTGCAAGACCGGCATCACCTATGGATTCCTGAAGGCCTACGTAACATGAGTCTTAATTCAGTTGTAACTAATGCCAACGACCCAAAACCTAGATCGATCCGTCACTATACCGAAAACATCTCGGATGTCAACCTGTACGAGATTAGTGTGGCTCTCAAACAGCTTAAATACAATAAGGTGATGACGGAATCACAGCCGAATTTCTGAAAGCAGTTGGAAAACCGGTCCTTAAAGCCCTTCAGACGTTATTCGATTCCACATGAGGGGTAAACACTGCACGCATGGAAAAGAAGTGTGGTGTTGTTCTTCTTCGAAACAGGGCAATAATGCCCCGCTAAAGCATTTCCGGAAGTCAGCTTGTTCGGGAGACTGGAAGTTATCAAACCTGCGTGCAAGACGGTTCGTAATTACTCTCAAAAACAGCTTGTAAACATGGCTCAAAAGTGAACTATAGTAAACTTCCAGTCTCCCGAACAGGCCGCTTTCCGGAAATGATTCAGCACCAGTAGACCACATAATTCGCTACAGCAGTTTATATAGAAGGCCGAAGAGTTTAATCTGCCTCTTTCCTCAGCGTTTGTGGACTACGAGAAAGCCTTGTATACGGGTGAGACTGTACTGCAGTCTCTCCAGCGCTACCAAGTCGACAACAGGTACATCGGAGTGTTGAAGTGTTTGTAAACGCCACTATATTAGTCTAACTATAAAACCAGAATCAAGGTTCTGAATGAGAAAGGGCTTGGCATCAACATAATTGGCGAGACCTCGAAGGACCTCAGTATAATGCTCGATGACCACAGTAGAACCTCCGAATGAGCTGGCCTTAAAATGAACATGGACAAGACAAAAATCATGACAAATGTCCCTGTACTGCAAACTCCCGTGGAAATTGGAGATTTTACGCTCAAAGAAGTTGACGATTATAATTATGTACCTGGGGACATAGGTACTGTCCAATAAGGGACGTCCATCTTCGAGAAAGAGGTCTATCGTGGAATCCGGCTTGCAGCGTTCGGGAAGCTGTACCATATCTTCTGGACCAATATGCCGCAGTGTCTCAAGATGAAAAAGGAGTATTATTCAACTAAAAGCATGACTATCGTAACTTTAACGACTATTACGAGTAATTGTCTATTTATTATTCATTAAATATTATTGTTTTAAATCAAATTTTAACAAATAATTTAGAGGCCGAGTACTGGGCTTAAAGTGGCTGACTATTAGATTTTGGAGGCTGACTACTAGAGAAATGTGTATGTTTTGGTTTAAACTTCTTTTTCTATTTTATAGAATGATTCTATATGTTTGCCTTAAATTGTAATGAAACTAGAATAAATTATTGATCGAACAGTATTTCTTTTTAATTTTTTTGTCAAATCCTGAATTAATAACAGCGGTTTCAAATCTCGATCGTCGTTAAAAGGCTGACTACTGGTGCCTTTACCCTACTGTACAGTTGATGTTCGTATTTAGTCTTTTATTTACAACAGCAACACTGTCTACCGCCTGTCATATTATGGCTATTGTTTGTTTTCAGATGGTTCTTGTTTATTTTCAGAAACGTGTTTTCTCATGAAATAGCAATAAGATCCAGAAAATTACTAATAAAACTCATTTATTTATCTAGTAAGTCTTAAAAACAGCGCGTGCCGGCATCCCTTGTAATCGATGTCGTAGTATTTTTCGTAAAAATCTTGTATCAGTTCCTCGACCTGCAGAGAAAATGTCCAATGATATATTACAAACAAAATGTGTTATTTGTGGGGAAAATGCCAATGAGCCTTATATTGAATGCTGCGAGTGTGATGCAAGTCTATGCACAGGTTGTTTCGCTTCCGGAAAAGAAATCGGCGCACATAAGAACGATCACAAATACGCTATAAGAAAAAATGATTTTCCGCTCTTTGATAACTGTAACTGGTCCTCTAAGGAGGAATGCAAGTTGTTATCCGCTCTATCAACTTACGGCTACGGTAATTGGGAGGAAATATCCAAAGTAGTACACAGCAGATCAAATTTAGAATGTCAGGAACATTACAAAAAGTATTATATAGAAAATGTGCAGTACAAGGAACTCAAGTTACTGCCAGAGACAGAGCAGTCGTTGTTCCCTCGGATTATGACACCGTATTTGTATAGTATGGAAGTGAGCAGCAACCCTCCACGACATAATCAGGGTGACCAGCACTTAGCTGGCTACAATGCACACAGGTCTGAATTTGAACTCAGCTATGACCATAATGCAGAAAGCATTTTTAACATTGAAGACACTTACTCTGATGACGATGACGATGATGAATGTATGGACGCATTAAAAGTAGCTCTTGTCAACGCATTAAACACAAGACTCAAAGAAAGACAAAGACGTTACCAAATTATACAGAATCATGGGCTCATTATGCCAAATAAGTTGCTATCATGGATACAGACATTTGACAGGGTTCTGCCAAGACACAAATCTGAAAGGTTGTTAGCTTTTATGCAGTTCATGACAGGCATACAGTTTGACGCATTCATGGAGGGTTTAAGTGCAGAGGCCGAGTTATTCCAACGAATATCAAAACTGATGGAATATAGAAAGAAGGGTATTAGAACACTTCACTGCGTTAAGTTGTATAAAGAGCTCAAGAAAGAGCATGACTTGGTGATGAAGGAACAGAAATACAACACTATGGTGATGATGAAGAAATTCGAAAGTCAGTCACCGGTAAAGAGCAAAGTTTTATTTGCAAGGGACTCTCATGTCAAGAAGTATAAACGGCAGATGACTCCGTTAGAAATAATTGATTTACCTGGATTCCATCTTCTCTCCGATTCTGAGAAGATTCTTTGTTCTAATTTAAGACTCCTTCCAGAAAATTACATAGAAATCAAGGAGCAACTAGTTGCAGAAAACAATAAGTTAGGTTATCTAAGGTTACTTGATGCAAGAAGAATTGTGAAGATAGATGTGAACAAAACTAGAAAGATTTACGACTATCTTATTACGGAAGGGTTTATTTATAAACCGCTGTGAATAAAAATTTAACATAAAAAATATTCTTTCATTTTTTCTGTCCATTGATTTCGTGACACATCAATGGCTTGTATAAGTCTGCAGTTACCTCATTGCAATGTTATAAGCAGTGAGACAAGTTAATATAGCATGTTCAATTAAACTGTTGATCTAACTCAATCATAATGTACTGATAAGTTTATTTAGATGACACTATTAATAGTTGAATTTAAAATAAGCACATTAAATCTATAATTTATGGTATTTTAGCAAGACTGTGATACATATCAGAGTCAAAGAGGATACCCGAAAGTATTTGGGCCTTTTATTATACCAGTGTTTTAACACATTCACCGTTTTAACACATTCAGTGCTGGGAGTTCTCAATAACTTTGTTCACATGCCAGACGACTCCCGACTAGGGTACAGCGAATATCTTGGTTTTTGGCCTGGCAATGAAAGTGTTAAGTATGCGACAAGTAAAAAAAATTGCGGGACTCATGAACGTACGTTCTTGCTATAGCAATTTGATATGGAGGGAATTCTGCGGCACCTGGGATGGGTGGAGCTTGTTTTTTGGGTTTACACTGAAAGTGTTAATAATATGTCAGTGGTTTTAATTGACTGGCTTGCGACCGCGGCCCCCTAAGCCAGGGTAGGCGACCCACCCCAGGGTCGCGACTCACAGGTTGATAAACATTGATGTATACTTGATTTATACTCACTTTAAAACCAAATTTCTGGTAGAGAAAGATGGCGGGGTTTGTCGGCGACACGTGCAGCGTCACGTCTTTCCCTGTGCAGGTCTAAAACAAATATGGCAACAACATTATATTAAAAAACGATAATTGTAAGTTAGTTAATTGTGTTCATATCATGATAGTGTGCGTGCGTACATTGTGTATCTGCAGCAGACAGAGTACACACCGCCCAATGTAAAAAGAGCGCTGCCGGCGATACATTTTATATGGCCGTCAACGCTCTTTTTACATTGGGCGAGGTATACACGGTAGTGTAGTGTACACGTGTGCCTGGTACCTGCAGCAGATGGTAGAGCATGAAGCTGGCGAGCCCGGCGCGGCGCCACTCGGGCCGCACGAGCACGAAGGAGATGTAGGCGTCGCGCGCGCCCGGCACCAGGAACGCGCAGCCCACGGCCAGCCGCCGGTACGTCACCACGCAGCTGAACTCGGGGTATTGCAGGGCTTCCGTTACTTCGGAAAAGGGTAAAGTGCATTGTGTATCTAGGCCGTAGGGGATAACTAACGAGAGTCTATTAGGACTCGAGTTTGTCCCTTACTGCCCATGATACACACAATGTTTTTCATCACATTGGTGAGGAAATAAAATATAAATTAGACAAAAATATTTTTATTATTTATTAAAGTTTCAACATTACATTGGCTCTAGATCGACTCTACATTGACTCTAAATTGGCTCTACTGGCTCTGCATTGACCTTACATTGACTCTACATACATTGGCTCTACTGGCTCTGCATTGACTACATTGACTCTACATTGACTCTACATTGATTCTACATTACTACAACTGTACAAGTTTTGAAGATAGGAAATAAACGTTAGCCGATTTTAAAACTCCTTAGTCTGAAATGTACGAGTGGGTGACTATATTTTAAAACTAAACTCATAACTCGCTCGGGAGTTATAAAAAAAACATGGGCGTTCACTTGGTACATTTAACAGACATGTTAATATCTAAGTATACTTACAGTCTATTCCGGGCCAGAAGAACTGCGCACAGAGGTTGTTGATGGCCGCGATGTGGTGCGGGCGCACGTACGAGTAGTCGATGGTGGCGTGCGGCGGCGGTTTATAGTCTTTTATATGTCTAAAGGAAATTATGGTATCATTAGCTTTATTCAGTGTTATCAGGTGCCGATACAGGCTATTGTTTGAGGGGGGAGGAGGGATTTTTTTCTGGGGAGGGCTAAGCAACAAAAATGTTTACCATACAGTCGTAAAGTAGACTTAGTTTTAATTTAGTGATAAATTTAAATTCTTGGGTAAGCCAAAAGTTCTGGGGTGGGCCAGGCCCAACTGCCCCCCCCCCGCCCCCTTGCTATAGCATTGCTTGCTATATATAATAGGTAAATAGAAACCGGCCAAGTGCGAGTCGGACTCACGCACGAAGAGTTCCGTACCATTATCTATAATAAAGCAAAAAAATCACGTTTGTTGTATGGGAGCCCCCCTTAAATATTTGTTTTATTTTAATTTAATTATTTATTTTTAAAGTGAATATATTACTTAATATGCTGGGAATATTTCAAGCGCCTACCTGTTGCCGTTATCAATTGTGAGCAAAAACGAACAAAATATTCTTAGTATTTGTTGTTATAGCCGCAACAAAAATACATCATCTGTGAAAATTTCAACTGTCTATCACGGTCATGAGATACAGGCTGGTGACAGACGGACAGCGGAGTTTTAGTACTAGAGTCCCGTTTTAACCTTTGAGTACGGAACCCTAAAAACTACTCAATGAATCAATAGACCCAGTCAATCTTACCTATGTGTCCTCGCTAGCAGTTCATCGGTGACGCGCAACCATAGAGGCGTACTGTTGTCCCGGCGTATGTAGGGCTTGAGGAGCGAGTGCGAGAACGCCGAGCGGAAGGGCACGGGTTCGGTGCTCGACAGAACTGTGACGCCGTAGTTCGTGTCGGGGATGGTGCCGCATAGGTTGTCTTGTAGGTACTGCGAGAAAAGGTTGTCGTACATATCGTGTAATAGGGAAGATGCATAATTTTTTTTTCATCTTGTATTGGAAAGTGCTGATTAATAGAAACTGATCTGTGTACGCAACACGTTATTATGTTGATTATTTTATGAGTTATGAAGCTTTGAAAAGTCATTGTTCATACCACTCGCAAAAACACCATACAAAATGGACGACAACTATGACGTCACAGCTTTCGTTGGACTGTACAAAATGTATGGCGCTTAAACGAAATCTGCAATTATTTCCGTAAATACTGTTTTTAGACCAACATCGTACAAATAGAGAGGATGTCCAAAAAACTAAAATATATATTTTTCACTAATTATGACCCTTAATAAAATAAAAATGAGTAGTCAAAATGATCTGCTTTTTTCTGTAATATGCTTGTGTTCACATTTACTTTCATAATAAATATATCATTTAAACCACATTTTGATTTTCATGCATCTTCCCCATTGGTATTATTTATTGAACGTTTTGAACGCCACGGCTGAATGCGACAAACCCTCGATTATAAAATCCGTCACTTCAAAATTACCTTATTTATCGACCGAGCGAGCGTAGCGTCTCCGTTTCAGCTTGGGCAAAAATGCTTTCGTATGTCCGGCGGATGTCCGGCGGTCCGTTTGTGCTCATCTACGGGTCGCATTTATCAACCGATTCTCGTGAAATTTTGTGAGTAGGTTCGATAATTATATTTTTTTTTTGTCGATTCAGTTTTTCGTTATTTTTCAAAATGGCAGATGTATTTGCGATTACAAAGTTATTTGCCGCTGCTGGTGTACGGGGATAACAGTTTTCCAACGACAAAGTTAAGTTCTCGCGAGAAACTTAACTTTGTCGTTGGAAAACTGTCTACACTTCTACAGCTCACGGGGCCACTAGTTTAACCTTTTGAACGCCACAGTGGTGGCTTAAACTAGTGGCCCCGTGAGCTGTAGACCTCGCGACAAACTTAACTTTGCCGTTGGAAAACTGTTATCCCCATACAAGTCATTATATTAATTAAGCTTACATTGAATAAATTAAAAGAGATATGAAGTGGTACCAGGACATGTGTAATTTTGATGGAAACTGAGATTTCCGATAAACAATCAAACTCACCGATCTCTGGAATCTATCGAGCACTCGTTCACCGCTCGACACCGCTTCTTGGTCTTCAGGCACTTGGCCTGACAACGCTTTCACTGCCCTGCCACCAAAACAATATTTGTGATTTTACTGCGCAATGTACATTATAATGGACATGGTTGAGGGAGACGATGGCTGAGATACGCGTCATACTCGTGAACGGGTGCTGTCTGTGGGGTCCGGGCGGTTCATGCTCGCAAGGGCCATTTAAATTGGTTAGTGTTTAATTTATTAGTTTTGTGCGATATCTGAAACTGACTAGAGAGACTTCATAGTGTTCTCTATACTATATTTGATAGTTTTTCATATTCGTATATTTGTATTATTAGGACATGAAATGTTATATTTCAAATTGTTTCTTTTGATATTTGGAGACCTTACATCTCCATCTTTATACTTGACCGTGGAGACTGTCTACACCTCCATTTAACCTAGATTAATCGATTTAGATGTTTCTTTGCTTCAATTTTTATTTTTATTATTACCACCTTTACATATCTCTAAGTCACTTAACTTTTCCAGACACGGAGACTATACATCTCCCTTATTAGTTATTTATTAGAATTAATTTGTACCCATTAGGATTTTATATTACACATTTTGTGTTAGTTTTTAGATAAAACTGTACTGCCAAAGTTGAAAAAAGACCTACTGCTGAGTTTCTTGCGGCGTTTCTTCTCAGCAGATGTCACCTTTCGAAGCGCTGGTAGCTTCAGACATGTAAAAGAGCCCAGGTGGCCTACTTGCAAAATAAATATTTTCATTTTCATTTTCATATTTTAATCCATGTACCGTGTATTAATTTATTAAAAAAGTAAGCGCTTGAAGCATACACCTTTTAGGATCTATTATTAAATACTTTCAATACACAAATATTTTACCCCAATTAATTTAAAACACTCATGATAAAAAAATATCAACCTGAAAAATATAGGGGTTTACCTAGAGGTTTTCTTTTTTATTTTAATTTAGGTTATATATGTATTGTTGAGGGTTCAGCTATAATACCACAGAAATATTTTTATATAAGTTACTACAGTCAACTTCCCTATTAACTACATGCGTAAGATGTTGCCTTTCAGCACTAGATGGCGCTTAAATTAATTACGTTCCGATCGAGAAACTTCCATTGTGTCAAAGTATAATAAATAAATCAGGGGACAAATCTTAAAACATTTCGAAAAAATTTAAATATATAAAAACATATTACTTCAAAATGAAAGTTACCGGTGGTAGCGTAATAATATCCCACCTGATTATAATTTTTGTTTTCACTATGACTTACACAAACTCACACTACAAACTGACATTTTAAGTATTACGAGAGCTACGGCCCTAAAATGCAAGACACAAGGATAAGTTAAACCGTCTAATCTCTAAGTGCGTCTCTCTCACACTAGTGCCGACGAAAGAGATAGTCATGGAGATAAACGGGTTTCGTTTATCTTTGTGTCATTCGTGTCAGGGCCGCTGTGTGTATAACAATCGCCGCGCTACTATGGCGGTGTTTGTGGGCGTGTCAAGTCAATTTGAGCATTTTGCTCATCACGAATCCACATCTCCTTGGTTTATTATATCTATAATTGTAACTTGAAGTAATACTCACTTATCCATATAGAAAATTGGCAAATGCTTGTGTCTCTTCAGCCTGCGTAGCGCCAATTTAGCCCTTAACCTGTGGAGATACGCCTTCTTTTTCGGATCCCTCACTTTTGGTATTAAGTTTTCGACTTGCTTTAATAATTGGACCTCTTCATATTGCGTTAAATCCACCAGGTCTTTTTGCACCTGTAAATATTAATAGAACTTCTGATGGTTAAGTTTTTTCACGTTAGTAAAAGGCATCATCAGCCTAAAGGTCTTTGCCTATTAGGCCGTATCATACCATGACCGTGCTAGGAACGTATCAGGCAAAAATATATTGCTGCGGAATTTCGGCTGTATATCACTAGATAAGAATAAATTGCAAAAGGGTGAATTAAAAAGAAAAAATTACGTAATTAAGGCGTCGTTAAAAAAAAAGTTTTAAAAGTTCCTCTGTGTTACGAAAATTAGCCGTACAATTATATACCTTACTAGCTGTTACCCGCGACTTCGTCTGCGTAGAACTACTACTTCGTGTAAATTTGTTTGGACTGAATAGGCTCTGAAACTATAATGAAACGATTCTAATGAAGCCGGCACATTGAATTATTGAGATTAACATAGGTAGACTTTTCCTGACCCTGATCCCTGACTTAACTTAGTTTAATACGTTTTTGTATACGACATTTTTTGTTTTTCCTTCTTTGGTCAAAACATGTAGGTTTTGTGGACTCGATACTCGTGAGCACGCCACATACAGTTGCCCATGGGAGAAACAGTTTTTTTCTAAATGAACACCAGCTACTTTGAGTGTCTGTCCTTGAGCTTTGTTTATCGTCATAGCGAATGCTGCTTTCAGGGGAAATTGTACTCTTTTGAATTGGAATGGCAAATCGGTAGGGATTATTGGAATACGGGGAATTAACACTTCTTCTCCCTTTGCTGTTCCTGTCATAATTATTGCTCTCACAATATTGCGTCCCAGGTGTGTAATTTGTAGACGTGTGCCATTACACATTCTTGGTGCGTCAAGATTTCGCATCAACAGGACCGGGACACCTACTTTTAGCCTCAACTTATGGGAAGGCACCCCCGATAATTCTAAGGAGTTAAGAAATTCTACAGGGAACGATGTCACTTGCTCAGTGTCCATGACATTGTCTACGGACAGATACTCAACAAAATCACCTTCCACATCTGACATGATTTGTTCGTTGATCTGCCCCACTACTTCGTTTGTCGGTGCTAAAATTGCCCTTTCGCACAGCCATTGTCTGTTCTTCATATTGGTTGCAAGATCGGGATAGACGTTGTTCTTTAAGTCATCCATGTTACAGACAACATTACAAAATTCACGATTCAATGTAATCATTCCGTCACTATTTGTTTCCATACGGTCTTCTCCGATTTTCAGAAGAGCATCCGCATATTGCACCAATTGTGTATCACTGTGCAGTTGTACTCGCATATTTGTAGTCAGACAAAAATTTTTTACATGCACCCATAATGGAGACGCTTTTAAACATGCATTTATTTCATCTGCCGGCGTGCCTCTAGTAATTACCGGCAGAGTCTGTCTAAAATCGCCAGCTAAAAGTACCACCATACCACCCATGATACTTTGGTTACTCTTAATATCTTTTATGGTCCGATCTAGTGCTTCTATCGCTCTTTTGTGGGACATGGTACATTCATCCCAAACCAACAGCTTACATTGCTGTAACATTCGTCCACGGTCACTATTTTTAGTAATGTTACAAACTGGCATTTCCTCATGAGCTAAGTTCAATGGCAGTTTAAGTACTGAATGTGCCGTTCGGCCACCATTAAGTAACGTAGCTGCTATTCCAGAAGAAGCTACAGCAACAGCAACTCCTTTATCTTTACGAATTTGGGCTAAAAGTAAATTTAAAAGAAATGTTTTACCCGTGCCTCCTGGCGCATCCAAAAAGAATAAACCACCTTCGCCACTTTCGATTTTTTGCACAACATTCTCAAAAACTAATCTTTGTTCTGGGTTTAGACGCGGAACAGACTCAGTTATTTGTTGTTGTAAAGAAGCAGCATCGTAACTCAATTCTCTTATTATATCACTGCAAACTTCCCCAGTTCTTTGCGGCCTGCTCAACCCAAAATCTGACAAATCTTTCCCAGTTATAGTTATGACTTGGTCTTCTATCTTTGTTAGGGCTTCATTAAAAATGAAATCATTGTATGTAACGTTTGGATTATGATGTTGTACTCTGTGTAAAATATCGTCGGCCATTTGAATTTTGTACCTTTCCCACAGTTGTTGAGGGTTTGCAAGCCCACATGTCGCTATTAGTATAGCAAAAAGCATTCTCACCTTGGCCGCTGATCTACATTGTGCAGCCTCTTCCAGTGTTATATTCCAATGATTGTCATCCTCCAATAATCCTCTTGCCTCACATGCCTCTCGAAATGTTGAAAATTCTTGATTGTTGTATTTTTTGAGATCATTGAAAGAGGTTGGCCCACGCACATGGTGTAGAAGCATCCTTAAACAAAAACATTCCATGTTAGTAACATGGACTGTGTAAACCCGTCCTAAGGCATCTCCAGATTTGACACCAGGCCAGTTCTGAACCGAAGTTCCTTGAATTCGGCGTTTCCAAGTTTTTCTGGTTGCGTCCCATGTGTAATATCTCGGTACCTCAGCATACATAAGAGTTCTTGCAAACTCATCTCTTATGCAAAGTTCAAAAAAAGCTGTAAGGGTGGTTTTTGGTCGAGTAGATAGTCGCTCGTGGAAATTATCTTCTGTAAAATAAACTCGTTCACCGTTCTCTAAGTGTACACTTAGATGTGTAACGGTGGGGTGCCTTTCGTGCAACGGGAACCCTAATAACCGCCACACGGCTTCGTTGCTGCTAACATAACGACCAGATTGATATGTATGTACTTCATTTACGCGATTTGCAAGCTCTGTGCTCCTAAAATTGAAAATAGCTTGGTCACTGCCTTTGTTAATATATTTGCAGATATATTTGATAGCGCGCACTGAACTGCAAGCCTCAACATTTATATGGGCGTTAAATATTTTTAATAGAATAGCGGAATAAGGGACCACCCAACTATTATCAATAGTGACGTAACTCCCATTTCGTAGTTTCACAGATGCCGTTCGACCTCCGTCTGCTGGTGCTCTTCTACGATAGAGTGGGTATCCGTTTTCACTGTGGACAGTGTCTTTGTGTAATTTGCGAGGAAATTTCTTTGTGCATTTTCCATCTTTCATGCAAGGGCACTGAGGATTTTCAGGTCCACATGGACCATGAATCATGTTTTTAACTATAATATCATGAAGTGTCTTGTCAGTGCTTGGATCGGGTATTTCTGCGCTGATAATATTATCAATTTGATCGGGTCTCAACTTGTCTTTTAACCACAATAATATGTGGACATGTGGTAGGCCACGCTTCTGCCACTCTATGGAATACATAAAGCAGATCACTTCTCCAAATATTCTGCCTTTGGAAATAACAGACATAAGTTTTCTAACTTTCAACCTAAAAACTCTTGCGACTACATCATGCCTATCAATCGCGCTTTGACCCGGCATTAATTCATTTACTATTTCCGGCCATGCTGGGTTGCAAGTAAACGTAACGAATAAGTCAGGGCGACCATATGTACGTACATAAGCAAACGCATCCTGAGTATATTCGTGTAAGTACCTCGGACTATTTACAAATGAAGACGGTAAAATTATCATTCTACCAATATCATTTGGATTTAGATTAGCGTCATTCGCTACTGCGTCTTGAAGGTGGATATAATTTTCTGCTCTTAATTTAGTTTGATTTAATGTTATGTATCGTAATCGTTCACTTTCTACCTTAACGTACATATCAACATAAAACTGATTGGCCAGTTGCCTGCATCGTGATATAATATTAAAATCATTTTCTCTAATCATGATATGAAAGGCATAAAAGTCCATACATGATACCTTTTTGTTAGGCAAGGGCAGGCCAGTTACAGGATCGACTTGTGGAATTTGAAAGTGATACCCTTCTTGCCCTTTGCTAAATATTAGCGGATATTGTAACGCATCGTAAAATTTATGTGTATCCGGCACCCTAGTTAGTGTGTTATCACGGGCATGTAAAACTATATCACGGGAAGCAAACTGTTCACCACAAACCATGGCTGCGACTTCATTTATTAAAGGTGCATTATATCGTCTTTCGTGTTCCCCACTTGGTGTACGATCTGGGTGAATCACCAACTTATAATCATCTCCCGGCATTCTTTCTAAGGCTGTTGTGAAAGTGTTTATTAGGCGGTTATGTTCATGCAACATTCTCTGAATCTTTAAGACAATATCCTTTTCTACTAATTGAATGTTTTGACACCTGCGGTCAACCTCGTCGTTTTCATTTCCCATAAAATAAATCTGTAAAAATTTTGGTTGCTCATTATTTGTAGGAAGCAAAGAACCAATCCTATGATAGATTTGACCTTGGATTGTAAAAGTAGATGAAAACCCAGGCATAACCACCTCATTTTCTACACCAAATGACGTCATTTGAAAGCATGAATTATATTTCCTTATTTTGATTAAAAAACGCCGCGATTCGTTGTTATCACCTAAAAGTAAAGACTTCAATGGTTCCTCTGGTTCTCCAAGTATTGGAATTGAAACCTTGCCACCAGAACAACACATACCCGGAGTTTCTTCTTTCCACTTGAGTGCTTCACAATGTATACATTTTTTATCCATTCCACCTATGAGAAGTAATCGATGGTTATTATACTCAATCGATGGGTCATAATCAAAAGCAGCATTGTGGAATGCTCCCCATGTATACATTGTAAACGCATTTCTCCTTTCTGACTGCCGTTCAGCATTTAACACACGTCGTCTTTGGGATTCTTCTGGCATCTCTGCAGCTATCAATGATGCGTGTCGCTCAGCATCTAAAATCTGCCGGGCCTGAGTCTGTTCATAGGTCTCGGCAGCTCTTTGCGTTGCGTGTCGCTCAGCATCTATAATCTGCCGGGCCTGAGTCTGTTCATAGGTTTCGGCAGCTCTTTGCGTTGCGTGTCGCTCAGCATCTAAAATCTGCCGGGCCTGAGTCTGTTCATAGGTCTCGGCAGCTATTTGCGTTGCGTGTCGCTCAGCATCTAAAATCTGCCGGGCCTGAGTTTGTTCATAGGTCTCGGCAGCTCTTTGCGTTGCGTGTCGCTCAGCATCTAAAATCTGCCGGGCCTGAGTCTGTTCATAGGTCTCGGCAGCTATTTGCGTTGCGTGTCGCTCAGCATCTAAAATCTGCCGGGCCTGAGTTTGTTCATAGGTCTCGGCAGCTCTTTGCGTTGCGTGTCGCTCAGCATCTAAAATCTGCCGGGCCTGAGTCTGTTCATAGGTCTCGGCAGCTATTTGCGTTGCGTGTCGCTCAGCATCTAAAATCTGCCGGGCCTGAGTTTGTTCATAGGTCTCGGCAGCTCTTTGCGTTGCGTGTCGCTCAGCATCTAAAATCTGCCGGGCCTGAGTTTGTTCATAGGTCTCGGCAGCTCTTTGCGTTGCGTGTCGCTCAGCATCTAAAATCTGCCGGGCCTGAGTTTGTTCATAGGTCTCGGCAGCTCTTTGCGTTGCGTGTCGCTCAGCATCTAAAATCTGCCGGGCCTGAGTTTGTTCATAGGTCTCGGCAGCTCTTTGCGTTGCGTGTCGCTCAGCATCTAAAATCTGCCGGGCCTGAGTTTGTTCATAGGTCTCGGCAGCTCTTTGCGTTGCGTGTCGCTCAGCATCTAAAATCTGCCGGGCCTGAGTTTGTTCATAGGTCTCGGCAGCTCTTTGCGTTGCGTGTCGCTCAGCATCTAAAATCTGCCGGGCCTGAGTTTGTTCATAGGTCTCGGCAGCTCTTTGCGTTGCGTGTCGCTCAGCATCTAAAATCTGCCGGGCCTGAGTCTGCTCCTCAGATTCTTGGGATCTAGCTACTTGCGCAGTTCGAGCTCTTTTAGAGCTACGCGCTAAATTAGATTTACGCTTGCGAGGCATATTACTTAACCAGTTACCTACCTAAAGTAATAAAAACAGGTAAGTACTTATGCAAAAAAATATTCTTTAGCTGACAAAAAAATTTAGTTAAAGGTACTGAGTACGAAACTATACTTAAGGTAGGTACTTATACACATGAAATAAAACAAAAACAAAACGAATTGCTAAACTAAAACTAAATGTTAAAAAAAATATACTATCCACATGGAATAAAAACAAAATGAATCGATAAAATTATATGCGAAACTACTGGAACTATTTTATTCACAAAACAACATTACTTACCTATTAATACTCAATAAAAACTATGCTGACCTTCTTAGGTACCGTAACTACTTACTAAATGTGAAAAAACTTAAAAAAACCTGCCTACTAATCTACTACAATTTTATACCTATCCTAAAAAATGAATTAAAGTATTTATTTTACCTATTAACTATAATTCTACCTACTACTAACTTATGCTAAACTAATAATAACAACCAAAACAACTAAGTAAATAACACAAAATGCTTATCCAAGAAACCCTAAACACCAATGAAAACGTAAAGAAAGCGAATACGTTGCAGCTCAAAATTGTAGATATCGCATGCGTCCGCCAACGACGTCTGCCCTCACGTGTCTGCCCGTTCGGGTAAGCATACTTTGTGATCTACACTCCTCCCACCGAGCCATCCGCGTCCCCCGCACGTCTTTGCCGCCGCGCCGCGCAGCGCGCCCGCGCCCGCCAGCCCCGCCACACCACACCATGCATCGTCACACTCACACATTCATAGTGTATAGGCCGATGGGCCTGATGGACATGTCAGGCAGAAAGTATTCTAAAAGCTGGCTAGGAGTATTTGAATTATGCGATACATAACTGCACCCCGCGTTTTCACCCGCATAATTCCGGGATCGGGATCGGGATAAAAAGTAAAGATGTCCTTTCCCAAGGTTCCATCTATCTCTATACCAAAATTCATCAAAATCGGTTCAGCGGTTTAGGCGTGAAAACGAAACAGACAGACTGTCTATGTCTTTCCCCAAGGTTCCATCTATCTCTATACCAAAATTCATTTAGTAGGCATATACGATACATAACTGCACCCTGCGTTATCTATCACTCGCATAATTACGGGATCGGGATCGGGATCGGGATAAAAGGTTGCCTTTGTCCTTTTCCAAGGTTCCATCTATCTCTATACCAAAATTCATTTAGTAGGGATATACGATACACAACTGCACTCTGCGTTTCCACCCGTATAATTCCGGGATCGGGATCGGGATCTGGATAAAAAGTACCCTATGTCCTTTCCCAAGGTTCCATCTATCTCTATACCAAAATTCATCAAAATCGGTTCAGCGGTTTAGGCGTGAAAAGGTAACAGACAGACAGACAGACAGACAGAGTTACTTTCGCATTTATAATATTAGTAGGGATTAGTTGTAGTCATAAGCCATATAATTGTATTGCTAATTTTCGTAACACAGATGAACTTTTTAAACTTTTTCTTAACTACGCCTTAATTACGTACAATTTTTTTGAAATTGACCCAAAAAGCAAGGCCGCTATGAAGTATACTGCACCATTCAGCAAGTCAAAGTTGTCAAAGTCTTTCAGTTTCTCACAATAAGAACGCCAAAGTTGCCCTATTATAGGAAAAAACGTAATAGGCCGCTTAAGAAATGACTGTAGTCATATTACGAACAACCCACAAAACATACCTCGCATTTCTCCACCCACGGCAACTCCAAGCTATTCGGCTCCGTTGAAAACAAGGATTCCTTCCTGAGCTCTCGTTTGTCCTCGGGTTTCTTCGGCTTGGGCTCGGGTTTTTTCTCCTCTTCTTCGTGCTGGGGTTCGGGTTGCGCGAGCGATTCGGGCGGTTCGGGGGGGAATTGGGGGGAGCCACTGCGGGAGTCCGAATCGTAGTAGACAGTCGATTGGTGGAGCGAGTGGACGCTTGACGAGTCGCTCTATCAAAATGTATGAATTAATTATTATCGATGAGTAGAAATCCTCTGCATAAAACCGACCGACAGTCCATAGCTGTGCACCGTTAATCAAATACTTAATTTCGTTAATCGCTAATCCGTTTCTTTTTTTTTTAATTAATAAATTGCGGGGCAATCTTTAGACAAATCGATCTAGTCCCAATGTAAGCTCTAAAGGCTTGAGTTATGGGTACTAGTCGACGATATACATACTTAATAAAAAAGTTAACTTCGTTAAAGTGTTAAATTTTGGAAGATTTAACAGAAGTTAAAGTTAATCGTTAACTCGTAATATAAATAGAATTTTATGTCGGCGCGTTAGGGATTTGCTTATAAAAAATGTTGGTATGGGCTATGGGAATTTAGACAGGTCATGAAAAATGTTTAAAGGAAGGGTGTAACGTTGGAGTTTGTAATAATACCTAATTATTCAGAGATCAAATTCAAAGGCTAATCTGACATAAGATGCATATTCCCCTTTATAAATATCAATATAAGTTTAATTAACGATTAACGGTCTTTCATTGTATTAACGGAAGTGAATGAGTCCGTTAAGATTTTTTTAAGTTAACTTAAAAGTTAATCCATTACTCGAAATGTTAACTTCGTTAATTAACGGATTAACGGTGTTGTGCCCAGCCATGCAAAACACTTACAGGTGGAACGTAGCTCGCAGGCTGGTAGTTGAACCCTCGCACGTCCCCGTCCGAGCACGAGCCCTCCTGCGCCGGTGTGTCCTCGTCATGGGCGTCTTGTCTAATACAACCAATTGTCAGTGTCAGTCTTCTTGCGTTATTCTTATTAATATAAACAGGGGTCGGATAATCGGATGCATAATCGGGTCCGGACGGTTCATGCTCACAAGGACCATTTAAATTGGTTAGTTTTTAATTTATTAGTTTTGTGCGATATCTGAACCTGACTAGAGAGACTTCATAGTGTTCTCTATACTATGTTTGATAGTTTTTCATATTCGTATATATGTGTTATTAGGACATGACATATTATATTTCAAATTGTTTCCTTTTGATATTTGGAGACCTTACATCTCCATCTTTATACTTGACCGTGGAGACTGTCTACACCTCCATTTAACCTAGATTAATCGATTTAGATATTTCATTGTTTCAATTATTATTTTATTATTAGGACCCTTAGAGGCTTTATACATATCTAAGTCACTTAACTTGTCCAGACGCGGAGACTATACATCTTCCTTATTAGTTGTTTATTAGAATTAATTTGTACCCATTAGGTTACTTTGTACACATAATGTCCTTGCTATGTCATGGAAATTGTGCATTCTAGTACGTAGTATTATCTATTGTGATTGTAGTCATCAAACCTGCTGTCAGAATCCAGCTGATCGTAGTAAGACACGCTGGAAGTAGTGCTGTAGTCCAAATCCAACCGGCGCTTCTTGACGGTCGGACGTTCGATTCCATGAATGTCATCGTCATCGGTTCTTAAGAACTCTTTGTACCCTAAAACAAGTCATTACATTTACAATTACTGTGTGTCTACTGTTTTGAAAAAATGATACCTCACCGAGTTTTTTGCCGGGTCTTCTCAGTAGAGGATTTTTTCCGAACCGGTGGTAGCTTCATTCCTTGACCTTCATAAGAACTTGTAAAATCCTAAATTGAATAAAGATAGTTTAACTTTGACTTTGAATTTAAGAGGACTGTAGCAACGGCAAAAATCGCCCTTTTCATACAAAAGGCGATAACGATTTTTACCCCTTACATGTTAACCGATTTTGACCAATTTTTGATAGGTTGTCAGTCAGAACAAAATCTAGGTCTATACGTTTTTGAATATTGATTAAAGATCAACAAAATCAAGTAATGGCCGAAAATAGTTGTGTATGAGAATACTAAAACCAAAAAAACTCAATTTATTGATTAGAGAGATTTTGTTCTGACTGACAAACTATCAAAAACTTAATCAATCAATATATTTATTTGTAAAACATAGGTAGGTGGTACAAAGGTGGTACAGTAAGTGTCATGTGTCACTATGCTTAGCCATGAGGCATACAAACATGCAGCATGCATTACATGCACATAGTTTTTATATAGGTACTTCAGTGTTACCTCTTATTAAAATGCATCTATTAAATATTCTTGTATTGAGTAATATGCTTTTCTTGTTAAGAAATCATACAACCTTTTTTTAAAACGCGTCATATTTTCCAACTGTGTAATTGCCTTTGGCAATTTATTATATAATTTCGGAGCCATTCCAAATACACTTTGGTCATACAAAACTGGTCAACATCAGTTAACATTTAAGGGATTAAAATCGTTATCGCCTTTTGTATAAAAAGCCGTACGTTCACACACTCCTCTTAACATTATAAAATCAACATACAAGCAATCCAAGTGGGGCAGTCTAATTTGTTTTCCAAGAAACCATGACATCGATTATCAATTTCTGAAAAACTGCATTCAAAGATTTTCAAAAACTTTCACGCACAACTGGGTATTGAAAAAAATTCCTTAAAATAATCGCAGCAGATTTTATTACGGTAATCGATAGAGTAGTTCTAAGGAATTCATTTAAAATTTAGAGTTTTCTTTTTGTTAACGCCATCTAGCTGGTCAACGAGCGAAGCTTCAGCGGCGCCGCATCAAGTATTCGTTTCAAGTTCTCTCAATTATATCGAGTCATCCACACACGACAGAATTTTCACACGAATTTAAAGACGATTTAATATTCATTAATATAAGCGCGAGTGATTTTGTGAAAAAAGACGGAAGTGTGTAACGGGAACCCGGGGAAGCGCGCGCTATTTGATTTGATCAATGAGCGCGCGTGATAGTAGAGTTGAAGCAGGGGAAGCGTGCGGTTATTTGATTGGACCAATTAGCGCACGCAGTGGTAGAGTTAAAGCCAGGGAACCGCGGGCTATTTGATTTGACCAATGAGCGCGCGCGGTGGTAGTGTTGGCTGTCAGATGTGGCACCAACCCATTTTCCGAGAGGTTGGTGCTGTCAGCCAACAGTGTGTGTGTGACGAGAAACTATATTAATAAATGTATTTACGGTTGGTAAGAAGCGTCTGAAAATAAGATGTCAGATGTTACACATCATAATATCAGACTACTGTAAGTAAGGCTCGCTCGTTTTTTTTAAAATAGGTATAATTAATCCTCCTTACCCAATTCAGTGACTCTTTCTACGAACAATGTGCTGTCTAGTGCCATTTGGCTCCGAGGCTTCCCTTTCGGTTTGTCTCTGCCAATTTCTTGTACTGGAAAGAAATTATATAAATTATTATTTTATTATTTATTATTCAAACGTGCAGTACTTATTACTAACTGCTTAGTGTAGGTTTTGTTGTACATGGTCACAAAGTCAGGCTTTCGACTTCTTACATGAACATGTAGGTACCATGCGTTGTACATTGGGTACTTTACGAAAATACCTATAAAAATTAATACATTTAAATCGCTAATTCAGCATGTTGGCCACCTTTGACTCTTTTACTCATCACAAAATAATAAAATAAACTGAATCTACCAGCGCTTCCGACAGGAGCATCATTGCTGAGAAGCGCCACAAGAAACTCACCAGAAAGTCATATTTAGAAAAATAAGTATTTATATAATAATTAAAAAATTAAGTGTTCCTAAATTACTGCAAATATCTAAGTGCCTATACCTTAACTACGTTTTGTCTGTCTATATGTCTGAATGTTTGTTCCGAAGGCTCCAAAATGACTGAATAGATTTAAATGAAATTTTCAGGGATAATGAAAGGTATTTTAACTTAGATAATGGTATTTGTTTTATTATGACATGTGGCGGTTTATATGAAAAATCATCGCAATCACACACAAACAAAGTCGCAGGCACAGCTTGTGGAATAAAACGAATAGGCACTTGTGATGATCAAAATAAGCATTGAATTATATTAAGTAGGTAACATTTTGTTTTTAGCGCCATCTAATGGCATTGAGCTTCAACACTTACTAATATGATCTGCAACAGCGGGCGAGAAGGCGTGCCGCAGGCGCCACCAGCCCGTCTCACCGAGCACCCCAGAGCCAGAGCGAAACATCAGGTTGCTGTACACGGACAGAGCACCTGCTATTGTACCCACCCAGTTCTTTTTCTGCTTGCTGGAAACAAGCAAATTATAAATAAACACTTCGATTTTTAGCAACAACATTTCAAAAATCTAACCAAATACTTTCATAATAATCAATAAAATTTCTCTAACACAGAAGACACTTATATAAATTAAGAAAACAATACAAAACAAAATGGTGGTGTGTATGTCCTCGCTGCTGTGAATGGGACACTGGATCAGCATAATGCTGAGGTGTGAGACACCTGCAGCGCTGATATTCAGCCAGCACCGTCTGTGACTCACGGAGCATTATACAATCATACTACATACTAATAAATATCTATTTATTGCTACTTAGATTGATTGGGCATACATATATACTTGAAAAATAACTATATAAGTGCTCAAAAATTGGTTTTTATTGCAAACTAGTGGAGCCGCCACAGCTTCACCCGCGGTATTTCCCATACAATCTTTATCACCTCTTTTCACCCCTATAGGGATGGTATTACAAAAAAACCCTCCTTAGTGCACCTCTAGGGTTCTCGAGGAATATCTCCTCCAAATTTCAAGCCTCTTGGATCACCGGTTTAGGCTGTGCGTTGGCTATAAGTGAGCCATGGTATTGTTTTATACGTATTGATTTACTGGGTACTTTGAAATAAATATGAGGGTGTACCATACTTACAACTGTGAATCAAACAGGATACTCCAGTTGCGGTCAATGAAGGAACAGATGTGGGTCTTGTAGTGGAAGAAACCATTGTTGCTAATGCCGTATGCATTCGTGGTGAGGTGATGAAGTGTCAGCAGGATTACATTTACCCTGATAAAGAAGATGACAATTATCATCATCAATTTTTAAGATCATATTAATTGTCTGTGCTCATTATGCTCAAGTTAGGTGTTTCGTGAAAGAAAATACCTATTAAACAGTCTATTAAATGTTTGTTTTAGAAGCGAACCACATAATGCGAAGTATGGAATATTTTTCCAAAGATAACCATTTTAAATTAAATATTTTTTGAGAAATCAATTCAACTTATTGTATAATTATTATTAAATTCTAACCTGTTCAAATCAAGACATATATAAAATAGTATATATAACTTGAATGAATTTTAGGCAATTTTTACAGTATGTTTGTTGAATCTGTGGGTGATAGGCTGCAATAATAAATAAAACATACAGAAAAACAAAAATGCCTCCTAATGTTTTTAAAGTTGGTTAAATGTTATTGTTAATCAACATACGAATTTACCAACCTTCATTAGGTTTTCAACCACGAAATCCATGTTGTTTAATTCTGTTAAGCTAAAAAGCGAAGCCATATTTGCACCCGACAACGCGGTTAGCCTATTTGGTAGGGACCCTGCCTCCGAAGCTAGGGTCCCGGGTTCGATGCCCGCTAAAGGAAAATATTAGTGTGATAAGCACAAATATTTGTTCCTGAGTCTTGGATGTCTCCTATGTATTTAAGTATTTATTTATCTATATAAGTATGTATACCTATTATCATCTAGTACCCATTACACAAGCCTTTAGAGCTTACTTTGGGACTAGATCGATTTGCGTAAAGACTGTCCCCTGATTATTATTATTAGCTTTATTAGCATTAAAATCAAGATATAAATTTTTTACAGTATCCATATAAAAAACAGCATAAATGCAGTATAAATATAAAAACACTGTAAAAATCTTAACCTAGGTTGCCGCCGGCGGCGGGGCAGGGCTCATGCTACCGGTGGTTAGGGCCGCAGAGAGAGGAACCTCCTGACGATGCGCGCCGTGTCCAGGAGAACCGCCTTCTGTATCTGACCCTTGATCCAGTCATCAAGCGACTATTATTATATTTCATCATCATCATCATTTCAGCCGAAAAACGTCTACTGGTGGACACATGCCACCCTAGGCCCTAATGATTGCCAGAAGGATTCTGTCAATAAAATTAACACTATCTTTCCCAACAGCCTTACCAGGGGAATCTGTTTCTAATAAACACCTCCTTGTGATTCGGCGAGCAATCTTCACACGTGAAATCGAAGAAAACATCGCAGGCTAAGTCACCCGGTGTCCCTTGTCTCCGTAAACATGTTAAGTGCACGAAACAAATACAAGTATCACATATAAGACCAGGCCGGTACTGCTTGTTCTCCGCCTCATTGCAGTACTTGCAAATTGTGGTCATAGTTGTTTAGAAATACTAGTTGCGTTTTATTGGGACGATTCGTTTATATCGCAATGTTTTGTTTGAATTTTAATAACATAACCTCACATGTTTGTCTGACTGTCAATGTCAATGTCACTTCATTACTTGCTTTTTTTCAATTCTTCCATTTATTTGTTAAGGCTCAGATCACAAATCGTACTGCCTAGTTTTAGGGATAAAGATTATTGTAATAATTTTTGCATTAAACGCGACATCCGAGTGAGCTACTACGGAAGTTTCTAATCTAGATGTGTTTTCCTATGTGTTTATTTGTTCTTGAAGTTTCATATGAACAAGATTTCTCGGCTGAAAAATCATATAACAAGCTTTCAGCTCAGAAGAGTAAGAGTGGATACGTGACTCCGTCCGTATTAGTATAGTGAATATCAAAAATAATTTGAGTAATTCTGCCTGCGTTAAAAAAATAGGGTAAAGAGAAATGTAGGAAAAATAAAACGACAAAGTATAATCAAAACAGTATATAGCTATATATGTATCTATCTGCTAGCCTCGTCCTGGAACTGGCTGATCCAGGAGCGAATGTTCTCCTTGTGTATGTCGCGCGCCATCCGTACATTCTGAGGGTCGAGCGGGTTGGCTGGCATTAGATCGAGGTGGTGCGCGCCGTTGAAAATCACCACGGCCTTTAGCGAAGAGCTGATGCTGCTGAGGATGCCACCTGGAAATTAAAAAGAAGTTACTGGCTGTGAGGACAACAAAGTATACGTTACAACTTAAATCAGGTGCATTTTCATCTCGCTTTAACATATAACTCCGTTGCCGTGTGATCGCGCGTATAACACATTAACACGTTATCTGAACATGGCACATGGCCTTAGGGATCAATTAATCTAAGCCAATTGTGTCGAACTGCTAGGCAAAGGCCTCCCCCTTCCGTCTCCATTCCCGAGACGGAGGGGGAGGCCTTAGGGATACTACTTCCTTTATTTACTTTAGAAAATTAAAAAAGTCATCAGAACAATAACTCGATCTCTGTGACATCATTGAATTATCGAGTGAAACGTAGTTAATAGTAGGTAGCGTTTTATTTCAGTCATTATATAAATTAAAATGTTTAAAAGTTACTATCAAAAATATCCAAATTATCGAAATAATTGCCGTTGGCAAAACCGGATCCTATATTTGGCAAATATCCGGATAACTCGGATATCCGGATAATTCGGATATCCGGATTGCAAACCCTACTTGTAACCGTCCACCCTAGCTCCGACTCACCTCCAGCCCAAGGATCTAGAAGCCCGTTGCTAAACACAATGTTGGAGGCGGCACTCAGCCTGTCCCCTCCATACTGCACCCTGGCGTACCCTTCCTTTGGGTACACCTTGTATTTGTCGAAGCAATCCTTGGAGAAAGCGGTGAAGTTCCACGGACTCGGCTCAAACATATCGTTTTGTCCGGTCGTGCACATTGGCATTACCATTTCTGTGCATGCCTGGAACGAAAAAATAAGTGGCCTGAGTATATTGTCATCTGAAATGTCGCCAGTCCAGTTTTGTTTCCCCAATGTGACGCTAAGGTGGACTTCCAAAGCAAGCGTCAGCAATGTCAGTTATGCCGCGACAGAACGGCAGATTAATGTACTACGCAAATGTATGGAACGTCTCTCGAGCGGAGCGTCGCAGTGATTAATGCGAGTGCCTACATTTATAGTGCCTAAGTGTACAGTAATTAGTACGAAATGTATGCACTCGTAATCATCACTAATCAAACTGTAATCGGGGCCTTAGTGTCGCTAGCTGATCGAATGATATCTGATCATGCCCAAAGTTTAGCAAAAAGAGATGCCTTCTTATAGGAAAAGAAGTTACTGGTTCAATAACGAATTTTATAAAAAAAAATATTGCATCATCATTCCTCTCAGCAATAAATATTTTACCGTAGGAGGTAGTTCTAAAATTGGAGCGTCGGTGGCCTAGTGGCTAAGGATGTCGACTCGTGTTCGTGAGGTCCAGGTTCGAATCCAAGCGGTTGCCATGTATCAATGAGTTTTTCTAACTTATGTACATTATCCACCTGTGAATTGCGGTAACCGATACTCTTACAGTAAGGGAAAACATCGTGAGGAAATCATGATGCAATTGGTCTGGTTCCCCTGTCACAAGGGTTACGGAGGTCTGACTGCAGTCGTTCTACCGGAATAACCCGATCTGCAAATCTGGGATCATGATCAAAGCGTACTCTGAATTAGAGACGGGAAAAAGCGCTAAGAAGAAAGAGAAAGAAGGCAGTTCTCAAATGATTTATCAACCCTTTTATGGCGATATCCTAGCTACCATACTGATTAGTTATTTACCTGATAGTCCCAACCGCTGGCGTCTAGGTTACCATAGTCATCCCCCTTCTTATAGTCCACGCATTTGCTCTTGCCGTCATAGTTGGTAAACACTTGCAGCACTTTGCCGATACCCTGCAAATAATATTTTTCATCATCATTATGCCAACAATTGACCAGTTAAAAGTATTCAGGTATGGAACATAACTAACAGGTTCATACAAAATATTTGGTACTCTGGGGAAATATGGTGATGGAAATGCTCATACTTTTATACAGATGTAGTGCATGAGTCATTTTAACATTTGACACTAAATAATAAAGTTTCATATTAATGAATATAAACATGTCACTCATTTAATACCATAATTAATTGGCACTTCCGGTCCCGTCGTCTTCCGATTGAGATCCGAGTTTTACCGATGCAAACATATTATGCACTACATCTGTATAAAAGTATGAGCATTTCCATCACCATATTTCTTCACTGTATCTGTACTTACGTAAATGAGATAATACCTCACCTCAAGCAACGCCTGTCCCTTCAGCGTTTGATTCAAGTACTGGCAGACAACCCTAACAGGGTTCGCCGGGAGAGGCACCAGGAAATCAGTCGCGAAGGGGTAGTTCACCATCGCCAGGGTCCCGTACATCGACTGGAGAAAGTCGATCAGCTGTTGCACCTCAGTCGCGTTGCGGACTGGGTCGCAGAGCTTCCAGTTGGTGCGAAGCCAGTCAGAACTGTTGGCTGTTGTTGAGAAGTTCCTGGGAAAAGAGATAAGGATGGATAAGTCTCTTGGATGTGTCGCGATGTTTATACCACAGAACTATATCGAGATAGAATGAAAGAGTGTATGTACCTCGCGTGCTGAAAAGATGTCCCGAGATCATCTTTGTGTCAACAACGGTGGTGGCGTGGCGCGGCGGGGGTGGCGGTGCCTAGACTCGGCTTGCCGCGTCTTCATCGATGTATTTGAATCGTTTTCGCGCGTGTTATGTTTCCCGTGAATTCCCGTCACTAAATTACACTCGTGATATCAAAGTAACTACGCAAAAATGTTACACGCTCAGTTTCCATAGAAATCGACTCTTTCCTTCTATCCCCATATAGTCCTGTGGTTTATACGTTACGTTATGGCATGCACTATGGAAATTTTTAAAGTACTTAATGTTCAAATGTGTGTGTTTGACTGATTTGCATTAATGAGATACCATTCTTATGATAAAATGTATCAAAATGGGCCAAAACTGAGTGACGATAATCTTTAAAAGATCTTGCAGAAGTTACAACTTTGTTAACGAGAAATGTAAAGCGCTTTATTTGTGTATCTTATTTATTATTGTTTGAGTGTCCATTTAGGACGTCAATGTTACGATCACCAACAGCTCAAGTTCAATGTGATTTTTGAGTAAATATGCAATTGTCCTTAAGGCCTTTGTGGGACAAAAACTTGTGAATTATAAATAGGAATTTAAAAAAAACGTCAACATCATCATCATCATTTCAGCCGAAAGACGTCCACTGCTGGACATAGGCCTCCTCCAATGATCTCCACAACGAAGAAAAATTAAATGACAAATATCGTGGAAAAAAATGTACTTATTCTCAATTTTAATTTTAACAAATGACGAACAGCCTCAAGATACTACTGATAGGCAAGTTTCGGCGCGACCGAAATGCTCGACATTCTTTTGCCGAAACTTGCCGAAACGGAAAATAAATTCCAGTTCGTATTCGTCCCTGCGTTTACAGCATATATTCCCTTTGTAACTACAACTGGATTCTACCGGATACTGATTTCTTAATTTACCGCTTTTATAAATAGAGCATTCATTCACTGCAGACTTTTGCAAAAGATCCCTTACCTCAAAGTACTCCACGACGCCCTGATATTCTCTACACACTTAGAGTTGGCAATGTTGAAGCTGGAGGTAACGATCCTGAAGTAGGCCTCGCACGGCACCATGCCGGGGTACATGTGGATCGGCGCGGACGCAGCGATCGCGCCAGTCACCATGTGCGGGTACTTCATGCGGAAGTATGCGGCTAGCATGCCACCGTAAGAACCTATAGAGGCACTATATCTTTATCTATAATCTATGTATCTGTAAGTACAGTGAATTGCAGTGAAAGTGCACGACGTTGATCGATGCCGTCCATCAAAGTTAAAGTTGAAGACAAACGCAAAATATCTTTACTAAATTTAGGCTGAATCTACTATCGGTGCAGAAAAAGGCTCGTCTGAGAAGAGTTGGCAAGAAACTCAGCGAGATAAAGAAGTAATAGTGGAATGGGATCGATCGATGTCGACTGGTTCCATCAAAGATAGGGTCCCATTCTGCTGTCGATGTATTGGTGTGATAACATCCTAATTTTACCCTACAATTAATGCTCCTACCTCCAAATGCGATGACAGGGTATTTTGGACTAACAGCATGGTCCTGCAGGTAGTCGACGAGGTCGGCGTAGTCGGCTAACGCTTGCTCGGAGGTCAAGTAGCCGATGTGTTCGTTGTCCAACGATTTATTGCCAAATGGCATTGAAGTGCCGTAATATCTGGAAAATTATGTTTAAATACATTGAGCCTTCATATGGTAGGTACTATGTAGTTGCAAGACGCGTAATGAGTTTAAACTTTTGAACGCCACGGCTAACGGCGCAAAGCGTGCCACGAGCGTATGGAGAAGGGCAATCGTGGTGTCAGGGGCACGGAAGACTGCCGACGGCCACAGCCGACTGTGGCGGTCAAACGGTTAAAATAACAGTAATTTTACCATTTCGTCTGCGCGGAGCGGACGCGGCCCGAGTGCAATATTTGCAATATGAGTGAAAAAATGGAACGCTTCTTGCAAGGGTGCGAGCGAGACAAAGAGATAGCCGAAATGAGACTATTTGAACGGTGAACGGTGTGAAGTGAACACCTAAAATTACTTTTTTTAATGCATATAATTAATCAATTTAAATTGATTAAAGACGTAAAATAAAATAAGTCAAAAGTCCCTAGCATACAAGACACAAAGATAAATTAAACCCATTTTTCTCTATGAGTATCTCTTTCGTCGGCACTAGTGTGAGAGACGCACTTAGAGATAAGACGGTTAACTTAGGTATCCTTGAGTCTTGCATGTTAGGGCCGCAGAGGGCCTAGCACACTAGCTTAATTTTATCGTGCACATTAAGCATCTGTCACTGTTAATGTTTAACTAATATCCGGGTACGAAAGGGACGATGCTTTATGTGCGCGATAAAAATTAGTGTACTACGGGGGCTGAAGGCCTAGCATACTAGCTTTTATCGTGCACATAAAAGCATTAGTCCCTTTCACACCCGCATATTAGTTAAAACGTCATCTCGCTCGTCTCTAAAATTATCTCATCACATTACGTTATTCTGCCGAAAAAACAAATGAAGAGCAACTCCCACCAGCCGCCCATTTCAAGTAGACTACTAATAACTAACAAATAGGATTGACCTAGTGTCCTCTGCAAATTGGTAGTTCTATTTAGGACATCTAGTAATTGTACAAACCTGTGCTCTGCAAACACTATCTTGGCCTTGAACTCCTCGGCGATGTCCCACATGAACCCGGTGTGCTTCGCGAATAGCTCGATTTGACCCTGAAATTTAAGGGCTTTAAAAATAAGAAGAGCTTCTATACCAGGGTTTTCCAGTAAAAAAAAACAAATAATCGTAACAATAGGGATGTTGCTTGGGTAAAAAAATAGTAATTCTAATTAGTCCGTCAGTTAGATTATCAAAAAATATTGAATATGTACCCATTTATTGCTTTATCAAATCAATCAAAATTGACAAAGATAATGCGCATCAAAGTTCTGGAGTGGGGGCTAATGTCGTCACTTAATGGTAAAAAGTTTACAAAGTTGTGAAGTCACACGGAACTTCAACGCACTATATCTTCGTAATTTTTTGTTTAATTGACAAATGGAAAAATATGTGTTCAATGTTTTTTTACAATGTAAATGACAGAATAATTAGATTGTTTTAGGAAACTAGCCTATTGGTAGGTTAGGTTAGGGTTAAGTTGTGTCACCGCCAACGGGGCCGCGGAGGTCGCATTTCCGCGTGCCTGTCCCTATGGCGGTGAGAGGGAACACCAGGGGGGTTTTTAGTGAGTAGGAGTCTCACATAACCACCGCGTCTCCCCGTGGCGCGGTGGTAACCATGATGGATTTTCCCCGGGAAAAATATTTATTGAACACCAACAAGATCTACACTAATATGCAAAACAAAATAATTTATATCAAGCTATTCAAGTATCAAGCTAAGTGCAATCTTAATTATAGGTGTAGACATGCTTCTAGAAACGACATAACTTAAAACTAAGAAAGTACCTAAACAAAATTAACAATATATTACTAAGTTTATGTTAGTACTAAGAAATAGAAGCCGAGGAGGTCGATTTTTGTTCTTTCTGTGGCTATACGAGTGAAGAACTATTTGCGTGCTCCATTCATTATCTCTAAACGTATTCCCCATTCGTTTTTTTTATTTGGCCGAAGTTTTTGTTTATTTTGTGTCGTTTTTAGAAATGACGGATTTAGAAAGAAACGATACAGCGCCTCTATTCGGGAACGCTAAGTGATTCTGTAGCGATTCGTGAGCGAGATTTATCATCTCGCTCTTACGCATTACGTGTCGTGCGGAAGCGTGGGATGAGAAATCTCGCACACGAATCGCTACATAATCACTTAGCGTTCCCGAATAGAGGCACAGGTGGACAAAATAAAACAACTAGAATAGGCGCGGGCTCACCCACTGAAAAGTAAATTAAATCCAATGAGTTTATTCAATTATTATTTTTGTTTCAAATAATGTCTTGAGTTTTCCCTCATTTGTATCTGTGTGTGCCTTTCACAGTTTTGTTATCAAATTAAGGTTAGTAAGTCAATCAATTTATTGCTTATTATAATTACGCATACTTACTGAATTAAGCACCAAGTATACTGTGCAAAAATACCTACGTTACAAGGAAAATCCTACGTAATATTTAATACAGTATTGACAAACAAGGTAAGTAGTTAATTTATTATAAAAGTGTTATAATAAGTTAACTTCTTTTGTTATCGTTTTAGTAACAAAACGTTAAAATTACTTAAAGTATCTCAACAATGTATCTTAAAGGGGCTAGTAAGCGGGCTAGGTTTTCGGCAATTTATTGCTGCAATTCGGGCTATCCCTGAATACATATTACATCACTAATGGGACCACAAAGTTTGAATGTAAACTATTGAGGATAGCCCGAATTGCAGCAATAAATTGCCGAGAACCTAGCCCGTTTACGATCCCCTTAAGTAAGAACCTAGGTATGTCAATGAAAAATTACTCATCGTCTAATTCAAATGTTCATTGTGATACTCAAGCATTATCTATTCTGTGACTCAAGTAAGATTCAAATCAGATTAACCTTTTGAACGCCACAGTCGGCTGTAGTCGACAGCAGATTTTCGTGCCCCTGACGCCACGGCATGTCGTTTGCCATACATTTTGTCGGCTCCAGCCGTCACTCGGTGTCCGGGGCACGCTTCTCGCATTCAGACGTGGCATTCAAAAGGTTAAGGCGATTACATACAACGTGTCCTCGGCAGTTCGACATAAAATGAAAACCCGGAAAATAGGACTTCTCAAAAGTGCTATGAATAATTATTATATTGTTTTTAAGAAAAACAAGAATCCACATTTTTCGAACAAATTTAATCCCGACTAAACTAAAACAAATACAACATACTGTATCTGAATCGATCATTGATAATGCCCACAAGAATAGTGACAGGACACAGGACGATTACAGAACCTATGAAACACACCGTGTCAGTGTTAATGAGTGTAAAAAATACAGGTTGCTCCAACGTGATAAAGAGTAATATTTTTTGGTAAATAATATAAAGTGGATTCACCCAATGCACTGTATAGTAGTGCTTGTTTTCACATTGGTCAGATAGGCCCTTTTGAGCGTTTTGTTTTAAGGAATAGCCAAATTGTACCAGGTAATGTCATAAATACCGCCCCCCAATAACTGATCACTTTGTAACGATATGTATGTAACAAGGAAAATGTAATGCAATTCAATTAAATTTGCTAGATGCAGATTTTTTTTGAATTTTAGATTATTTAAAAAATGTGGAGTCTATCTTCGTACATATTTGTTAATAGCCTAATAAATCACACCTAAAACGGCCAGTTATAGGAATATGAGTTTTAAACATTTGGCCAATTTAACGATAGTATTACTTAAATCAACACGATTGTTTCTTATAATAGTATAAATATTTATATTATTTTTACGATAAACGACTATTGACCGTAGCTTAATACATTAAAAACCTATAGTAGGTACTCGGTATTTAACAATATTTTTACAACACTGCACAGAAATATCATAGATTCTCCCACTTGTGGCCACAAAACGGATGATCTTTGGATAACTGAAAAACTGGCAGCGCCCCTCGCTCCGACACGGCGGTCCTGCGGTCCTAGCATGTCAGACATGGGGATAAGTTAAACTCATTTATCTCCCTATCTCTTTCGTCGGCACTAGTGTGAGAGAGACGTACTTAGAGATAAGACGGTTTAACCTATCCTTGTGTCAACCTAGCTAGGACTGCTGGCAGGAATTCCGCTGCAGCTATCTGATGCAGACATATTTTGCTGACAGCCACGCTAGTTTTAATAGACAAATGATATTTCCTCGCATTCGTTGTGAAAAGCACTGGCTACCCAAGGCATCATGGCGGAAGACGATTGCACCCGCTTGGCGGCACGGCTTTGTCAAGGAGGTGGTGAGCAGCCGTGGTCGGAACCTACCACCGGTAGTGTTGCTCGTTTTGCACCACCCGGGATTTCGTGGGATGCGAGCAACTTCAATTTCAGAATAAACATCAAAATTCTTGAAATACACATTGCTTCACTCACGATTTATTATCAGAAATAGTCCGACGACCCCTGAAGAAGAACTCCATATGAGTCCGAAACATGTCGGAGTATTCATAATGTCTCACGAAAGTTTTAATTCGACTATAATATCAAAATTCATACAATTCACACATTCCTATCAAACGCAGAGTTTAAAAGTCAAAGTTCAAAGTAAAAGGAACAAAACATTTAAAGTTGGCACGAAATGAAATTAAAAACATCAACCACTTAACTTAGGTACAACTAAAAACTATTTCAAAAATACTATACCTCATTTCCAGTGTAAAAGAAAATCGGTCCACCATCCTTATCCCAATGGTCATCATTCACCAAATATTTTATTTCAAACTCCTCCGTCCTCTGGAATCCGAAGTGATCCAAAGGAACTTTGAACTTGTTCGTCGTGTACTTATATTCTGATTTTACTATAGTTAAAACTAATAACAGTATAGTTATTTTTTGCCACATCGCGGCACGTCTGTGAGGTACGGAGTCGCAAGAGATAATGTTAGGTGTAGAATGCCGACTGCGTTGACTTATGTAATGTTTTTGTACAGGGGACGACAAAGGTTTTACAAAAGTTGAGTACTGTACTTTAATTTTGTTTTTTTGACGGGAATTGTTGTCAACGATTCGTTTAATAAAATCAAAACCTACCCACATTTAAAAATATTCTACAGATATAATATTTTTAACGCTTTCACTCCATTGACAGATAAATTCGCGCCATTGGTTCAATGTGTATTTATTTATTCGTATTATGCCATTTGCAGAAAAAAAAATCCAGACATGACATACCTCTAGAACAATTGTAATATTAAGTAGAATACGGTAAAAATTACAAATCGAGTGGAGTTCCTATATCCGTCAGACCATTCGTGTATAAGAACTTACATAAATATGAACTAAAGAAAGTAAATGAATTTATTATATTATTATTATTATTATTTATTAATCACACGCCTCACCAGACACATTCCCACTCAAAACACACACGCACACAATCAGGTTCAACAATAAGAATTAAAAAAGAAAAATGTTAATATTTTTTTATGTGCTCACTGTTTACATTTTTGCTGTCTTTAAAGTTTTTTAAATCAAAATTAAGCGATCACTAGCGTTTATAAAATGGTGTTGTAATATAGTAGGAATCCGTAATTGGCTAATGTGACTGTAAATTAAAAATATGTACATATATTTAGACTAAAAGCTGTGGATTCTCGTTCAATAAATAAATAAATAAATAAAAAATAAAAATAAGAATTATAAGCATAATGAAATTCTTGTAAAGGTAAAATGTGGGAAATAATTTACTGTAAGTGACCTTTATAATAAAAAAATTAAGCAAAATAAAGAAATTTATCTGTACACGGCAAAAAAGATGTCTTGAATCAAGACAATATCGCCTTGGCCAAGACAATCCGTGATTTTCATATAACGGAACATAAATATATTTTCTTGAACCAAGATTTAATTGGTTTTTAGGCTCAAGATATTAAATGTTCTCAGGTTAAGAAAATAGGTATATTATTACATTTAATATGTTAATATATTCTTGAATCAAAATATTTGTTTTTTTCGTAAACCATGCTTATAATCCGAATCAGACGCTTATGCGCAGGAGTGTACCCGTCATCGCTTATCGCGGCTCATTTGACCCCACAGCGCAGCAGGATGTACTCCATTATTCAGACACTGCATCTTCTTTTTTCTTCAAGCAATCCGTATTCACGTCCCGCTCTATTGGTGGCTACTTAGTATCGGGTTCGTTATGATACTAATAATCAGAAGCAAGGGATTCGGGTCATATTCGTACACAGATATGTAAGCATAATGACCAGATTTATATGCTTGTGATTGTAACTTTTACAAGGACGCCTTATCGTTTACTTAGGCGACACAACAATACAACAAGCAAGTGGCAAGACATGACATATGACAAGGCTAGCTTTTGCCGGCGGGCGGCAGATGTGGCCAGTCATGTGAAGAGTGTGAACCTACGGCTTTTCATACAAAAGGCGATAACGATTTCCACCCCTTAAATATTAACAGATGTTGCCCAATTTTTGATAGATTGTCATTCAGAACAAAATCTAGGTCTATACGTTTTGGTTTTTTCACTATAATCAATAAATTCAGTTTTATTGCTGTTTTAGTATTCTCATACAAAACTAATTTCGGCGATTAATTTGACTTCTTTGATCTTTTTTCAATATTCAAAAAACGTATAGACCTAGATTTTGTTCTGACTGACAACCTATCAAAAATTGGTCAAATCTGTTAACATTTAAGGGATGAAAATCGTTATCGCCTTTTGCATGAAAGGTTGATTTTTCCGTTGGTTCAGTCCTCTTAAGCGCAGCGGCTGATCATCCAAGAGGCACACATTCAAATTTAAACCGAATGACTTGGTTTTTAGAGTCTAAAGGCCAAATTCAGAAAGGCCACTCAAGATGATTTCTAATTAAAGTGACGTTTGCGTGACGTTTTTGTATAGGATGACAACTAGTTGAGAGACATTTAACAATTTAATCTCTAATCAAATGCTTAAGTGGCGTTTCTGAATTCGGCCATAAGAAGCATATGTGCTTATCATAACGTACCTACGCTTTAGGGTGCCTTTCCACTGAAGCGGAGCGGAGCGGAGATTAGCCGAGCTAACCAATCAGATTGCTTTATCTGATGTCATTCAAATATTTGACATACGATAAAGAAATCTGGTTGGTTAGCTCGGCTCATCTCCGCCCCGATCCTCTCCAGTGGAAATGCACCCTAATTTAATAGTTTCGTTTATCAGCTGATCAGTCGCTGCGCACGTTAGAGAACCACACAATCTATAGCTAACCCAATATGAAGAAAACGCTGACTACAAAGAGGTGAATTATACGTCAGCGGTCTCCAGAACATGAAAGCTGACGTATAATCCACAACGTATACTTTGTTTCACTTCAAGATGTTGGGTTAGCTATGCTCTGATAAATTTTCAATCAGGAGGGAATGATTAGACCATTTTTTTCCTGCTTGCTTGCGAGGTTACCCCTGCTCAGGGCTCAACCCACCCACGGAACCGCAGCCGACGTTCACGAGGCTTCATGATACAACTCCCTGAAGCCTTTTACGAGTTATCGTCCGAGAGGGAATTGGTCATGAAAGTCTGTTGCTGGCTCTCAGACCATTATGATATATATAATAATGGTTGATTTACATATCGCTCGTTGTAAAAACACGAAAGAAAACAGAATTTCTTCTAAATAGGTACATGTGGGTTTGATGTTGAACAGAAATAACGCAAAATTATAATATCATTTATTATTTGTCAAAACTCTAACAGTGTTTAATAGCGAGGTAAAGTCGATTAATCCTTACTTGTCTTATATGATAAACAAATTTCTAACCTTTTTTGGCTAATACAGCTATTTCTTCGTAATTAAAGCAACCGGAGATAATATTTCAGACATAACTTGTTTACCAAATAAGACAAGTAAGGATGAATCTACTTTCATTATCTAACAACTATAAGGGTGCCTTTCCACTGAAGTGGAGCGGGACAAATCAGATTGCTTTATCGTATGTCATTGAAGTATTTGATATACAATAAAGCAATCTGATTGATTAGCTCTGCTCATCTCCACCCCGCTCCGCTTCAGTGGAAAGGCATCCTAAAGCGTAGGTACGTTACGATAGGCATATATATGCTTCTCCTAATAGGTTATTATGCTAGCGTAAAATTTAGGCCCTGAAAAAGTAAGTAAAAAAAAATACGTTTTTGTAACAAGCTTTTATGGCTATCGCACCTTAATATTGCAATAAAATGCGTACACAAAATTTGGTGTCGGTGCCGTTGACCGTTGAAGAGTTCCTTTGTATGGAGCTAATCCTGGATTCAGGTCATGCTTACCATAAAAATGCATTGTCATCGGAACTGAACCAAAATTTGATTACACACACCGGAACAGGTGCAAAGTGAAGCTTGTAAACAATAGTGCCCTCAGGATAAATTGATTACATTTGCCTATGTTACTTCATCTAATTATTTCCAAAATGAATATTGCTATTGTTAATATATCAAAAAACTGTAAACTATAACAAATTTTGACACAAACAACCGAAGCAATGTCAATTGTACTATTTTAATAATAATCAATAATCAAACTTCAAACTCAACAATCCTTAAATTGTTAATATATCATTAATGCATGGTAAGGACGGACATCACCGAGAATATCAATTTTATTTAGTTTTTTTTTTCATACTTCTATATCCCTTTATCAACATATTATTATCAGCAGCAAATCAGATCACCGTTTATTCAAATCTTTATCCAACCCGATATATCTGGTAGTAAGTTGTGTTGATGTGCAATGTGTTGCATTCATCAGTTAATAAAGGGTTTAAGAATTGCGCCATTATATACTTAGGACATTTTGCAAGAGGTTGTAACCTCAGAGGTGACATTAGCATTCGTGTGGTCATTACCATTACACACTTTCCTAATGACTATTTTAGACTAGGTACCTACACAGATTAGTCAACCATTTGTAACATTCATTATTGTCACTTTAAAAATACTTCTATTTTTCTTGTTGTATGCATACTAAAATTGGACAAGTATGTAAACTTCCGCCCTTTAAAAAACTTAATAAATACTTAATCCTCATTACATGCAGCCACTGTCAATGCTGCTCACGCTGCCAGAAATAAATCTCGCATACTGCTTTCCAAGGCAGTGGGTGTTTCCATGCTGCTTCCTGACTCACTCCGCGCCGCAACGCGAGTAGCAGCGGCAGGAGCAGGAGAAGTGACCCATTTACATACTCGCGCTGCCCACTTCCATGTCCACTTCCCTGATCACTTCGGCAGCATGTAAATGAGGCTTGGTAAATAGCCTACGTTCGCTCGGATAATGTCTCTTTTGTTTTTTTTTTAATTAAACCGAAAACTATATTGAGAGGAGAATTTACTCTGAACGGCACGGGAAATTGAGCAAAAGTGTCCGTGAAGACTTCGTACCACTTAATCTCGCCTCAGGCAGGTTCGGGCGACTTCCATTCCATGTCGGTTGTCGGCCCGAGTCATAGAGGCATGTGAATGTGACTCACGTGAGGAACTTAATTCTTAATTACCTTACAAGATACAAAAGGAATCGGCATGGAGTGAAAGTAAGACCTTTCCGTAGTAACACTAATCCATTTGAGTGTACTCCAAAACTTGGATGAATCTGATGTTGATTAAAAGAATTACTATTTCTTCAAATACATAGGTAAAATCCGTTAAGGACGCTAGGTCTGACGGTGTTATTGATAGACCTGGAAGAAATTTTCAATCACTTCAAAAATCAACAGTCCCGATCCTCTATAGTGGCTAAAAACTTACCTTCCAAGTTACGCTTTTCGACTATGGTTATTCTTCAACGAGATCGTCAGGTCAGAGCTAGCAGTCCAAATGAGTTTCAATCATAGGTATATTTCATTACCTAAAAATTTTTTAAGCGTTGTCATCAGGTTCTTCCGGGTTATAGAATGGCAACATATGGTTAAGCGTTACTAAGTAAGTACTTACTGTCCATGATGGTCCCGTTTATTTTATGAGGCAAGAATATTTCCAGCGGGACCCCGGACTAAGATTAAGGAGTCCACTTTGCAAAAACGATACAAAAAACAGCATTCTAGTCATATACTTGTCCCATGTCATACCTATACCTTGAATTTGACAAATACAAGTCATATACTTGTCCCATGTCATACCTATACCTTGAATTTGACAAATACAAGTCGTACTTTGTAAAAAGGGCTTCAGCAAAATTGAACCCCAGAACGGTAACCGTCATTCCTATTAATCATTCCCCTAGTCATCACCGGTGTCGTCATCCCTTGGCTGCCACCAGTCCAATCACCTCCAGATACGGCACGTGTTGTCCTTGGATGCAGTGACGATGGAGTCGCCGACGTAAGAGTAGGCACAGGAGAAGATCTCGCCCTGGTGTCCGGACAATACCTGGGGGAAACAATAAATAAATGGGCCACGAAACAATCACCGACCTGAAATAGGATAGCATGTAGCTTGGGTCCGTGAACAACAATCAAGGAAGTATGCAAGTGTGTGCATCTGCGGAATCAAACCTCCTACCATTACCATGAGTTTGTGAAACCGTTCTCGCTATCGCCACAAAAAAGATAATTACAGAAGACAATCAACATACAAGTGCGCTTGAACAAACGCTCACATAGACACTGCTCACGGGCACGATATATCGGACTTTTTTGGAGGATTGCCTGTGAACTTTTTTGTGCAATAAAATAGTAGTTTATGCAACGGTTGCATAATGATAGGCCTTAAAACACTAGTGCGGTTTTATGAAACGAGCTTTTAGCGAGTTTCATAATAAGATCGCACGTGTGTTTTAAGGCCAAATTATGCAGAGTTACATACATAACTTTATCTACACACATATTATAAATCCTCCATGATGGGTTCAGAAACAATATTTTCTGGCAACAAGTTATTTGTTGCAATCGTGGCTGCATATTTCCGATATCCAGCGCATTTTCCCATCACACATTCTCCGAGAAGACTACTATTCATATTTTCAACTAAAATGTAAATTACAAACAACTTTTTCTATTCAATTCAACAACAATTCTACTTTCGTTCAGCAAAACACCAACATAATGGCGGCAATTCCATCCTCCGTCAAGACCATTTTTTTTTTAAATCATGGACAGACGAATGAAGTCTCTATTCTCATGTCACTCGAGATCAAATGTTGTGCAGTTTATATTAAAAAAACATACTGAATTGACGTTTCGTATCAATAACTGTTATAATATCTATGGATACTAGAATAGAGACCCACTTGAGTTTTGACAGCTGTTCCAAATTTAATCTCATTTCTATACTAAAAACGATACGGGAATAACATTGCAGCACTGGTTTTTCCTAATTGGTTGTCAAAATGGTGGTCATTTCCTATAGTTTTTGATTACACTATGGAGGTTTTATGATATGGGTGTAGATAAAAAAGTTATTATAACTGTTCAGTGGACGGTTGTTTAAATTCAACATTAAACGGTGCATTGTCGTTTTTTATAAGCTACCAGTGGTTTCAGAGAGGTAAGTAGGTATCTGCTTGTATTTCGATGGTTCGTTTTAACGTTACACAGAACAGTTAGGTAGGTAGGTAAGCGCCCCGCCCCGGCCCCCGAAGAATATATCTAAGATCGATTTATATAATAATTTCCTATTTTGAATCAGTTACGATATATTATTATATAAACGAAATATTATATTATAAACGAAGTTACTTAAGTTTTGTAAGCTTTACGTAAATTGAAAATATGTTTTTTTGCTTGTGTTGTTTTTAATATCATTTGATAGGTTTAGGTCTAAAACGGATAGGGCAATGGAAATTATGTAACTAGGGTAATCTGTTTAGAAGTTATTAGGGATTTTTATACTTATTGAAAATTGACAAACGTAACATTTTGTAGGTATGTTATTTTAGTTATTATTAATTAACATTTCCATTCTTCCCGTTTCATTCTCAACAATAAATCAACAAGATACGAGTGCCACTACCCCGATAGTATTTTGTGTTGACAACCCTAGAGCGACCGCCGAGCGTAGGCATGAAAAGTGAAGTACATACATGTGATTGACTTCTGTACCTAGGTATCTCTTTTGTGCTATCGCAATCTATCAGAAATACTTGTTGCCGATACGAGTGAACCCGACCATCACAAATGGACCCACGCGTGCGTAGACTTTATACGGAGTTACGTACCTACGACCGTGGCCAGTCGCATCGAAATAAGACTAACGTCGAAGACACGTACGAACGTGTAGTTGGTACGCACTGACGGGTCAAGTTATGCTTGCCATCGATTTCACACACCCCTTATTCATACGGTATCATGTCATTGTATTCATTCCAGCTAGAGGAACTAAAATGGAAGTAACAGTAATCAAATATCCTAAAGAAACCGCTTCTAGGTTAACTTTTAGTAGCAAATAAAGCTGCCAAACTGGCGGGGCGGTTGGAGTTTAAGGCCCGGGCATACCAAACGCGGTTGCGGCGCGAACGCGGGTCCGCGCCGTTGTCGAACGGCGCGGGCGGATTTATTATGGCACACCAAAGTAGCCGCGGGACCGCGGCGGTCCCGCGCCGCCGCGGTGTGGCATGGTATATCCGCCCGCGCCGTTCGACAACGGCGCGGACCCGCGTTCGCGCCGCAAACGCGCCGCAACCGCGTTTGATTTGCCCCGGCCTTTTAGTGCTGGTGATTGGTGCGTTCGCGGTTATGCGATCCCGCGCCTACCTATAGACCCACTGCTTATGGCTTTTTGCCTCTAAAGCTGGTAGCGGAGGTCGCCCGACTATGCGGAGTCTTTTGGATAATTTGGATATAGTCGGTGCCTTCACTTCACTGACCCCGCGGCTGCTGTGACCGTGCTCATTGATTTGGAAGCTTCCAATTTAGTTTCCGTGACGTGCTGGCCCTCAGGCGACTCGCGTTTCGGTGACCAGAAATATCGAGTGTACGAAGTCTCGAGAGATCCAGCTAAAACTGCTGACGAAATTGATCAATTTTATGAAAGTAATAATCGCCTTTAACAGTATTATTGATCGCTGTGAAAACACAATAACAAGTACCAATTGCTACCTATATACAGTTCCATAATTTATATTAAATTGTTTTATGCAGCATTATTGGAATGGACTGACTCGCTAAAATGCTTAATTTATGAAATAAAAAATAAAAAGTCGTTTGTTTTTGTTTCACAATTTGTGTCAGTGACATCAGTCGCACTCTCAGTGAGTCACTGGCATGTTCACCGGAATTGGAGCAAATTGGACAAATTCCGACACTTGAGTTAATGTTTGTTTGGCATTGTTATAAACCTTTAAAGTGGGCTGCGCTTAGGGTATCGAACATCCAATGAAAAAACGGAAACCTTATAAGATCACTCTCGCGTCTGTCTGTCTGTCCGTCTGTCGCGGTATATTTTCTTTGAATTTACTGGACGGAAATAGTTGAAATTGATTGCTGTCGATGATTTATTTATTTATGTACGGAACCCTTTTCACGCGAGACCGACTAACACTTTACCGGTTTTTATGGAATGCTTACCCCAAAACAATATTTAAAGACCACCAAATAATCAGAGGCGTAACTAGGTAAACAAAGGCCCTGTCCCTGGCCCCCAATTCTCGGTGCATTCGAGACAATGTCGATTGCGAGATTAAACGTCAGATTTATGCAGTTGTGTGAAATGAATGTATGCACTGACGTTTCTGGGGCCCTTACAAAACTGTTAAGGTCGGACAACTTTTAGCTAGGTAGTTTAATACGAGGTGCAAGGCATCGGCTAGCCCTTCGATAGCTACCTACGTCACTGCAAATAATATCAGACTTCAACATTATTCTAATTAAGTACTTTGATTTTAAAAGTTACAATTTGACATTTCATCATCATCACCATTCATTCGAAAGGTGTCAACTGCTGGCCATAGGCCTCCCCCAATGATCGCCACAATGCCAGATCCTGTGCTGGCTGGCATCCAGTTATGTCCACCAGGCCGTCGATTAGTCCGCCGACAAACGACCGACAAAGTGCAATGGAGAGGGCTATGCTCAGTTACATAGCAAGATCGAATTATTAGTGAAGGAATTCCGCGAAAGAATTGGAGTAACCGACATAGTCCTAAGAATTGCTTAAGTGGCGGTAGGCTGATGGGGCCGAAGAGTTCCCGAGTGGCGACCAAATACCAGAAGGCACAGCGTAGGCAGACCACCCAAGGTAGTGCAAGCTTTGCCATTTTCAATAACAGTTTATCTTACCTGTGTACAGTTCCCGGTGGCGGCGTTCCATATCCGCGCGCTGCGGTCAGCTGACGCGGTCAGAAGACAACCGCCGGCCGGACTGAAGCAGACCTGATGAAGCAATGGGATTGTTAGACGCTAACTCAGGAACTTTGCATTACAGAAGAATCATTGTTTAACAAAACCGGTGTTTAGGTACGAAAATATGCCTAATCATGCGTTCTCTCTCCGTCGCATAAAACTTGCTCGTATTCGCTCGGGATGTCAGTTTTGTATCCGCTAGGCTATTTAATGACGTGCGAATCGGTCAGCGAGCGAGCGAGCGGCAATCTACTGCGATTTACAGCTCCGGGGTGTCCGACAGCCGTGCGCACCTAAAGTGCGGAGTCAGACCCTCCCTTGCGATATACTCGTTTTCGGGTCTGTTTCCCGCCGTATTTAAACAATCTTGATTTACCTTGGAGACCTCCTCGCGATGTCCCTTCATCACGGCCAACTCTTTGAAATCAGCGCGTACGTCGTAAATACGCGCCGAGCAGTCGCTGGACGCCGTCGCCATGCGCTGGCCGGCCCAGTCGAAGCAGATGTCCAGTACCTTGCCAGAGAGAGTTATCAAGAGTAGGAGGATAAAAGCATCCAGTTAGGTACAGTCAGCGAACAAGATGAAGGGGTTATTGCGTTACAAAAGTACTCGTAAGCCCTGGTTTAACAAAGCCGTGCTGCAATCAGCGCTCGCAAATCGGTTTAATCGTTCTAACCGCATTCGATAGTTGACCTACAACATCAAATGATGCACGGGCACGCGTTTTATTTAATTATTTATTTATTCATGAACAATGTAAATTGTATTTGAATATTTAACTACAAAACAAATTAAGTCTTAACACAAACTAACATTATGATTAAAATATAATACAAACTAAACTCAAATTAAAAGGATAAAATTAAAAGCAAAAATAATTTAAATAAAGCAACACTACATAGCAATAAAATTTCAACTTAAAATCATGTCTAGTACGTAAGTTATTTATGATTTATCAATTTTTAGAATAGCGTTATAACACAAGATTAGGAGTACTCGTAGTACTATAATATTTTGCCAATAAAAAATGGATATTATAAGTGCAGTGGCTTTGTGGAGTGAGCCGGTGGGCCGGTCACCTCGTCCGTGTGGCCGGAGACGGTGGCGAGGCAGGCGCTCTGGCGCGCGTCCCACAGCTTGGCGCTGCCGTCCAGCGACGACGAGCCCACCAGCGAGCTGTCCCAGTTGAACTGCACGTTCGAGATCTCCCCCTCGTGCCCGAGCAGGACCGACACGCGGCTGGAAACGACAGAAAAAATATCCGTTTGCTAATTCTGCTCATAAAATGGGAATTCCGTTATGTGCCATAAAAGTAATAGTCCTAAATATCAATTATCCTAATCTACCGATTATCTTAACCGTAATATTGTCAGGATTTCAAAAAAAAACTAACAAGTAGATTGGCTTAAGTTAGATTTTAAGAGAAAATTGCACAATCGCATTGTTAGGTGAGGACAATCGATACAACCGATACAATAATAAATAAATAAATCAGGGGACAAACTTTACACAAATCGATCTAGTCCCAAAGTAAGCTCTAAAGGTTTATGTTATGGGTACTAGACGACGATATACATACTTATATAGAGAAATAAATACTTAAATACATAGGAAACATCCAAGACTCAGGAATAAACATTCGTACTCATCACACTAATATTTGCCCTTCCGGGGATCGAACCCAGGACCGCTAGCTTCGGAGGCAGGGTCACTACCAACTAGGCTAACCGCGTCGTCAGTGTCTGTACTTACAGACCTGCCTCCGTGTCGTATAAAAATGTCTTGTATTCCTTTCAAAGTCAGACTCAAAATATCTTTTTTTTTCAATTCAGTCTTTAACGCTCTTATAAAGGTCAAGGAGTGAATCTACTACCGTCCCATTTTTATTGCCTCTTAAGAAATTCACGTGGGTACGCGTTCTTAAAAGCAGCGTACAGTAAAGTTGGTCTCAAATTAGCGACAATGTTTAAAACGCCTAATAATGATGATGTGTGATATTGCTATTGTTTTTTGAAAGGAATCGATATTTTTGTAAGTAGCATCTCAAGATTCAATCAACCTGTCAGTATTTGGAAATTCATATACAGATACAGTCTTTGAAAATGCACTCGTCTTCAGGGGAGCGTTCAAGTATTACGTAACGAATTTGGGGGGAGGGGGGGAGTCTTGTAAAATGTTACGATGCGTTACAGGGGCGGGAGGGGGGGTTTGAACTACGCGTTACGTAACAATTTTTTTAACCCTTCAGTACAGTTGCGTAGAGAAATTCTCTCACGCATTTTTAAAAACGCTTTTTTGCTCAAAATTTCAAATGGAATGACCACTTGAAAATTTTTTTTTTAGGTAAAAATGGTAACTTTTTGGTTACGTAACGTTTTACAACGGGGTAAAGAAAAACGTTACGGTGCGTTACATGGCGGGGAGGGGGGGTCAAAAATCTCCAAAAATTGCGTTACGTAATACTTGAACGCTCCCCAGGCTAAAATTTCACAAAAATCTGTCCTTAGCAAGGACCTTTTGAGTAGCTGAAAAATAGAACAAACATGCCTATAAAAAACAAATATACGCGTCGAATTGAGAACGCCTCGAACGAATCGCCTCCTTGTTCGTTTTTTTTAAGTCGGTTAAAAATGCAAGGCTTTGGTTTTATAGTGGCCGTCAACCAAAGTCCCACAAAACCATTAGCATTATACTTAATATGCTATCTCTGCAGGGTCGCATAGTGCAGGAAAGAAAAGCATGTTTTATTGTTCCAGTCGTCACTTGACGGCCGCTATAGTCTTGGAGATTACTTGTTGTATTCGTCAAACATAAGCAGTGGGCACTAGATATGAGCGCCACGCCGGCGCGCCGCCGTCGCCGCCACCAACAGCCACGCCGTCGCCGCCGGCGCGGCACCATCGGCGCGCCGATCGCGTGATCCGATGAATCCGATCAGTCGAAACTTATTCGCCGTGGAGCGAACCCACGTCAAATATAAAACAAAATGGCGACTGCATCAACCGCGAATAATACAATTAGATATTTACCGATTAATTTTCGATCAATCGATTTAGATGGCAAAAGAAGAAGTGTTTTATGTGACCAAATATTTTGCGATTGAAAGCGGCCTGCATCCAGCGTTTTCCTGCCCTCTCTTTTAGGTCGTCTGTCCATCTTGTGGGTGGCCGTCCCACGTTGCGCTTACCGGTCCGTGGTCTCCTTTCGAGAACTTTTTGGCCCCATCGGCCATCCGTTCTGCGTGCTATGTGCCCTGCCCACTGCCACTTCAACTTGCTAACCCGGTGGGCTATGTCGGTAACTTTCATTTGTCTACGGATCTCCTCATTTCTGATGCGATCTCGCAGAGAAACCCCGAGCATAGCCCTCTCCATAGCTCGTTATGCGAATTTGAGCTTGCTAATAAGGCCCATAGTGAGAGACCATGTTTCAGTGCCCTATGTCATTACTGGCAACACACACTGATTGAAGACTTTCGTCTTAAGGCACTGAGGTATTTTGGACGAGAAGACGTTGCGAGGTTTACCGAACGCTGCCCAGCCGAGTTGGATTCGTCGATTGACCTCTTTCTTGAAGTTGGACCTGCCTAGTTGGACTGTTTGTCCTAGGTAGACGTACGCGTACCCAACTTCTAGAACTGAGTTCCCAACTGATACTGGGGTGGGCACGACATGGATGTTTGACATGACCTTCGTCTTGTCCATGTTCATCTTAAGGCCCACCTGATTGAGACCTTCGAGCATCATGCTGAGATCTTCCATCGATTCTGCCATGACCACAATATCGTCGGCAAATCGAAGGTGAGTGATGTACTCGCCATTGATGTTGATGCCGAGTCCTTGCCATTCCAGGAGCTTGAAAGCGTCTTCCATTGCGGCAGTGAACAGTTTACCGGAGAGATTACGATTCCCTGTCTCACGCCTCTTCGCAATGGAATTGGCTTCGAACTTTGCTCCTGTACTCGGACCGACATGGTGACGTTATTGTACAAACACTTCAAAACTTCGACATACCGATAGTCAATACGGCATCGCTGGAGAGACTCTAGCACCGCCCATATCTCGATCGAATCAAAGGCTTTCTCATAGTCCACAAACGCTAAACATAGTGGCAGGTTATACTCTTCGGTCTTCTGTATAACTTGCCGTAGCGTATGGATGTGGTCTGTGGTACTATAGCCTTTTCGGAAACCGGCTTGTTCGGTAGCTGGAAGTCATCAAACCTGCGATCGAGACGATTTGTGATGACCCACGAAAACAGCTTATAAACATGGCTCAGAAGTGAGATGGGTCTATAATTTTTAAGCAAGGTGTTGTCACCTTTCTTAAAGAACAGCACCACCACACCTCTGTTCCACGCTTCTGGCGTTATGCCTTCGAGTAAGACGGAATTAAAGAGCCTCTGAAGGACTTTACGTTGATTATTTAAAAAAAAAGAGTTTTATTTAAAAAAAATAACCCTGATGTATTGCAAAGTCACGCCGCTGACAACGCCGCCGCCGCCGATGGAAATGTTGACCCACGCCGCCGCCGGTTAAAATGCCATCGGCGCTCATATCTAGTGGGCACATCTTCGCGCCTACCTGTTACGCCGCCGTTTGTGGCATTTTGCCTCTAATGCTGGGAGCGGGGGTCGCCCGACTATGCGGAGTCTATTGGGTATATGCTCTGAATTGCATTATAAGAAAATGAAAATAATAATGATAATGATAATGATAATGATAATGAAAATTATAATGAAAATGATAATGATAATGATAATTGAAATATTTATTTTGCAAGTAGGCTCCACGGGCTCTTTCACATGACTAAAGCTACCAGCGCTTCGAAACGTGACATGTATTGTGCTGAGAAGAAACGCCGCAAGAAACTCAGCAGTAAGTTTTTTTTTCCCAACTTTGACATTAGAGTTTTATCTAAAACTAACACATAAAAAGTGCAACAAACAAACCTAATGGGTACAAATTAATTATAGTAATAAGTTATTTCATTGAATTCTAACTCTTTCACGCGCGTATCCCATAGAGAGATGGTGCCGTCGAAGGAGCCCGTGATGAGCCGCTGACCCTCATTCGGGTCAAACTGCAGAGCGATCACCTCAGCCGTGTGGCCGACGTACGTGTGGATCTCTGCGCCTGGAACCAACCATATAACTTAAAATATCTAGACTTAGAATAGGTCTAATGCACTCTCCTATGCCCCGCGCGGCTGCGCTTCTCAACTCCCTGCTTGCTGTCACACCTGAATGTGATTTGTTTGTGACAGGGGATAGCGAGTCTGGTGACAGAATGTAAGAGAGTGTTAGAGAGAGAACAAGACAGGCATCTTTTAGTTTTAAGTTAAGTTAATTTTAGTTAATCTCTGTAACGCGTTGTTTTATACTGTGATGTTACAACATATGGTTCAATAAATAAATAAATGAAGAGTTGGAACGAAAAGGAAATAGCTGATGATGATAACGACGGTGCTGTTGAAATATTTAGATATTGGGTGCAATTCGAGACGGTGTCGCCTAAATTTAACATTTTCAATGCCTCACGTAAATTGCAAATGTGTCACTCACACGCCAAGCGCATTTCAAAAACTATGCAAAAATCAACTTAATTCATACGAAACGTCTCTTTTGAGTTGTACCTCCGACAGCTAATGCTGTATGCTTAATACAATAAATGATCTATCTATCTATCTATCTAAAAGTGTCAGTGGCGTGGTAGTCACTATAGCTCATGACGCTTTTAAGCGTCCTTGGCGTTGAAAGAGTTAAAAATAAGTCGCTAAACTTAAAATAAGAAACGTCAACCTCAATTTTGTATGAGTAGCACCAAGCTGTCAAAATCGAGTTTGATGTTTCTTATTGCAAGTTTAGCGACTTAAATTTAAAAGAGGATGCAATAGAGTATAACGGCTATGAAAGCAGTAAAAACAAATTCACGTCTTTTAATATCATTGATTTAGTACCACGCTCAAACGGGGGTTGGGTGAGCCGAGCATTAGGACATATTGCCCAGTTTGTGCTCAAGACTGATATCTTACTTACTAGCTCAAGTAGACATTTTCTCTTACTATTTGAATATACCTTCTTAGTATTGACGTTAGAGGCTTTTTTCTTTTTTTACTAACCAGTCTTAACATCGAACAGCTTCGCCGTATGATCCATAGACCCGGTGGCGACGTGGTCACCTTTTACGTTAAATTGGGCAGCAACCACCTCGCCGCTGTGGCCCCAGAGGGTGGCCAGACTTTCACCAGTCTCAGGGTCCCACACTCTTGCCGATTTATCAAAGGACCCAGTTATCACGCGGTCGCTGCGGCAGAGAAACAGATACACAAAAGTTTCCTATAGCAGTTCTATGGATTGTGCACCAGCAAATTGCATACCTAACCAAAATTCAGCCAGAAAGCGTACGGGCGCGAGGATAGACATAAAAGGGCAAACTGCAGCAATTAATTGCCGAAAAACTAGCCTGAGATATACTATGATTTCGGTAAGTAGGTATGGTAAATAAAGGCGGTGGGCGCTTACCCTTGCCGATTGCCCAAATCATCTGGAACTTCCTGGATTCAACGGGATTAAGCAGTGAACTATAAGAAAGGGCTGCCACAATAGATCAGCAATGGTCGAAGCGGCACCTAATATGGCCCAGTTAACTAACAATATTTATAATACCCTTGCCGGTGGCATCCGCACCCTATAAACTATTTTATTTCACTTTGACGTTCGATTTACCTGGAACCAGTCGCTTTAAAGTGTCAATAGTCGATAAAATAGCCTTAGACCGGGTTTTATAAAGGTCCGTCGGACCAAATTTCAGATCAAAGTTTAATAGGTCAGTAAATTTTTTGACATTCATGATCGAAATTTTATCGGATCGGAATGTGATTGGTTTTATTAGTTTATGTTAGCAAACAGCTTTGCAAGCTCTTTCCGAAATAAGTAACTTGATTGATTGATAATAGCAATAATTTGTTTATTTCTAGCCCTCCCATTTTTTCAGTGTCCAGAGCGGAAAAAAACTCGCGCTGCCGCCGCGTCGCTGACCTACGGCAAGGCTCGATCTGTTATGCTGGCAGGTGGGTAAAGTCCATTAGCGCACGCGCCGAACATACCCACCAAGTTGGAAAGTTGAATGCCACAGAGTACACCACGTTCTCATGTCCCGACAGAGTCTTGAGCTCGTTTCCTGACTCGACGTCCCACACCTTACATGTTCTATCGTAACTCCCCGAGAGGCATCTGAAAATAAAAATATTCAATTAATAATTACTTATTCAATGATTCTCTGGAGGTAATCCAACGCGCGATATATACACACAAATACGTAACAAATTTTGTCTTCTTGTGTCATATTTTTTGTTGCGTCTTGTCCGTTTTCTGTACGGTTTCAAAATCAGTGGCATTGTCTAAACTTTTCACTCCAGATTAAGAAAAAAACGTATCCCAAAACAAAGTGCCATTTGACCCAGTATGTACTTCCCATTATGTCCATAAGGACAGTTCTCTCCGATCTCATGAAGCATATCAATGACATAGAAATACCAGAACAACGGCAAAAGCGGCAACACGGAAGAAGACCTGCCACAGTCCACTAAAACTAGGCTTAAACTGGGAAGTTTATCAGGCAATTGTTCTGTTCAACAAGTGCCTGTTGAATTAAAGTTGATGTCTAATATCTTAGAATAATAACACAAATATTTTTAGAAATAAGGTTTTTTGCTAATGAAGTGTTTTTACTCAGTTGAGGAATTTTGACAGCTGGATAACTAATAAATTATAATGTATAATAAAATGTTATTACTAATATTATAACTAAATAAAAATAATTTGGGGATTGTCTACTAATATAATTTCAAATGCAATGTATATTGTTTCTGAATAAATGACTATGACTTTGACAGTGATGTCCAAGTTCTTAGTGATCCAACCTTCACACTACAATCCTTACAAGACAAGATGATCATGACACGAATACCCATACCGCATACATAAAAAGTCTGAGATGGAATAAAAATAGACTAGAAACCGTAGAAATCGTGAGAGTACACGTGATTGCACTGGGAAGTGAAATGTAGGCTGCCGACGACAATATGGATCTGCGATACTGATTGCTTTTTTAAATCAAATATTAGCATTTTGTTTCCTATATCTGCAGTTAGAAAGAAACAACTATTAGATACCATTAACATTCTATTATAAAGATAATATAAATAAATAAAATATGATGATTTTAGTAATGGTCCGTGAGCCGTGTTCCGTGGGTGGGTTGAGCAGCGGTAACCTCCCACGCACGTAGAAAATAGATTACCGCTGCTCAACGCACCCACGGAACCGCAGCTGAGGGAGGAAATGATTGAAGAAACTTGTACCTGGCTCGTGAACTATAAATATTTACATAATGTAACAGAAAAAAGGTGAAACTATGTATGCGTAACAAATAACTACGTTAGTATTTTTGCCCAACCGCGCTACAAACCTTGAAATAAAAACTCGTACTTGGGCATGGGTAATGTTATTCCCTATTTCTCCATATACCAGCAACCCCCCGTCTCCGTAGACCAGCAACCCACCATATATCGTTGCCAGCAACGCATTAGCTTGTCAGAGCTTTTGGTGTTGCAGATATCCATAGGCGTTTCAAGAAGCCTAGTTACAATTTTACAAGCAAAACTGGCAACACCGACGACAGATCGGAATTATAACTTGTAGCTTCTTGAAACGGACCACAAGACAGATGGGCCGTTTGCCTGCTTGCTCGTCTATGGTAATCGCATTCTGCGCCTCTATTCGGGAACGCTAAGTGATTCTGTAGCGACTCGTGAGCGAGATTTCTCATCCCACTCTTTCGCATTACGCGTCGTGCGGAAGAGTGGGATGAGAAATCTCGCTCACGAGTCGCTACAGAATCACTTAGCGTTCCCGAATAGAGGCGCAGGTAAGACTAAGGATCGTCTTTAACCTATTGGAGGCCCTAGGCACATTAGGATAATGGGGCCCTTATGACTTACCGTTTGGTGATCTGGCAGGAACTAAGTGGTCCCTATCGATCTCGGGATAAATAAATCAACTAGCAAGAGACAAACCTTAGTCTACTACTATAGCAGATGATGTGCACTTCAATTAGACCTACCTCTGTCCAGTTTTGTCAAACGCCACATTAGTCAGCGGCAGCACATGCGTCATCAGGGTCTTATATATGTAGAACCGCTTTCCAGCGGGACCCTCGTGCTCCACTCTCTTCTTTAGGGTCGTCAGGCATTGCTCCAACTGCTCTCTTACATCTTCGGTAAGTAATAGTTCTTTTGCCAAGAGGCCGTTCACCAGGACCGAGACTTCCGTTCTGAAGATGGAAAGAGATTGTTACTGAGTTGTAATTTGTAATTCCTTGTAATTGAGCACTCGCATGGGAACTCCTGACCAGTCTCTCGCACTATGAGAGGTCTGTATGTGTGCGTGTGTGTGATGTACATAGCTGGGCACATTTAATCAAATAGTTAATACGTTACAAAAAAATTACTTCATTAAACGTTAAAGTGTTACATTTTGGAAGATTTAATAACGGAAGTTAACTTTCATCGTTAATCGTTCGTGATTGAAATTGCTTTATATGTAGTTTTGTTAGTGATTTTCTTATAAAAATGTTGGTATGGGCTATGCAAGTTTAAGCAGGAGATGAAAAATTTATAAAAGTAGGTACTGCGCGCGATGACCGCCGACAACGTACTCAGTGTCTTTTTGGAAAATAAGAAATACCTAACAGAATTCTTTTTTAACGGAAGTTATTGAGTCCGTTAACAATTTTTAAAGTTAAGTGTTAAGTGAAATGTTAACTTCGTAAACGGATTAACTGTCTTGTGCCCTGCTATGGTGATGTGAGAATCAATTTGGCCCGGCCTTTAATGGTAAAATAATGCTGTTTTGCTACAAGAGTTGCTGATTGCTACATACTACATTTATTGAGTTCCGTTTCCAGAATAGAACCCTGAAACCCTAATCAGTCAGGAAATCAGTTAAAACAATACACTTACTTGCTGTTCAAATCCAAAAGATCTATTTCCTTATTCTTAACGGCACCTTTCTGAAAATATTCCAAAATAATACCCGGAGGGTGATACCTCAAATGTATCTTTAATAACTTCATATTTAATTAAAATATGGTTATATTAAAACATTATTCACTTTTGGAATGATCAATAAAATATAGTTTATAAAACACTGTCAGAATTTTGTCAATAACAACGGTTGTCATGGCAACCATTTTGTTTTTTTGTGTGGCTGCATGGAGGTTGACGCTTTGGAGTTTATGAATGGTAGCAGTTTGGTGGCAGTTTTAATTATAATTAGTATGTTTGGTACTCTCCTCTGCTGCACTGGGAGTGAAGAAATAGCATAGAATGCGTGCAGATGCTTATCATCCTGGCATGTTGTAAAAGTCGACTAAGGGACGGGTCCTCTCCAACATGGTGGACTATCTGTATGGGCGATGGGCTGATCCCCTGTCACCATACGGTTCATCATACCATCTTAGGACTAATTAATCAAACGTGGCCACAAGTAATCTTGTGGCTCTGCCCACCCCATTAGGGATTTCGGGCGTGATAATATGTATATGTATGTTTGGTACAGTCATCGACATATCTCCACAGATACCACGTTAAGGGGTTGTTGTTGTAAGTTAGAGTTTGGTGATTCGATATTTGTTGTGCAATTGTATCTACCTATGTATTTGACCTAAATTCCTCACATAATAAATAATTTGATTTGATTTTAAACGGGCTAGTTTTTGGGCAATTTATTGCTGCAATTTGGGCTATTCCTAAAAAGCTTACATATTACTTACTTCACTGCTGGGAACAAAAAGTTTATGTGTAAATTTTTGGGAATTGACCGAATTGCACCAATAAATTGCCGAAAAAATTTCTAGTTTACAATCAACTTTATTTGATTAGAGGAATAAATAAATTAATCTGGGGACAATCTTTACTTTACACATATCTATCTACCCCCAAAGTGGGCTCTAAAGGCGTGTGTTATGGGTACTTGACGACGGTATACATAGGGGCCGTCCATTAATCACGTGATCTTTTCTTAAGCCTTTTTTAACCCTCCTCCCCCTTGGTGATACTTGCGGCCCTAACATACATGGCACTAAGATAAATTAGAGCCGTTTATCTCTAAGTGCGTCTCTCTCACACTAGTGCCGACGAAAGAGATAGTCATAGAGATAAACGGTTCTAATTTAATCTTATGGCATGCATGTTAGGGCCGATGGTGAGGTTTAAGACTACCCCCCCACCCAACATCACGTGTATTTTTAGTATCTACAAAAAATCTATCATACCATCTTAGGACAAGTAGTCTTGTAGCTCTGCCCACCCCATTAGGGATTTCGGGCGTGATTCTATGTATGTATGTTTGTATGTACAAAAAATCTTAAATTTTTTAGAATATTTTAGAATATCATCTTAAATACAGGTATAAAGTACGAGTATAATCTTATTTTATTCGCCGATTTTCGATTTAAAAATCGCGCCTTTGAAAAAACAATGAAAAAATAAATACACGTGATATCTTACTACACCCCCCCTCCCCCCTTGTGACATTTCGTGATTTTTGTCAAACCCCTCCCCCCCCTTTCAAGCCTCACGTAATTAATGGACGGCCCCATACTTGTATAGATAAATAAATACTTTTTCATCACACTTGCTCGGAAAGGGTGTTGTTATACGCAAGCGTATAGAGCAACGATAGCCGATTTAACTCCTCTATGGGCCCCGCCGTCAGCGGGAGTTATAAACCATACAAAATCCATAACTCCCTAGGGAGTTATGGATTTTGTATGGTTTCGAACTCCCACGGGCAGTTAAGTGCGCCAGGTCGGCGGAGCTGCTCGGGAGCCGCAGCCGGCGGGGCGCGCGACCGCAAGCCGGCGGAGCTGCCCCGCGCTGATCGCAACGTACGCTCAGTTTATGAACACCGACCTGATGGTAATACACGATTAAAAATGGAAATAAAATTAATATATATACTTTTTTTTGTCAAATTTTTATTTCATTTCTTCGCAAATGTGATGAAAAACAATGTGTGTATCACGGGCAGTAAGGGGATAACCAGCTCGAGTCAAAAAAGCCCTCGCCTATCGGCGTCGGGCTTCTAACAGACTCTCGTTAGTTATCCCCTTCTTACGGCCCTAGATGCACAATGTACTATAATGCATAGAAAATATCCAAGACTCAGGAACAAACATTCGTGCTCATCACAAATCAGCAAATATTTGCCCTTACCGGGGATCGAACTCGGGACGCTAGCTTCGGAGGCAGGGTCACTACCAACTGGGCTACCCCCTACCCCCGTCTTTTATAATTGTTAGGTAAAGGGGATTTCTCCAGCAAAATAAGGCATGTATTCGAAATCCTAAGCCGTAGCGACATGTTCCCTTTCTTCCCATGATTAGCACACAAAAGCTCCATTCGAAATGGCCTAGATTCAGAAAAAAACCGGACAAGTGCGAGTTAAATTCGCGTGGAGAGGGTTCCGTTCCGTACATGATTATCCGAAATTTCCTATGTTACTTTAAATACCATAGACTTCTTATAGGTTTTCCTATAATCTATCGGTTAAGAACTATTATAGTATCCGAGATAAGGCGGGAAAGGTCAATTTTCGCCTATTATCCTAAATAAATTCCAACCTAACTTTTCAATTCTAAAAAAGTACAATTTAGATTCTCACAACGAGCCCTTTCATTTGACATGTCACACAATATAGTTAGCAAAACTTTTTTCTTTTATTTTCTAATTTACCCACCAAAAGTAGCTAAATTTATTTATTTACGTTATGCGTCCGTGTTCCGGTCACCGACTTACATTTGTGTACCCAATTTCGACTCAATCGGTCCAGTAGTTTCGGAGCAAATTGGCTGTGACAGACGGACAGACAGACAGACAGAGAGATAAGAGTGATCCTATAAGGGTTCCGTTTTTTCCTTTTGAGGTATGGAACCCTAAATAGCTCCGAGTAATGAGAACCTTTCATCTGCCGCTGTTTATTCTGAGACATGAGGTTCTTGAATGGCTTTCTGCTATTCTATTCTCTGACACATCTCGTCGCTCGTTTTGTCTCTCATTTTATCTGACAATCATAAGTTGGCCCGCGCGCTCGAAGGCATTATGAGGAGCTAGGTACCTATGTCCGTGGCCGGCTGCGTCGCATACGACCAAGGTCGAAGACACGCACGAACATGTAGTTTATTCGCACTGACCGGTCAAGTTAGGCTCGCCGGCGAGTTCATAAACGAAGTGCTATTTTAGAGAATCACACGTAACGTTTGCAGTGGCTGAAAATCAGCGCATAAATGAAACTATTAACTTAGACTGTAAGGATAAAGTAATTTAGTGCAAATTTAAATGAATCTGATGACCGCTGCGCAAATTAGGCCGAGACGACGCAACGCATTCCAGTGGCATATTATTTTAAAAAACCATATGTAAAACGCAACGCACTAAAGGGGCTTCACCCTTAAAAAATCATATGGCTGAACTGAAAAAACACTACACGTTGATTTAACAAAATCATCTCGGTTGACTTTTTGTTCGGGTGAATTTACAACAAATTGGTTAATTTAACAAAACCGGTACAAAACGGTCATTTGTTCGTCGTTCTCGTTGCGTCCATTCGATTCATTAGGAAAAATAGAATAGAAAAACGAAGTTGGCAGACGTCTACGATTACCTACGTAGTACCTACGATTTTTTAAAGTTGTAATTCAAAAACGCAGGGACATTTAGTGGACCAAATCGACTTGTATTAACATGAACTTTTATCCCTATCAACATGAAAGACGAACAAATCATATACCAAAATAGTACACAGCTCCCTAACTATAAGGTGTAGAGTTTGTGAAGTTTGGGCTTGTAGAGTTAGGGCGTGTAGAGTTAAAAGCTTGGCTCTACATGAGATCTGATAACTTTTTGACAGTGCGAGCCATTATGGTCTCGTCTTGGCAACATTTTACATGAAAATGTTTTTGGTAAGATTATTACCTATATTGGAAACATATTTTTTTTAAGAAATATACATATAACCATATTTTGAACCAAGTTTCACAATTCACAATGTCATCATACGCTTATATTTCGTGAGTAAAAATGAAAGTGACAAAATACCTACACCTTGTAGTGTGAGCTGCGCCACACTCACACTCTCGTATGTTACTCTAGTATATAAGCATATTATCTTAGCCTAATAAAGCAGTATTTACTCATCAATGACTTATATTACTTGTGCTCCCAGTCACCTCCTTACATGGCGACCTTGCCAGTGCTGCCTTCGTGCGGCACTGGTGGCGCGCTGCGCCGACCAGTTAACGAACTATAGACTCGTAATAATACTAAAGAAAGTGAAGTGAAAATAATATGGACTACCTAATTAAAATCAAAGTGAAAGTAAACATTTAAATGATAAATAAGTATGAACTTTAATAGGAAATTCTAATATATTTTCCTACGAAAATACATACAATTGTTGAATCTTTGGAGAAGCAGCATCTTGGAATTTGAATTTTTGGGCAGAAGTGAGAACGAGAACTTTTTCGGCAAAGGACTAGCACAGAAGGCAAAGAAAAAAAAAACAAGTTTGAAGAAGAAGAAAAACGTACGAAATTAAAATCTGAAAAACAAAATAAAAGGGGATTGCTGCCGGGGAGTCAGGAGCATTGTTTTTCGGGAATGATTGCTGCCGGGAGATGCTCGTGTCACCGATGGAGCACGAACGGAAAGCAGTAATTTTACGCAAAGATTTATATCGACATATTTTTTTAACTAGCGTATATAAAGTGTAAAGAGATAGTGTGGTATGTATGTATGGAAAAATAAATAATTAATTTTTCCACTTATTTCAGTTCATATGAAAATGAAAATCATTATAAAAATCTTTAAGGGTTTTTATGTATTATTGCATCGTATTTGTTTTTAAAGGCATCTGGATAAAACTGCCTAATTATTTTATAGATTTTAGGGTTCCATATTGAAATGTGGTTCAGACATTTGGGTGCTTATGCACAACAAGTTATATAACATAGTGTATGTACTTTATAAATTACTTAATTAGGTTAAGCCGCTTGTTGACGAGATATACACGGTTATTAAGTTTCAGATTACATTAAGGAGACAAATACATACAGAAGTTTTAAAAAGGTAATGTTTCTTTATTAATTTACTCGCGCCTTCTAATATTTTCAGTCATTTACATAATGATATGTATATAATTATAATTATTATGGTAACATGAGAAGCATAAAAAATAAGCGTTATTAAAATATTAGTAAAATTTTACATGAATCAATATTTCTGCTTATTGGTAAAATATCACTAAATCAATTATTAAAAAAAAAAAAACAAACATTCCAATACAGAATAAAGCATTTCAATTGATAATTTCATTTTAAAACATACATAGGTACAGCGAGCGCATCGGATGATCTCACGTAGATCAGCAAATATGGAATGGAATTCAGATTCTGTTATTACAGCTCAAGTTGCGCGATGTTACAATGGCATGGTGCACTAATAAAAGGACAAAGTTCATACAAAAGTATACAATTAATAATAAAGTTATTAATATCTAAATTTTCCTGTTATTCATGTTTTATATATATATATTAACCATTATCTAATCATTATAATAATAACTACTTTCAACAAAATTTATATTAAGTATGCAAGCGTAAGTGGTTATTTTAGTAGTATTAGCTTAAGGGTAGACTTAGAATATTCATTTTTAACGGATATGACATAGAATAGATAACACGGATGTGACAAAATAGAACGAGGATTTAAAATCGGAAATAAATAAGAATAGAGTGGTTACAGGTTAGTTTTTGCGGGTTCATGGAATTAGTAAATTTGTAGTTGGATTACGGTTCGTAAGTAGGTAGGTACTGATATTATGATGGATTTTATGGTTATCAGTTTAGAGCGTAGATTTTGTTAAGAATGTTAAGGACATTTTATAATGATAGGAATTGGTTTGATTTAGATAGAATTTTAAATAAGAGAGATTGCGAACGAAAGGTTATTACTTAACGAGCTGGTTATTGGTTTTGTTAGAAAGTGCATAATAGCAATATGTATGGGAAAGCTGAAGCAGATAAGTTTTTCAACTAGCGATTAGACTGATCACCTAAGAGTTATTGGGATTCTTATAAGTTTAAGTTTTCATATCGAATGGTTTATTTTGAAAGAATTAGAATGGTTTTTTTTTATGAGAAGGGAAGAATTTTATTTATTTACGAAAAACCATTCGTTATCAACAGTAGCCCCAGATGCGCTGTTGAGCGAAGTGGTATAGAGACGCAAGGTACACCAGGATACAGGGCAGGCACGGAATCCTTGTCATCGGATCATGATTCGGTCGAGCACCAATCGTGAAGATGCTTGGACACAAGGTTAGCTTAGGAAAGAAAGGATGTGTTAAAAGAACTGCCTGAATGTGTATAATATAAATGGTTATATTAAGTTGTGTGCGCGCACAATAAATAAAAAATCCTTGTATCCTGAGCAGTAAAATAAAATATATTTAAGGTCGGCCGACCAAGTAAATATGTGTTGTGTACCTTGCAATGTAAGTGATGCCTAAGTTGCACACTTATAGTAGTGTTATAATTAATGAAGAATGGTGATATATAAACGAAGTTTATAAAGAAATGACGTCATATAAATATTATTTAAGACTTGCAAGCAAAAGATGAGACAAAAAGCTTATAATAAAGACAAAAAATTAATAAGGTACCTATAGAATGTAGACATTTTACATAAATAATTGAATTTGCATAATTATTATTTGCATTCAATATAGTGATAGTTTATATACCATACATTTATTTTAATTTTATGTATACATTTAATTATATTTAAAATTAAATTAAATACTCGTCAGCAAAGCGTGTTTGTCTTTAAGTTGTATTTATCATAGATTTAAATTTAAGAAGCGTATTTATAGTTTGTAAGAAAATTATGATGAATTTATTTCCACAGTTCTATATATATTTACACATATTATGATTACAGTTTTTTTTTTACATGATTATGATTATAGATTTACTATTTTTTTTTATATGTATACATTTTTAAGTTAATGTGACACTTTCATAGGCATATGATTATAATAATAAACTGGTTGCAGTTTTGTTAAATAAAAGAAAGTTTTGTAAACGAATAATTAAAAAAGACTTTATACTAAAAAGTGTTGCATTTCACATTTAGAACATTTAATTGAGAAAAATTACTTAAAGGTAGGTAGTAGTAGTAGTAGGTAGTAGGTATGTTGTGTAAGTAATTAAATAATAGACAAAAAAAAAGTGTTTATTTTTTTCTTTTAATAAGAGGGGAGGTGTAGTGTGAGCTGCGCCACACTCACACTCTCGTATGTTACTCTAGTATATAAGCATATTATCTTAGCCTAATAAAGCAGTATTTACTCATCAATGACTTATATTACTTGTGCTCCCAGTCACCTCCTTACACACGACAACTCTTTTAAAATGATAAATTAATTGTTTGGGTTGTTACATTTGCAGATCTTATCTTCCCTGAATTTTAACTGCGCAACGTTCTGACTTTCAATGGAATAGCGGTTTATTACGGATTGTGTCACTTTTCCTTTAAAGTGATTAACTTGTGCAACAAGATCTGTATAGTCTCAGCAGCTCCATGGCTCAGCCCTTCCGGTCACACAGGTAGCGGTCCTTGACCGACGCAGTCAACCGCGGGACAGGTGCGCGGGCGCTCGTATGCGCACACGCCGCCTTTTAATCTCCGTTAAAAGTCTACAAAGTTTTCTGTGGTCTCCAGTGGACTGTCAACTATCTTATCGCATTGGAATAGAGTATTGTTTTGCGTGAATAATACATATTCGTGACAGCGTCTGTGCATTGTGAATTGAAAGTGTTAGAAGTTTTACAATATTTTGTGGAAAAGTGTTTTTACTATTATTTTCTGATAGCAAGTGTTTTTGCTTGCACAGCCAGTGCAATAATATTATGTAAAGTGTACTATTTGCACAGCCTGGTGTACTTGGTAAAGTGTTCTTGAATGCCTTTCAAAAGGCTTTTAACGCGGGAGTTATCATGGGATTTTAATTAAAAGTAAGTTTATTAATATCGTATCTATGTACTTTACAATTATTTAAGATAACGTAGAGTGTGGCAAATTAGTAAGATTCCTATTAATCACTTGTGTGAAAAAGAAAGATTGGAATTGGATGTCTGAATTATATCAAAGGTTTCGCATTTACTAGATGCGTGGCATGAGGATTTTGACAAAAAAAATGCTAACAAAGTAAAAGTAAGTACTTTATGCCCACGTAACTTATACCTAACTTATGAACGAGTAATCTGGTTATAAAGATCTTTATAAAACAAGTTTTTAATAGGACTGCCATACCGGAAATGTGTTTAATAAGCAGGATAAAATAGAGAGGGTTTTTGGCCTCTTGAAATTATGGATGTAATGCCATTTAATTTGAAGTCTAGTAAATTAGTTAGGCGTTATGTAAACAAGACATGTTTTTTTTAACAACGGTTTTGGCGTAAAAATATTTCGGGCGAGTTCAAAGATTAATTAATGCGTCTTACATAGTTAGTTGAAGAGTCATTAACTTCATCAATATAATCATCATCAACCTATATGGGTCCCACTGTTGGGCAGAGGCTTCCCCTTGTAATGAGAGGGACTGAGGAATAGTCCCCATGCGAGCCCAGTGTAGATTGGGGACTTCGAAATTTTTTCCTGCGAAGTCAATGTTTTCCGTCGCCGAAATGTTCGTGGTAAGTAAATATTAAATTCAATTCGTAACATAAACAAATGTGTTTAAATTATTTAACTGAGGTATAAGATGCTTAAGATCTTAGTCATCTAATCATTAAGTACTATAAATACCTAGACATTTTGCGTCATCATGTAGGTAGGTACGCATAGTCATCAGTTTGAAGCAGTCAGCTTAAAATCTAACAGTACCGTTAAACAAAGTGCTTAAACTATCTGAGCACGACCTCTTTTTCCTTTGAAACTTTATGCCTGAAACTTCTGAATAGTTGGATACTATGGAAATGTACACTCAGTTGCATTTTTAAATGTTCATTAAAGATGGATCACGAAAATATTTAACTAAGTAAGTAAAGTTCTTTGATTAAAATCTAATTCAAAATTGACAGAAACACCATCGTAAGGTGGCATAAGTGTCATTAAAGACCTTTTTGGCAAACGTCTTGTAGACTTCAACCGGTGGCTAAATGACGCAAAATACGAGTATATCAATATACATATTTTGTTTAACCAGTTTCAAATACTTCGAATGATGTTAAGAATAAGAACTCATACATTATAATTGCTAAACTTAAACGGCAGTGGGCGGAATACATTGCTGATTTAAAAAAATGATACCTCAGCGAGTTTCTTGCTGCCTCTTCTCAGTACAAGATTTTTTCCGAACCGGTGGAAATTCATTCCTTGACCTTCATAAGAGCTTGTAAAAGCCTAAACTGAATAAAGAAAGTTTGACTTTGACTTTATTGCTCGTAGAATAGATGGCTGATGTGGCCGAAGAGTTTTTGAGTGGCGACCGCGTACTGGAAGGCGCTGCGTGGGCAGACCACCCACACGGTGGACTGACGACTGACTGACTGGTGAAGAGTGCGGGACTCCGCTGGATGCGAGCAGCATAGGATAGGTCCTTGTGGCAATCATTGTGGGAGACCTATGTCCAGCAGTGGACGTCTTTGGGCTGAAATGAAGAGGATGATGACAGAATTATCATAATTTGTTTTGACTTCTTGTAGCCTGTCTTGACAACACGTAGCAAACATGATCGTTATGTTGTTTGATTAGTTATGACAGCTAGTAGATAGTAAATCCTAATCATCTGTTAAACCCGTTTGAAGCAGATTCTACTACTACTAAACCTACCTAGGGTATATGGCAAATCGTTATGGGTGTTATCTTTCCTGATAGGCGATTGTCACTTACAACCTTATTTGTTGTTTGTACTTTTTTACTCTCCTATTATATGGGGGAAATTAAATAAAATTGAGACTTTTTATCGAGAATAATACACTTAAATAGTATATGTGTTTTTTAAAAAGACTAATATGAAAATATATATAAGAAATAAGATACTATTAGTTCCTTCGGCTATCTACAAGACTCCGAACTCAGAGTCCATATTGTTCATCCTTGCGTCAGCTGTCAACTTATGAATAGTTCTCAGGAATCTATTATACCTACACCTAAATCACTGTGATTGCAAAATAGCTCTTCTCACTTTACATTAAGATGCCTTTTAAATATTCCATATTCCAAGGGTACTGCACCATGCACCATGCTTGATGCGTTTGCACACGCTCATGCATAAATGCATTTCATCGATTGATCAATTCGCTGCATACTTACTATGATTAATAAACTTGATTCTTAGCCGTGACGCTCCGATAGGCAAATCTATGAGAAAGTACGTGCACGATATGAAATTCGTGTTCTTACGATCTTACTATTTTACAGAATGCTTGATCAAAATAGTAAGAATAACATAATGTTTTGTACTTATAAGATAAAACCAATATTTAATTTTAGTATATTTTAATAATAATAAAAACAAAAACCGGTCAAGTACGAGTCATGCCAATTTGGCATGGTCTCAACCTATCAATAATAGACTTTATGTTAATGTTATAAGAACTTTGACAGTTGCAAGTAAGTGTGTAATTGTTACGCTACACCGGTATTTTTTTGGTTTGATTTCAATATATTTTGCACATTTCTAAACAGAACACCATTGAATTCATATTTGTGGTTTGACTATAGAGTATAAACTAAAATCAGGCCAAATTTGATAGCTAAATCTTAAGCCGTTTTGGAAATACAGCTGGAACAAAATTGGTCTAAAATCACTAAATTTTTAGGGATCAATGTAAAGGGAGCTGCTCAGGCTTAAAACTTTTTGATATTTTTACTATTTGCTAGTATTTTTGACATCACAACACATATTCTTTAAAAATTCCACCTTTCCTCGTACCGTTGCTGAGCTAGAAGCCTCTGACAGACGGATGGACGGACGGACGTTGTCCTCTCAGTAAGAGGGTCCCGTCGGATCCCTTCGGGTACGGAACCCTAAAAATGTTATCTTGGACACATTGGTCTAGTCTCAAACTAGGCCTACCCAACAGGCAAAATCTACGTAAGTAGGTATAATTCCGTAAAAGACTGGTATTATACGTCGATTTTGCCGGTTGGGTAGATAACGATAAGAATATTTTTTACTTTTATAGACAAATACATACATATACAAATTTACTTAATATCCATGATTCAGGTACAAACATCGTGTTCATCACACAGAGTTTGCTCCTAGCGGGACGTATATTTGCTGTTCCACCATACATGACCCAGGCCAGGGACGCTGCCAACATCAGAGAATCAGACCTATGAAGATTAGCAATTTGTTAAAACAATACCGGACAAGTGCGAGTTAAACTCGCGTGGAGAGGGTTCCGTTCCATACATACATGGTTACCTGAAATGTCCTATGTTACTTTTAATGCCATAGACTTCTTATAAGTTTTCCTTTAATCTATTGGTAAAGAACTACACTCCGTATTTTTTTCAAAATTTTAGGCCCAGTAGTTTCGGAGATAAAGGGGAATCGTCAATTTTCGGCTATTTTCCTAAATAACTTCTAAATTTTGTATTCTAAAATTATAAAAAATATATATTTAAGATTCTCACACCGAGTACTTTCATTTGATATGTCACACGAAACCATTTGCAAAACTTATTTTTTTAATTTTCTAATTTACCCTCCGAAAGTGGCCGCTATGTTTAAAATTCATTTATACCTAATTTACGTTACACGTCCGTGTTGCGGTTACCGACTTACCTATAATTTTACCTTTCCCTTAATATTGTTGGATTGTCTTATTACTTTTATTCCTACTTGCTTTCTATTAACATTTCACAGTGCCTAAGTTATTAACTGTAATGCTGTGTAATTATTTGAATAAATAAATAAATATGTGTACCAAATTTCAAATTAATCGGTCCAGTAGTTTCGGAGCAAATTGGCTGTGACAGACGGACAGACGGACAGACAAACAGACAAACAGACGGACAGACACACGAGTGATACTATAAGGGTTCCATTTTTTCCTTTTGAGGTAGGTACGGAACCCTAAAAACAATATGGCAGTATTTTTATCAGTATGTCAATTTCAAAGATTTTGTCCACCTTTGTGTGAACCATATAATAATACCAAATTACAGCACACAACGACAACCACTAATTTTTTGGTATATAAATCCGGCGACTGACGCACATATTGTGTGTCACAATTCATGATGGCCTCTAATTTGAACTTTAAGCGACACGGCGTGATGTCACCAACGACGTATCTATTTATGATTCTTTAAATCTGAGGTATTCAATTACCTTGAGAACATCATAAGAATCGGCACGTGCACTGAACATGTGCTTTAAAAACTGGAAATATGTAATAATTGCGTTATGTATTACATAATTAGTCCAGTACGTAACTAATTACTTGCACGCAAACAGTGCACAGTTTAGGTAGAGAAATTTAACTTTATTTGTTAACGATAAGGTAATTATGTGAGTATTCTTTGTGTCGGTGATTTCCTGTTCCAAATATGTAATACGCAAAAAAAGACCTAATAACAAATGTGGCTATTTGCTGATTTAAATCAGGCAATGGTGGCCGATATAATATACCATCATACAATAATAATTTTAAAATACAATACCTATACATAACTAATACAATAAAAAATAAAACTATTAAATAAAGAAGGAAGGAAGTGTCTACGAAGGACACGATGGTTATAGAAGGTGCAAAGTGGTTCTTTGTACTATATTTCCAGTCTAAAAGCAATGAAGTCTTTTAACACAAGCAAAATAAGTTTATTCTTCTTTTCACGGAAATTTAATTGGACTCAAAGATTGAGTAAAAAGCGAAATCCTGCGAACAAAATGCTTAATATAGAGAAACCTGGATTAGTACAAACAAAATAGTAGAATACTCAGGAAGAAGAAGAAGAAAAGATTTCTTAGGTCATAATATATAACAGCATTGGCGAATAATGCCTTCTACTATACAGAAAATGACTCTAAAGATACGACTGTAGTGCGCGATAAAGTAACTCGCTTTCTTCATGCTTGAATATTTACATACAGTTTAAAATACTTTAAATTGAAAACTGTTCTTAGAGGTGTGTTGGTTCCAACACAGATGTATGGAAGTGGATGTTGGGTATGGCAGAAGAAACATAAAAGTAGAATCAATGCAGTGGAGATGTGAGCTTTGAGAAGTATGTGTGGTGTTCCTATGAGTGACAGGATAAGGAATAGCGTGATAAGGGAACGATGTGGTGTGGAAGAAGATGTAGCCGTGAGAATTGAAAAAGGTATGCTTAGATGGTTTGGACATGTGGAAAGGATGAACGAAAGAAGACTAACGAAGCAGATTTATAAGGCGAGGATTTGGAAGGGGAAGACCGCAGCGAACGTACTATAACCAGATCGAGGACGTTCTTAAGAAAGGCCAGGTCAAGAGTACCCTAAACTAGCGAGCGTGCTGAAGAACTTAATGAGAGTAGACGAAGCGAAAGGTGTGTCAGGATCGTAGCAGGTGGATATCCGTGGTCTCTGCCTACTCCTTTGAGAAACAGGCGTGATATATGTATGTATGTGTATGTGTAAATTGAAAATGATAAAAGCATAAACTTAGTACATTTTCTGAACTATTGTCGGCCAATTACCCAACGGTAGGTATACAGAATATTGTCAGGAAATGTGGGAACTTATACCTGTCGAAATCGGATGGATCAGTATTGCACGAGCGCTGCACCGTGACGGCCATTATGATGGGTGCGCATGCGCAGTGACTCGGAACGGTGACGATCGATCGGTTGCGCATGCGTCTAGGGTGTGGGCGCTGGTATAATAGACACCACCTGCAAATGGGTCTGGGCTCGAAGCTGATACTAGAGTCATTGTACTTTTACAATACCTACAACCAATGCCCCTGTTACTATCAAAAAGCATCTCTAACTTATGTTTTTTTTTAAATGAAATAGTCCTGTAAAAGGGTCACGGTCTAAAATTATCGATAATTATGACAACCTTTTTCGACCATTTTGAGTCCGCGGTTTACAAGTTAAAAAAGTCTGGCGACCCCCCACATGACCTTATTAAGTGCTATGTCAGTTGTTTAAACAACGAGGTATTTAAAAACGAGGCTTGCACCCGCGACCCCCTCAAGCAAGGGCTTGCGACCCCCATGGGGGTCACGATCCACAGGTTGAAAAACACTGACATAGAAAACACCATTTATCTAATAAGGCAGCAAATGACAATCAGTCCTAATATCACTTGTGTCTTTTTTCGTCGGACGAGACGACACGCGCGCGCGCCCGTATTCCTTTCCGAAGCGATTGTTTAATATACTTATCAAAATATATAGATCGCCTATGGCCTGGTTATTAATGAGGTATTTCTCTTTATTTATATATTGAATCAACGTATAGATAGTGTGTGTCGAATGTGGATTGTAAGGCTAATTATTATTAACATTGTACATCTATATTATTTTGTTTTAACATTGGTACTTAACTATCTTTTTCTCGTTTACCGTATTAATTAGATCATAGATTGAATGCTTATCATCCTGGCATGTCGTAAAAGTCGACTAAGGAACGGGTCCTCTCCAACATGGTGGACTATCTGTATGGGCGATGGGCTGATCACCTGTCACCATACGGTTCATCATACCATCTTAGGACTAATAATTAATCGAACGTGGCCACAAGTAGTCTTGTGGCTCTGCCCATCCCATTAGGGATTTCGGGCGTGATAATATGTATGTATGTATAGATTGAATGATTTCGTATATAAGTAAAGTGATTACATGTTACACTAGCTGTCTCCTGCGGTTTCACCCGCGTTGATCGATTTTTGTTCACAATTTCGGGTTTAATTAATTAATTATAGTTACGCCTAAAACGCCACACACAGAACGCGTACGCGGGTTGGCCGCGGGTGTATCCTGTTGCGCTTTATATGTTCGACAACACACAGAACGCGTGCGCTAAACGGGCGCGGGTCGGGTTAATTCAACTGAAACACCCGCGCCTGACCCGCACACGCTTTCGGTGTGTTACGCTTAAGGTACTCCTTATAACATCAGCTATCTGCAGTGAAAGTCGCGCCAAAATCGGTCCAGCCGTTCGAAGATTAGCCGGAACAAACAGACAGTAACAATTTTTATTTTAAATTGGATTTTCGTTATAAGTGGTAACGTACCTATATACTTTCATAAAATATGTTAAAACACTGTTATTTTCGCATTACAAATAGACATTTCAATTGGTTGTGTGTTACTTATTTCTTTGTTTTTAGGGTTCCGTACTTCAAAAGGAAAAAAGGAACCCTTATAGGATCACTCGTGTGTCTGTCTGTCTGTCTGTCTGTCCGTCTGTCACAGCCAATTTGCTCCGAAACTACTGGACCGATTGATTTGAAATTTGGTATACATACGTAAATTGGTGACCGCAATAGGGGTGCGTAACGTAAATAAATTAATGTTGAACATGGGGCAAACTTTTGGGGGCAAATTAGAAAATTAAAAAAAAAGGTTACGCAAACTATATCATGTGACATATCAAATGAAAGGGCTTATGGCGGGGAATAAGCCCTTTCATTTGATATGTCACATGATATAGTTTGCGTAACCTTTTTTTTTATATATGTTTATAATATGTTTTTTTTGGAATTTTAAAATTCATGGTTTGGAAGTTATTTAGGAAAATAGGCAAAAATTGACCATTCCCCCCCTTATCTCCGAAACTATCAGGCCTAAAATTTTGAAAAAAATACAAAAAATAGTTCTTTATCTATAGATTACAGAAAAACCTATAAGAACGCCATGGTATTTAAAGTAACGTAGGAAATTTTAGTTAATCATGTATGGAACGGAACCCTCTCCACGCGGGTTTCACTCGCACTTGTCCGGTTTTTTTTTCAATATGTTTTAAAATGTGTTGTGCAATAAAGTGTATTTGTATTGTATTGTGCAATAAAGTGTATTTGTATTGTATTGTACATAAAAGTACTATTGTTGCAGGCTAATCATGTCGGAGGCAGGCGTGATAAACAAGGCGTTCGACGCCGACGATGGCTTCCACACGATCGACCTGCGCCCGCGCCGGGAAGAGGCGCAAGCAAGAATGGTATTTAACGTTCTTATATCATTCATTTTATATACATACATGTAATCTTATTAAATAATACGCGTCGGATTCCATCTATTTACCTAATAAAAATGAAAATATTTATTTTGCAAGTAGGCCATATGGGCTCATTCACATGTCTGAATCTATTAGCGCTTAGAAGGGTGACATCTGCTGAGAAGATACGCCGCAAGAAACTCAGTTTTATTTTGCCTAACCCACTGTCACGACAAGAGACTTGTTACATATAAGTATATCTTATCATACATTTTGATCGAGTAGGGCTTTTAGCTTTTAGGGAGTAGGGACAGCTGATTATTTTTTCGTGAGTTCCGAGTTGGTCCCATCGTGAAAGTTGTTCATATTAACACTAGAACAACCTGTGAAAATTTGGATAGCAATAAAAAAGTATACCTGTATTATATTTTTTTCTTTCATCTATAAGATTTTTTTATAACTTTCTAAATATGAATTGATAATAATAATTAGACATGCAACGGATATCCGGTCACTATCCGGTATCCGGCCTATCCGGCCATGATTTTACTATCCGGCCGGATACCGGATAGTGAGTCAGTATCCGGCCGGATACCGGATAGTATAAACTTGGATCAGAAATACGATAAAACAAATAAAAGCCATCAGAAATAAACAAAATTAACATCAGTTTTTAAATTAAAACTTAGTTTCCTCCTATTTAGGTATAAAACTAACATGTAACATCACGTCGTGCACGTTGGAATATTCCCAACTGACGTTTAAGGCGCGTATTTAACCTCAAAGGGTCTCCCCGGCACTTACAATTCGTAACAAATTGAAACTTGCTCGCCGCGCGACGGCCGCGCAAGCTAACACAGCTATAGAGATAGGTCGTGTGCGGCCGGATGTCCCGTTGCCGGATATCCGGCTATCCGGCCAATGGCCATGCCGGATATCCGGTATCCGGTATCCGGCCAAACACCTATCCGTTGCATCTCTAATAATAATAACCTTTGAATAGTTTTTGATAGGTAAATGCAAATAAAATTACAAGTTAATTTTTGTACTAGTTAATATGTAAGGGCTTTGTCATTTAAATGTCTAATTTACGGAAAATAAATTTAAAAGTATCTAAAAATGCAAATACAATTAAAGTACACTTCCTCCATTTAAAAGATCCTTTTAATATAGTCTAAAGGAGCCTTCCTGGCCACTCTCGATTTCCTTATAAAAGCCATAAATATGGCGCGAATTTAATTTTGTTCCAAATTCAAATTGAAGTCACGTCAGTGTACGTGCGCAGTACACGCGGAATACAGATCAAATCGAGAGTAGCGCACTTATTGCGTGCAGTTCCGTAAGGAGAAAGCATTAGTGATGTAATTTTGTCAATAAATATCGTTTCCATTAAGTGGAGTGTAAACCTACGGCTTTTTATACAAAAGGCGATAACGATTTCCACCCTTTAAATGTTAACCGATATGTTGACCAATTTTTGATATGTTATCAGTCAGAACAAAATCTAGATCTATACTTTTTTGTTTTTAGGGTTCCGTACCTCAAAAGGAAAAAAGGAGCCCTTATAGGATCACTCGTGTGTCTGTCTGTCTGTCTGTCCGTCTGTCACAGCCAATTTGCTCCGAAACTACTGGACCGATTGAGTTGAAATTTGGTATTCGTATGTAAGTTGGTGACCGCAACACGAACGCGTGACGTAAATATATGAATTTTAAACATAGGGGCCACTTTTTTTGGCAGGGGGCAATTTTCTTGTTTACCCCCAGTAAACAAGAAAATTAAAAAAAAAGTTATGCCACCTATATCGTGTGACATACCAAATGAAAGGGCTTATTGTGAGGATCTTAAATATATTTTCTTTTGAATTTTAAATAAAATAGTTTAGAAGTTATTCAGGAAAATAGGCGAAAAATGACCATTCCCCCCCTTATTTCCGAAACTACTGGGGCTAAAATTTTGAAAAAAATACAGAAAATAGATCTTTGCCTATAGATTACAGGAAAACCTATAAGAAGTCTATGGTATTTCAGGTAACCTAGTAAATTTCAGATAATCATGTACGGAACGGAACCCTCTCCACGCGAGTTTAACTCGCACTTGTCCGGTTTTTTTCACTATAATCAGTAAATTCAGTTTTGTTGTTGTTTTAGTATTCCCGTACAAAACTAATTTCGGCGATTATTTGACTTTGAGATATTTAATCAATATTCAAAAATCAATCATTTGATGCTAGGTGCATAATCTGTTTTTCTTTCAATTACTGCAAAAAGTTGGTAAAAAAAGCAAAAGTATAGTGAAACCCGACTAGCGACGTAAAAAGGATTTTTGCACCTGGTATGACGCACCCTTAGAATTTTATATATTTTATTTGACACTTGCACGTTGTCCCCGAATCTAAAGATACCTTGTTTATTAAAATCAGTCCAGTCAGTGGTTCAGAAGCTAAAGTAGAACATCCGAAAATTTCACAGAAAACTTGTATTTGTTTTTTTTTTTTTTATGTCAATTGACTGACAAACGAGCTGACGGCCCACCTGATGGAAAGTGGTCACCGCCGCCCATGGACATTTGCAACACCAGAGGTGGTACCAATGCGTTGCCAGTCTAGGGAGGATGGGGAATGGGGATGGGATAGGGATGAGGGAATAGGCCTCCGGATCTCGTCACTCACCGTACGAAACGCAATAGCAAGCTATTACTTTACGCCGATATTCTGTGAGAGAGAGAGAGTGCGATATAGTGTGTGAGAGTGTGTGTGTGTGTGTGTGTGTATCTGGTCAATTCATTTTCATATTACGTCCATTTCTTTTTTATTGTTTATTTAGTAACCGATACTATCTCATCAGCCAGTACTTTGAGCATAACATTTTAGTCGGGGCAATCACAGTTCGATATGGCCGCCGACATGTGGGCTGTCTTGCTAACAGTAAGTCCACAGAAATGTGGTCAGCTGTCCCGTCGGACTGGGAATGGGCGGATTGGGTGGCTGGTGGTGTAAACTTTTTGATCAACTGACTAAATAAAAAACCGGCCAAGTGCGAGTCGGACTCGGGCACCAAGGGTTCCGTACCATTATCTCTAAAAACGGCAAAAATGGCACGTTTCTTGTATGGGAGCGCCCTTATATATTTGTTTTATTTTAATTTAATTATTTATTTTTAAAGTGAATATATAACTAAATATTCTGTGAATATTTCAAGCGTCTACCTGTTGCCGTTATCAATATCGAGCAAAAACGAGCAAAAAAAATCACGTTTTTTGTATAGGAGCCCCCTTAAATATTTGTTTTATTCTGAGTTTTAGTATTTGTTGTTATAGCGGCAACAGAAATATGCACATCATCTGTGAAAATTTCAACCGTCTAACTATCACGATTCATGAGGTACACCCTGGTGACAGACAGACAGCCGAGTCTTAGTAATAGGGTACCCTTTGGGTACGGAACCCTTAAAAAACCAAAACAGTGCGATAATGAATTTGTATGGCAACTTTATTGCTCTAGAGCAAATAAGGACTGCTTTGTGCTGAGTATTTAAGGCTATAATGATAAAATTAAAGCGTAGTTGGAATAAAATAGTATTTTCCAATGAGATATTTGTATTCATTTTGAAATCACGGTCAGACACTTCTTTTTAATGTATTTGTCTAGATTTAGTGATAGATTGTAAGAAAGACAAGATTTAGGATGTATTATTTAAAAAAAATGCAAGTTGCCACTTTTCCTTAGTGACAGTAAGGCGGTTGTTAGCTTAGATTTTAAAGTGAAAGCGAGCATGTTTATCTGTTTGTGTATGTTACGATGAAGGCGGAACTCCACTATTCCTTTTCAAGATTGGTAGAAGAGGTAAGGTAATCTGTGTCATTAAGACGAAAATGAGATGCTTATTTCTCATCTGGAAATACTTTTATGTGTTGAATGCGGAAAAAAAATTACTTCCTAGAATTAGAAAATTCTGCTCCTGCTTCATGAGCGTGACACAAAATGTTGCTGTTATAACATGCCTGTCGGTCCACAGATCAAATATCAACTGCTGCAACTTAAGTACGAACGTGAAAAAATTACCAGTCATAGACAATCCAAACGAGCGCTACGAACTTCCTGTCCATTATTATCTGCAACCCTTCCGTATACTGTATTTTGTTTATATACACGGTGGCGTTTTCCCGATCCTCAGAATTCAGTACAAATTCAGTAGCCCGCGTGGGACCGTCGCGGGAGTACGTCCCGGACGCACGCGCGCGGAAACTTTGAGTTCGAGCTCGCGTTCGATTTTCAAACTTGCGTGTTGGATGCCATCGATATAAAATGGTATTTATTTTTAAATGTTTATAACTTCTAATTAAGTAAGCTAATTTAGATTACGTTGTAGAATTTTAAAAGTATTTTTTATTTAATTCTAGATTTTTTTTCTTTAGAAAGGGAATTCATACTTTCATACTTAAAATGTGTGGCTTTGAGGTTGTCAAATAAGACACAAAAACACGGGACCTTTTTTTAGGGAATATTTTTCGAGTTAGATTTTTGAACATGCGTGTAGTGGCGGCGCGTGCTCGTTATAACTATTAAATTATTATTAATATTTCCAGAAAAAATATGTTATATACTATTTAATGTTAATGCAATATAAAATGAATAATATTATAAAGTTTAAGTTAAGAAATTACACACCGGCTTTACTTCACGCACCGCCACTGCTTGCGTGGGCATAACATATTTAGAATAATATTTCAAAATCAAAAGAGTCTATTTCTTCTTTTTTACGGTGATGTCACTGTACCAATTTCATTCTTTCTTTCTTTCTGAAAGAGCTTGACATCCGATCATCCAATGATAATGATAAAATACTTTTATCTTTTAAAATTTGTACAGTTTTAAAAGCAAGAGCGATAATCGACCTCTGCGGGGAAAACTTTCGAATATTTTTAATGTATTTTAATACTAGCGGCCCGCCCCGGCTTCGCCTAGGACAGATCTCAAGGGACACGTTTGGCGACTTGATAGACAAACATCATAGTTCAGCTAATATACATGAAATGTTTATATTATACATTATACACAAACCTTCCTCGTGAATCGGTCCGTCTATGAGTGAAAACCGTAACAAAATCCGGTCAGTAGTTTCTGAGATTAACCTATACCTACAGACAGGATGACAGAAAAACGCGGCGGGACTCGAATTTATGGCGTAAAATGTTGTCATTAGAAACATTTAAAGAAAACTGGAGAGAATTGAGAAAGACTGGAAAATATTCTCTAAAAATACACGAATAATAATGAGTATTATACCTAATGTATTTTTTTTGGGTTTATGAGGTACCCTATTGTTCAAATTATTAATAGAAGAACTGAGAAGTGTCCAGTACCGCCTTAACCACTGGCTCTTCTGCGTCAATTATCTTATCGAAAGATAATTGACAAAAGTAATTGAGCATTCTTCTAGTCTTAAGCATAATTTCCACCAAACGGCCCGCATCGCATCGGATCGGAACGGATTTTACAATCTTCAAACAATATTAAATCATGTACATAGTATTTAAAGTCTACAGGTTGTCCGTGGAAGTATGGATCAAATGAAACAGGGACATAGAAGCGGTTATTTCCAATCCTTTAAAGCGATAAGTGTTGGTTCGATTCTTGACGGTTCATAAGTTATGATTTTTTATAAAAAAAACATAGATTCCTGGTCTCACCGAACGAAAAAAATAGTAAAAAAAATAACAGTACCACTATCGGCTTATTTTTTTGAGATAGATTATGGGATAATTTACCTCTTCTAAAATGGTACTTTCAGCTGAAACAATGTTCATTTTGTCCGAAAAATAAATCGTCTAACAAAATCTTTACTCGATTTTGTAAAAATTCTGGTGAAAAATAATTACAGTATCGAAAGTTAACCACATGTTATAAAAACTTTCCCGTTTAATGCTCATTCTAACAACACACTAATTATCGCGTTATTGTTATTAATTGAGGAGTTTTTTTTTTTATCTAACAGGTTGAGTTTTTTTAATTCGGTTTTTGTGTATGAGAAACGAAATTATACCGTTATCCCAGCACTAGCGTGTAAACAAAACAACGAAAATAATCGTATTAATAAAAGGTTTGTTTAATATAGAAAACCGAGAACCGAAAGAGACCGAAATTTTTTAAAAAAATAACGAATATATTTCTTTACCTATAGATTACAGGAAAACCTAAAAGAATTATATGTTATGTAAAGTAACATAGGAAATTTCATATAATCACTGAACCCCCTCCGCACGAGTTTAACTCGCACTTGTCCCGGTTATTAAACTTACCAATCGGTTCATGTGATCTAAGATATACAAATAATAAGAGAAATAAACATTGTAATTTGATCCGGAATGACGTAAAAAGAACTTTCCCAACACCTAACTTACCTCTAAATTGGCACGTACTGCCTCAAATAATTCAGTTACATATCAGATTACACAAAGCAATTTCAAGTTGGCTTCACGCTGGCTAAGCTCTTAGGTCATTACCATTTGCGAGAAATATAAAAACTACTTATACGCATGTGCGTGCAAGCTCATAATGTCACGGAGCGGAAAGCTTCAAATTATTCGACAGTATTAAAGTGGGATTTAAAAGGACATTAGCTTTTATCGCATCTGTCCTTTTGGACTCCGTACCTCGAATGGAAAAAACGGAACCCTTATAGGACTCACTCACACACTCGTGTGTCTGTCTGTCCGTCTGTCACAGCCAATTTGCTCCGAAACTACTGGACCGATTGAGTTGAAATTTGGTACACATATGTAAGTCAGTGACCGCAACGCGAACGCATAACGTAAATAAATGAATTTTAAAATTGGGGGCCACTTTTGGGGTCTAAATAAGGAAATTAAAAAAAAAAGTTTTGCAAGCTATACCTATCGTTTGACATATCAAATGAAAGGGCTATTGCGGCGTACTGTAAGAATCTTAAATATATATTTTTCTGAATTTTTAAATAAATATTTTCGAAGTTATTTAGGAAAATAGGCGAAAATTGACCATTGCCCTCCCCCCCTTATCTCCGAAACTATTGGGCCTAACATTTGGAAAAAAATACAGAAAATAGTTCTTTACCTATTTATTACAGAAAAACCTATAAGAAGTCTATGGTATTTAAAGTAACATAGGAAATTTCAGATAATCCTGTACGGAACGGAACCCTCTTCAGGCGAGTCTAACTCGCACTTGTCCGGTTTTTATACAGCTCACTGCTCATCTTCCTAAAATCCCCATTAAACTCGGTTCCGTAGATTTAACAATAATCAAAGGTTAACGCTATCGATAGGTCAAAGATCCCAAAACACACGTCATTCGATGGAACTGTAACTACTCTACATATTGATTGATTTCTAATTATTCTCCGCAAGCCTAGAAATAGTAGAATAGAGTAATTTGTCACTATAGATTTATTGATTAGAGGTGACTGACTCCATTCCGGTTGAAAGACCATGTGAATATATTATTATTAGAATTCAATTCGAAACGGTGGCTTCTAAACTTTAAATTCCTTAAACTTAAAATAAGAAACGTAACTTGATTTTGTATGGCACAAAGATCCCAAAAGAAAGATATGCCTATCAGTACAATTTCGTGTAAAATGTCTCATAGAAGGTTGTCAAACGCCAGCGCCATGGCTTAACCACACCCTATTTATTGCTGATGTCTTAGTTCTTACGACATACATACAAAAGTGTAATATTGCTTGATTCACACGCTATCATATCATTGTGCGCGGTGTGGTCGGTGGTGCTGCGGTCTCACACCGCACGATGTGGGAGGGCAATTTTTGTTTCAATTATAACAGTGTCACTTAAACGGGTGTCATGGATGGTGTTTGACATGTGACTGAACGTGCGATGGTGTCAGATTCGCGTTCTGACACCTCAAAATTAGCATTGCGAAGATTGCTTTGAGCAGTTCCTGACTATATATTTCAATGGTATGGCACCTTGTCAAAATCGAGTTTGACGTTTCTTATTTTAAGTTTAGAGAGTTAAATATACTATAGCAAAAAGCTTGAATAACAAAAGTTGCTAGAAAGTGTGCTAGTCGCTAAAAGGAATTCAGTTTGAAGATCAGCAAAATTTGCAACACTGGCGATTACTGCACACTAATACGTTTAATTAGGGTCTTAACGCGATAGAAACTAACAAAAGGCAGATTATATTTATTTACCTTATGATCGTGTTAAGACCCTAATCAAATGTACAACTACATACTGCCAAAACAGCTTGCGGAGTCAAGGTCAAATTGGTGCCTTTCACAATGAAAGTGAAAGTTGCCCAATCCGGTCTGACGCAACTTCGACTCAGTGACGACATTACTCCCTTTTTAGGACAGATGGCTCGTACGCCATTATTATTTGCTATTCAATTTGGATAGAGCCATCCATAATATAATAAATAAATAAATCATGGGACAATAATAATTAATAATAATAATAAATCAGGGGACAATCTTTACACAAATCTAGTCCCAAAGTAAGCTCTAAGGGCTTTTGTTATGGGTACTAGACGACGATATACATACCTATAGATAAATAAATACTTAAATGCATAGGTAACATCCAAGACTCAGGAACAAGCATTCGTGCTCATCACACAAATATATGCCCTTACCGAGGATCGAACCCGGGACCGCTAGCTTCGGAGGCAGGGTCACTACCAACTAGGCTAACCGCTCGCATATATATTAACTTGGACAATAAGATAACACACATTGGGACCAATTCGAAAGTGTGTTCACTAAATTTAAATGTCGCTAAACTTGAAATAAGCAACGTCAGACTCTATTTTGACACCTTAGTGCTATATAAAATCGAAATTATCCAATATACCTGACACTATATCAGATATATGGTCTATTGGATGGTCAATATACATTTAGTATAGATAAATCACTCACCATATAAATAGGATATAAGGTATGTGAGATAAATGCATCGCTTATATGACTATAATTTGAAATGTAAAAAAATATAAACAACAAGCTTCGGCCTGCGACTTCGCTTAAAAGAACTATGCCAGTTCATTGTGTATACTTAGATACCTATTTCCTCGTCAATAAACATATCGGAAGTCGCAACCGAATAAAACGGCGACCTCGCGCGATTTAAGAACCCTATTTTTATGGAAGTAGGTTGGAGGGGATCGCACGTGGCTTTGTGAGTCAATATGAATACATCGTAGGGCACATATATATTGTTTTGGATATAGCAATCGATATAATCGAAGGACCATTCCATACCTTGATATTTCTTGTCCTCTTAACTCGGCTGCCCTATATCTGTAAAGCACGAAAAAGTGCAATGATCTTTAAGAATTAAAAATAACGGAAGTCTGTAAATGATAAGATTATCTCAATCAGCGTCTAAATATTGATGCTTACCATTTTTATAGGACTAGTTACTAAAAAAAGTCACCAAGTTTTATCGCCCCCGAAATTTTGCCGGCCTAGGCCCGGCCGGGCCTACTAGGCCTATAGGGAAATCCGTCCCTGCCCTTGAGCCTATGGACCTTTGCAACACGGGCCAAGAGCACTGCCCTGTGGCATAGCATGGAAAGAATTATGACGCCATTTAAAACCTCCAGTAAAAATCTGCCCTAAGATTTCATATCGTTATTGTCCGTGCCAGAAACATTCACAAGAAGTGTGCGTGCGTTCATCTCACAAAGTTTGCCCCTAGCCGGACTCGAACCGGCGACCTCTGAGTGAGTCAATGATTTATTAGAATTTATGTCTCAGCATAAAGCACAGGATGTCAGATGTTGAGTGGCTTTGTGTGCGCATAAAAGCGGCCATTGAGTACGTGACGAGGTTAATAGGGAGGAAGATTGTTATCACAATAGAACATAACAGATGGCTGTTGTCTTCTGTTGTGATTCTGTAATTGCACGGCGTTGCGTCTACGTCCAGCTCGCCTCTGGCGCCAACGCCACGGACAAAGGCTAGGTAACCATAGCCTCTGGTGCAAAAATTAACCTATTTTATTTACATTCCGAAGGCGGAAGAAGTTTTAGCTAGTTCAATACGAGGTTTGCTGGTCAGGGTCCAAGGGCCCCTTGGGCTTCGGAGCCACGGTGCAAGGCATAGTCTATCCCTTCGTTAGTTACGCCACTGGCCACGGACCCCGGGTGACCCCCGCTGCCAGAATTAGAGACAAACAACCATAAGCGCATAACCTTGATGCACCAACTACAGCGCTCTAAAAACCCTGCGTGACCCCAGCACCGCCACCATCACCAAAAGCAATCAAATACAGGGTGTGCCATAAGTTTCTGCAAATAGCAACACAATTTTTTTCTAAACTATTAATTGTGCGGTACATAGTATGACAGGAAATTAAACGCCATTTTGTATATTTTTGACTACGATGGACCGTTTCACAGGAAAGCAACGTGGTTATTGTGTTAAACACTTTCCAAGAAAACCAGTCTTACGTCACTATGCTATGCTTTTTTAGGTTTGAATATGGATTACGCCATATGTTATTGTCCCAGCATCAATTTAATTAAAGTTGTGGTCAATAAGTTTAAAGAAACTGGTTCAACGTCGAACATTAAGCAAACAGGGCGGTTACGTACCAGAAGTGATGATTGTCAGCATCATTTCATACAATTGCGTAGTCGGTTGCAGGAGTGCCAGCAACAAGACGGTGCTCATTTAGACGACAGTGTTTTTAGAAATTGAAAATGTATTTTATACAAATTACTTATAATAAATACCTAATAAAATAGCATTTGTAGTTTTGCCTCTATCATTCTAAAAGTGCAAAAACTTATGGCCCACCCTGTACGTATATCTTAAAATAATGTACTTGGAAGGTACATAGTATACCTAATCCATAAATTAGTTTGTAGTCTGCCTCTGACGCATATTGACTGACAGGTTTACCATGCGCCAGCGACGACCCCGACGTTGAACGTGTATGTAAGACAATCACATAACTATGAACGTTCACGTGAACTTGAATTTTGGTGGATAAGAGTCGGCATTTTATACATTAGAAGAAGAAGAAGACGAAGAATAAGACGAACAAGAACAAGAAGAACAAGAAGAAGAAGGAGAAGAAGAATAAAGACATTTATTCACTTCACAAGACAGAAACAATAATTAAAAAATATCAAAATAATAGAGAAAGAAAAGCGAGGGATGTGTGTCATCGTTAGTAACTATACCTCTCCAATTTCCGAAAGGATTGTCTCGTGTAATTTTTCTACCGCATAATGCCGCCGATTTCACATAATTCGATTCGCGCTGAAACTATTTACTTTTCAGATTAGTAAAAAAAAATAGCCTAAACTACACTACATGATGGATGTATTTAAAATTTTGAAAATCTTTGCGTCTTAGGCTAGGCAGTAAAACGATTATGCGTAATGATAATTACTAATTATGCGTTGCGTGTAAAAATATGCGTACAACTCCCTTAATCTCCGATGGTAGATTTAGTAAGTAAGACAGGAAATATATCCAAACACCAGGATATGTTATCCATCAGGATATTATGTTAGGTTGTTCCGATAAATCAACGCACACACTGGAAATTAATTACATTAGTAAGTAATATGTTAGGCTTATCGCGTTTACTCAGGCTGCAGACAATGGCTGACGGAACCTGATCCGTGATGGAGTGTCTTTTGTGGAAATAACTGGAAAGTTGCGTGGAGTTTATGAAGATGTATAAATAACTCCTACCTTTTCGGATTAAACACTTGATCAGACAAACACCAAAGAAGACCAGCATTAGCTTCGCAGCCAGCGCATATTTTGTTATGAAAAAATATTTTCTTTAGTTCTTCGGGTCCTAGCATCTTTATTCTTGTCAAAAGAAATAATGCATTTCATTTTTTAATTAGAAAGATAACATCATATTTTATTGCCATTGAGCGTTAATCATGCTTCATATTAAAAGTAGTAATGTTTATAACTAATTTAAATTTCATTCAAAATACATATTAACAATTTTTGATTTTTTCATAATTAAGATTAAATAACAAACCGTAATTTTCTTAAAATTTTCGTTCAAGTTCAGGATTTGTCAAAATTTAATTTAACATAACGTTTTTAAAGCGCAGACAGTTTATGGTGTGTTCCTTTTTACGCAGGGGCAGTCTGAATCATTTGAAGTTATGACTAAATAATAAAAAAATTGGTTTGTTTTAGCTTGAATGAACCAAAACTCTACGAACAGTGACTCTATCTAATACCCAACCATTTATCCTCCCATACTTTCATTCATTCCTCTTTATTCATTTACTTCTTCGTGGTGAGAATACCGAAGCAAGATCTATCGACCTTCATGATAGAATAGTTTCGGCCGAAGGGCGTCATATTTCGGCGATTCCGCGGCCGGCTCGCTGAATATGACTCCGTGAAATTGCGTTACACATCGCAGAATTGTTGTGTTAGTTTTAAGTTATTTTGTTTACTTATGTATTTATGTTATGGGCCTTGTTGCTTGAATTAAAAGGTATATTCTTATCCTGGAAGTATAAAGAAATCTGCCACTGAGTCACGTCGTGATTGCACTCCCACACCGTCCGGCGCGCAGGGTAAATTGTCCGGTGCATTAAATCATCATGATACACGTCAAATATTGTAATTGTTCCGGTGGACCCTAAATAATAGATTGTAATAGACGTAATTTTACCACTTTATTACTATAAATGGTTGACTCAGCCTCAGTCTTTGGTCCAATTCCCGACCTTTCTCATACTCGTAACGTGCTTCAAGACTCAAGATATTTAATTTGACAACACTACATTAAAATAATCACAAGTTATACACAAACAGATTTGGTTACTACGGGTTATAATTGGACATTTGCCACATACAAAATTATGTCAAATTATAAGTGGTAGTAAGCAAATCTATCCACGTATCAAAATTGAGAACGGAAGTAAGAGACGTTGCGCTATAGTATGATGTCAATAAAGTTAATTTTTAGAAAAAAAACCGTCTTCTAGACTATGCCCATAGGTACAAACTTAACTAAAAAGTTTTGACGGCTCCTTACAAATACATATAATCTTCTTTGTTTTTGGCTAACGTTTCTGTGATGACAGTTAAAACAAATTGAAAGTCCTCATCAAAACTTTAACTGCAGGGAACCACAAAGCAAAACGTCATCTATGTATATATTTTTTGTTTTTAATAATTTTTTCAAACCGCGCTGCCATACAAAAAAGAATCATCAAAATCAATTGATAGTTGGCGGAGTAATCGCTTAACAAACATTAAAAAAATGTGTTGGTTTTTAGTTTAAGACGCTGACAACAGCCAACCTTGAGCGATCGGTCCCTGTCTGTTTGCATTAAAATCAAATACGGATGAATTATATAAGCAAACACACTACACGTAAAATATAAATTAGTCGAGTTTTTATTATGAGCATGATGATAATAGTTTTATTAACTGAAAAGCTATAAGTTAAAAATATTAAGACAAAGTACTGTTTAAAGAGGATTTCAGACGTAACTTCACGATTTTTTTCTATCGTATCGATTTCATCATTACTTTGTTTTGAGGATAATTAAGTTTTCAACAATATAAAGAATGTGAGCAATTTTATGCGGTTTGCCACAACAAATAGGTTTTGTTAAAAACTGTTTAAGTAAAGCCGATTTAGGTGTTGTCAGCGCCTTAAAATGAAAATGTGTAGTTTATAAAATTATATGATTAATGTATGCTTTTTCTCCGTCACTTTTGTACGCCTCATAATGGTGTTTCTCTAGCCGATGGACTCTGATCATTGGTCACGAGTGCTCGGTGCATCCGAGTGCAGTGTCGCAGAATGCATGGATCACTGCACTGGATAGCGGGTCGCTTTGTCGTTCAGTTCCCGCGTTGTGCATAAGATAATGTTACCGTGTTCTCAGGTCCTGGGGCGCAAATATAATTCCATAATTATGTTTCATTGCCTATTATCAGAAATCACTTTTAATTTTAAGTTCCAATATGTAGACTTTCTTAAGAATGTTGTATGCACCTGTAAAAGGCCTGCACATCATTTCCTGTACCTATGTTTTAATTTTATTATTATTTTAATGTGTTAGCCGCTGGTGTGTCTATTTAAACAAAATAAAAAATAAAATATTACCTATGGAAGAGCAACACTTTCGAGTGGTTTTGAATTAAATAGACGCGAGTACAATTTCATGTGTTTAATTATTTTTGTGCGGTACCCTTATTCTGTTTCGGAAATAAAAGTAGCCTTAGTTACTATTTATAAGATCAGCTATCTGCCAGTGGAAGTCCCGTCAAAATCGGCCTAGCCGTTTTTGAGAGACAGACAAAAATTTTAAAATTAGTATTTTTTTGTTTTTAGTGCCGTACCTATCTACTTTCATATCTATTTAGTAAAAAGCGGTTATTTTGACATTATAAAAAGACACTTAAATTGTATTTATTTTTAATGAAATTCATTCGTATGCCTTTCTGATATCCGGAACATCATGCTCAGAAGCCAGACTTGCATAGGTTTAACTGGATGCTAAAAATTTAAATGGAGGATATAAAAAACACGAACGATCGTACAATTGACTCATTCCTTGTTGAGGGCCAATATTTATTAAGGGCCAATCAGGTCTTTCCATTGTATTTAAGTATATAGGTGAACCTGGGAAAGTCATCCGAGACCAGCGTATATAAGTCCGCCCGGAAAAAACTTACTTCAAAAAATAAACCGAAATGATTGCGAGTGATTTCGGCGATATTAGTACATATATTATAGTTATATTACAATAGTTTAGTTTATTTATATCATATTTGGGACCAATTCGAAAGTGTGTTCGCTAAATTGAAAATTCGCTAAACTTGAAATAAGAAACGTCAAACTTGATTTTAACAGCTTTGTGATACACAAAATCTAGCTCGACGTTTCTTATTTTAAGTTTAGGGAATTTTAAATTTAGAACACACCGTTTCGAATTGGACCCATTGTGTCAGTGTCCATAAATGTCTATCGTATTCTTGTGTACTCTTAATAATATTAATCCCAGCGGTCCTAACATGCATGGCACAAAGATAAATTAGAACCGTTTATCTCTAAGTGCGTCTCTCTCACACTAGTGCCAACGAAAGAGATAGTCATAGAGATAAACGGTTCTAATTTATCTTTGTAGCATGCATGTTAGGGCCGCTGAAACTAACGCACTTTTTGATTTAGTTCTTATGCGTACTACGTGTTCGCTAAATTTAAAAGTTGCTAAACTTCAAATAAGAACCGTTAAACTCGATTTTGCCAGCTCGGTGCAATATAAAATTGAGTTTGACGTTTCTTATTTTAAGTTTAGGGAATTTTAAATGTTTTACCCTATTTCTGTTCTAAATGTCCCGGTCAGCATTTTAGCATTTATGGCAGCCCTACCCGACTCGAAGCCGCGACCACCTCACAGAAGGCAGTTGCACTACCACTGCGCCATCGAGTCAGTCAAACCCTACCTTTTACCCTTTACCCTGTTTTGTTTGCAGCGCGAGGCAGTACCCGAGGCCGAGCCGACGGCGACAGAGATGGAGCCCGAACTCCGCTGCGGATGGGGCTCGCTGCGACCTTCTTGGCTGCAACGGTTCAGGACTGCCAAGTGGGCGCTGTTCTGGCTATGCTGGGCTGGCGCTGTCCAGGGTAAGTGGATATGGATCTAGGTATGAATCTAATATGATATTATAGCGAACAAAAAAATCCTTACTAATATTATAAATGTGTAAGTTTGTTTGTTACGCTTTCACGCGAAAACGACTGAACCGATCATCATGAAACGTTGTACACATATTCTTGGAGGTATTAGAAGTAACATAGGATACTTTATATCCCGGAAAATTTAAAAGTTCCCGAGGGAATAACTATAACCGAATTCCACGCGAACAAGCTAGAAAGTAAGTTTGTTTGTTACGCTTTCACGTAAAAACTACTAAACCGATCCTCATGAAACTTTGTACACATATTCTTGGAGGTATTAGAAGTAGGATACTATTTATCCCAGAAAATTTAAAAGTTCCCGAGGCATCCATAACCGAATGCCACGCGAACGAAGTCGAGGGCTAAAGCTAGTAACTAATATACGGGTCCCGGTTCTGAATTTGACTTTGTTCCTATCGGAGTCGAGACCCTCGGTCCGTGGGGTCCTGGCGCACGACGCCTCTTCGGAGGAATTTCGAAGAGGCTGGTGGAAAAAAACTGGGGACCGGAGAGCTGGCAGCTTCCTCGCACAACGCATCAGCATTGCCCATACAGCGAGGAAACAATGCCACGAGGACCTTTTTTAGATTTAATTAATTTTATTTAGTATTATTATTATGTTGTTATTCAATAAAGTTTAGTAAATAATGATGTAATAGAAAGTGTAGTTTTATATCAATTTCTTTCAACATCTTGCAATCTGCGTTACAAAAGCAGGAAACGTTTCAGGCATATTTGACGCCCCCCACGCAGGGGCAAATTAAACAATAATGCAAAAGCAACGTTGCTCTACAAACATAAAAACCCTTACAAAACACCTGTAAGTAACTTTAACAGAATTAACTGCCCCAAACAAACGGGTTAATTAAAACAGTTAATTGGTTTAATAAAAACACCGCGGAGGTAACTAGATTAACTGCGATTTGCTCACCGAATTAATTGTGGGACCAGTGATGAGCGGATAGCGATGCATCATAAACTTTGATTCCCAGTAACACAGAGAAGATAATACCCTAGGTCGGTTCGACATTTCCTATGCTATATGGCGTATGAATTTTTACTAGACTGCGCTTAGCCAAAATGAAGGTATAGAGTTTAACATTTGTAAAGTCTGTTCGCCGAGAGTTGATAAATATTATGATATCTTTTCGAAATAGCGACTTTCGCTTAACTGTCGCAAACTGTATGACGGGCGTCGCTTATCGCCGCACGCACTGAGTTTCGTGGTACGAGGGACGCAGATGTTGTCAAGTGCGGTGTCGCGCCGGGCGGACGGTGGCGAAAAAAAATGTATTTGTTTTTTTCATATACACAATTGGTTTATTGCAAATTAATGTCTTATAATATGTGTGCGTCAAATGTCCCCTAAATCTGCACGGGCTAAAAAAAAACTAAAAAAAAATGACACATGTTTAAAACGCGTTGAGTATAGAAATGACGTGTCTTGTGTCTTTCTATAATATGTCATTGGCTTCGAGTGTGTCGTTAGGGTGTTCGCATGTTGCATTTTTTATTATCATCGGTCGAAATAATTAGCGGACCGCTATTTGTAATGAGATAAGAAGCCCTGACTTTGTACTTTTTTATCAACTCTCGGCGAACAGACCTTATTTGATAAAGAATCAGATGTTTCTTAATAAATGAGGTATCATATAACTCGCGCAGAACTTGCGAGTATCATAGGCTAATATAAGAATTCTAAGGGTGCGTTATAGTCGGAGTAAAATATTTTTACGTCGCCAGTCGCGTTTTAATTTTTCAATGCTGCGGCCACCTATGCTGTCATGTTAATAAGGCTACCAGCGTATAGCATAGCATAGCTATAGCAACATAATTTTCGATATCTCTTAGGCAATGTTGATTAGAGGCCCTGGGCCGGCCGGGAGCAAATGATGATGCTGATGAAACGCGATACCATATTACTCAAAAGCCCTGCGATTAGGCAGTGATTTTACTCTCAACTATCTCTTTCTCTCAATACTGTCATGACTGAAGAGTAAGAGAGATCGAACCCACTAGAGTCATCCGCGAAATTCATAAGGCACGTAGTCTAACTGAATCTATAATTTTATCGCGTTATGCTTTTAGCTAATTGCCTAATAAGAGATTTTACATGAAAATATGAATTGTATTTCCCGCTTCAATTTATGCCTTGGGCCTTAATATTTCTTTTTATTAGGCAGTTAGTTAAAAGCATAACGCAATAAAGTTAAAGATCCTGTTAGACCGCGTGCCGAAAGGATTTCGCGGATAATTCTAGTGGGCCATCTCTCTTACTCCTCAGTTATGACAGTATTGAGAGAAAGAGATATTTCAAAATTACGGCACTTCGGATTTTGGTGGACCCTGGGAGGAGGCCGTTGACTTGTTTTTTTCGTGCACAGTTAAGAGGAGTGTGAACCTACGGCTTTTCAACAAAAGGCGATAACAATTTCCACCCCGGTCACCTCAGACCTAGATTTAGTTTTGACTGACAACTTATCAAAAACTTGTCAAAATCGGTTAACTTTTAAGGAGTGGAAATCATTATCGCCTTTTGCATGAAAAGGGTGATTTTTACCGTTGGTTCACAGTCCTCTTAAGAATAGATCTGACTGTATATGCCGGATATAAACTGACCGGATATGACTATAATCCTTACATTACACATATAGGTACATAAAAATGAAAAGGGCAGCCTATTATTGTATCGCAAATCACATAGGTATAAACACGGCAAAATGCACACATACTCTTTTTTACTCGGGGAAAATAACCAAATGTTAAAAAAAATTCATATTTGGCAGCCAAGAGGCAAGATCTGGGAGTCACACGCACCATATATCCAATCGACTCCGCATAGCCAGGCGACCCCCGCTGCCAAGCGTTGTGGCCAAATGGCCTCAAGTGGCGGGGCTACAGGGGGCCGCGCGGGGCGCATAACCTCGAACGCACCAATCACAGCGCTCTAAAAACCCCGCGCGCCCCGCAACTTTGGCAGCTTTATTTGCTAGTAAAAGTAACGCTAAGCGATGTCTTCACGATATTTTGGGTGGGTTATAAATTTTTGCACTATTAGAAACATGATAGAGACAAAACTACAAATGATATTTAATTAGGTATTTGTTATAAGTTATTAGTATAAAATAAATGTTTAATTAGTAAAAACACTGTCGTCTAAATGAGCTCCGTCTTGTTGCTGGCACTCCTGCAAGCGCCTACGCAATTGTATGAAAACATGCTGACAATCATCACTTGTGACACGTAACCGCCCTGTTTGCTTAATATTCGCTGTCGAACCAGTTTCTTTAAAGTTTTCGACCCAAACTTTGATTAAATTGACGATGGGACACTCACTTAAACGGCGCAATCCGTATTTAATCCTAAAAGGGCATGAAATAGTAAATTAAAACTGTTTTTTTTTTTTAAGTGTTTAACACAATAACCACCTTGCTTTCTTGTGAAACGGTCCATCGTAGTCAAAAATGTACAAAATGGCGTATCATTTCCCGTCATCCTTTGTACCGCACGATTAATAGTTTAGAAAAAAATCTGTGTTGACAACTAAGATTCTAAGTAAAATCAATTTACACAAACAATAACAAAAAAGGTCACCTCACCTCACCTAACCGCTAACGGACTATCCCGGGATATTTATAGTGCATTAACATCCTTTATAATTTCCCCCGGGACTCCTGGTTGACACAGCTCGGAAGATTAACCCGGGGTAGCTTTTAGTGCGGGCCCTGGGATAAGGGTTTTTAAAATAAATAATTGCTTATTACGGGTAGTTATGGCAAAAATTATCAGATTATGGCCATCGTCAAAAAGGTATTGCATGAAAACACTAAAATATTTGTATAAAATTATTTGAACAAGGGACAAAGTAATTGTTCAATGGGGCTAATTCGACATGTGTTCGCTAAATAAAGACGCTAAACTTGAAATAAGAAACGTCAGATTCGATTTTGACAGCTTGGTACTATACAAAATTCGTTTCTTATTTTTAAGTTTAGGGAATTTTAAATTTAGGCGACGCTGTTTCGAATTGGACCTATTATCTGACTATGAGTGCGGACCCAATAAATCGAAACATGAACAATGTTGATTACATATTAAAAATGGTCCTAAATCGATTAACAGTTGGTAAGTAGGGTGTATGTGGTAGTTAGTCCTCTGATGGGCCCGCTACACGATGGGACATCGTCGGCCATCGTACAGGATGCAATCCTACTTAAAAATGAGATGGAGATATATTTCTAATTACACTTATTAGAAGCTTACAACAATGCAACTAGTGCGCATACCATGTCAGTGCACCTATTAAAAGTGTGCAATCAAGTTCCGACACGCATTCACTCACAGTTTGGTCTTGATAAATTATCAACCTCATAGAGTACGAAATAAGGTTAATATTAAGATAAAAAATTAATAAACATACGGTTTCTATAATGAAGTCTTTAGCATATGTAGTGTATGTACGCATCTCGAGCGTGAATAGCTACTGAATGTGGCTATTGTGTAATTGATTCGTGTAGAATCGTTTTCATTGCATGCTTTTTATTACAAAAATGGTTACGTGTTGCTAAATGTTTCAAAAACACAGTTTACAACATGCTTTCGCCAGCGACTTCGTCAGCCTGGGGTCGTATTACGGGCTCTTAATTCCAGGCAATTTCCACTGTAAACTGAATTGCCTGGCAAATTCGTATTATGAGCGTGCTAAATCATAATACTTACGATTTTTCCAGGCAGTTCAGTTTACGACCGGCTCATAATACGACCCCCGGAGTTCGTTTCTCCCGGATAAAAAGTAGCCGTCTATCTATCAGCCCTCCGACTATTGTTATGCAATAATATCGTAATTTACTTAGGTAAGGATAGGTATCCGTATTGATGTGAAAAAGGAAACAACAAACAAATTCAAATTTATAATATTATTACAGATGTATACATAATTCGTGATGATGACATATCCAAAGTCCTGTGTAACAATGCATAATTATTTTGGGAAAACATATCTTGCCTGTAACAATAACCTCCCTTTGTTTGAAGCAGTCAGGTAAATATTATGCCATTACGCTGCATTTTTTTAAATATGCCATCTTTAATAAAGCCAAAAATAAATTGCCTTAGAGTACCGAGTAAATGCTTTCATTGCATTTTTCAAACCTTAATATAAAAGTAAATAAATCACACGTACTATGATTATGCGGAATTATTATTAGTCGGGTCCTCGCCAACCACACTGACTCGCTTTCCTAGAGTCTAAACCTAACCTTGAGTTTGTTTAACGAAAGTATCGTTACGAATGCTTTTAACTCCGATCTACTCTTTGTTTTACAAGGTGACTAATGATTGATGATAATCATGAAATGAATGAATTAAGAAGATGAGAAAAAACGTTAACGGAAGATGAAACTAGGTTAGAAGTGGGGAACAGAAAAAAGAGCAGGAGCTTTATCTTTTTAAGCTCTAAGTTACAATTTTACAAGTAAAAATTGGCAATACTGATGCCATATCTTATACATCTTCCATTAGTGTGGTCAGAGCCCTGCTATGGTATGCCTCTTTACAAATTTCGTTGCTCATTTCGTCTCTCATTTTGCCGGACAATCATAAATTCCGCCAAAGACGCCCAAGTTTGAAGACACGCACAATAATTTAGTTCATACACACTGACGGCTCAAATAAGGCTCGACGGTGAGTTCGCTGATGAAGAATTGTTTAAGAGAATTACAACCCTGTGATGTAATTCTTTCAGGTGGGCAGCGGCTGATCAGCGGATTGACGAAACTATTAATTTAGATTGTAAGGACAAAGTCATTTGATCTAAATGTGAATGTTTCCCTCATTGCTTATCAGCCACTTCGTACGTTAAAGAATCGAATCACATGGCTGTTCAAATCAAGCACTTGTCTTGCGTCAGCCTCGCGAGTCAATGCGGTTGGAAAGCCCCCGTCTGCCGAGATGGCGCCACAAATCATGAGCTTATGAAACGCGGTGCAAGCGTTACCAAGGGGGCTACTATGAAATTTTGTATCTTCTCTTTCACGCAATGGCATAAAAATATAAGAGCAACAGAGGGAGCACTATCGAACTCGTTTCGGATTACTGAGCTTGTGTCGAGTTTAACCGTTATCGTGGTTGGAAATGAAATTTATACAATAACTCCCCTTAATATTTTTTAAATAATTCAATTAAAGTACAATGTTGATAATATGAGTACTTACCTAAATGTCAATTTCAGAACTTTTTAAACGAGCCAATATCAAGTTGTCTCATTTTAAAGTCATAATGAGTTCGATCTAAAACGTCACATTCCCGAAATGCCTAAATATTGAAATGTACATTCCCTTCAAATAGGTACCAATTCAGCCATACTAAGAATCCGGTGTTGTGAGAAAAGAAAAGAGGCATTCTGGGATTTAGGTATTTTGACACTTGGTCCTTTTGAGATCTAGGAGTATTGGGAAAAGGTTAAACCAAAGCCGTTTCACGGAACTACAAGTTATAATTTTGCAGGAAAAACCGGAATACATTGCATGGTACATGTATGGGATCTGATATCGGTGCTGCCAGTATTTGCTTGTAACTTGTAGCGTCGTGAAACGGGCCACAGCGGCCATAGATGGTGTCATTATTTTTGAAGTTTTCTATTACCTAATTATCGGAAAATTACAGACGTTTCTTCGAGGTCTTAAAGGAGCACGCACCCATAAAGTCAACGTTAAACATTTTAAATTGCAGATAAAACGCAATATTTGTTCAAAATGGTTAAATATTTCCAGTTAAACGATCTTATCAGCAAACAAGATAATTTCCTTTGTTACAGCTAAAAGATTAAACGATTTGTTTAAACGCGATTTATATTTTACGACTCTGAATAGCACCTACAAATCCTACACTAAACGCGAGACAGACATAATCATTGTTTGATATCTTGATAATGTTATGTCGAGGAGTATTTTCTTTTAATTTTAAGAAAAAAACATCATATTTTAATTTTACAATCCAAACAAGGAAAGATTTATGAGAAATGTAGGCAAAATTACCTACTAACAAACACTTAAAAACAAATTTATTAAAAAATATATTATTTTCTTCAAAGAAGCATTTTAGCCTGTAGCATTTTCCATTGGCATCCATTGACCAACAGTAGGGAATCCGTAGGGATATAGTTAGTAGTTTGCCCACATAAAACTAACATTGGACCAATATAACGACGTTGACGACACGTTTGGCCTAGTTGGTAGTGACTCTGCTTCCGAAGCCAGCGGTCCCGGGTTCGATTCCCGGTAAGGGCAAATATTTGTGTGATGAGCACGAATGTTTGTTCCTGAGTCTTGGATGTTTCTTATGTATTTAAGTATTTATGTATCTATATAAGTATGTATATCGTCGTCTAGTACCCATAACACAAGCCTTTAGAGCTTACTTTGGGGCTAGATTGATTTGTGTAAAGATTGTCCCTGATTTATTATTATTATAACAAAAAGATTATCATTACGCCCAACCAATTACCAACGTTGCGCCATTGTGAATACCGCTACCGTTGTTTAAAAACGGTTGACATGTCTGCATTATATACAACGAAGGCCCTATTAGATATTAAGTAACGTTGGCCCAATGCAGTAAAATGTTATCATTACGCCCATCCTCTTACCAACGTTGGGCAAATGCGACTTCTGCTACCGTTGGTTTAAAACTGTTGGTATTTCTGCATTATATTGTTTCAGTTGGAAATTCTACAATGGCCCTTGGGTGTAGGCCTTACCTCAAAACGACGGCCAAATCTAATCGTTTAGAAATAGAAATAGAAATAATTTATTTTGCTAGAAAAAGGGTTGGTTTACAGTTTTTACACACAGATAATGTTCTCCTTATTCAGCTATTAACAAACAGCATGCAAAATATGGACCAATACTTAGTCATAAGTTAATTTTATGTAGATATATTGTAAGTGTTTTTTCATGCCAGTTAAAACGAATTTATTTATTAAGCAAGCTGACTTATCTATTTATAAAATAGTATATTAAAGAGGTCAGGCTAGCAAGCAAATCATAAATATATTTATTCTAGGTACAAAAGGATCAATTAATTATTATATTTTAGCATTTATGTCAAGTTAACTACTCACTACTTTGTATTATAGGTCACTGCAATTCTAAAAAGTAATTTAATTTATAAAATCTACGTTCTAGAAGCCATTCATATAACATTTTATTAAATTTGTTATTTGGTAGTTCTTTAAGTTGTTGTGGTAATTTGTTGTATATTTTCATACACATTACGCTGCAATTCTAAATGCTATTAGGGAAGCAGTTTGTTCCCATTTTTTTAGCAACTTAATAAGGTAATTTATATAAAAAATACTTGTTACTACTTAGCATAATAATTAAATGCATCTACAAACTTTGCCTGAGAAGTAAAACGAGCCATAAAACTTAAGTCCTCGGAAATTAATTATTACCGGTCTGGAAGTTTAAAATATGGCGGAAGTTAGCGATACGGGCGCCACCTGTTGTCCGGTGGGCGAAGTTTTGCAATTCTTACAGCCTTAAGTGTGCTTAAGTGCGGCTTTTCACGGAAAAGGGTAATTCTTAGTTTTATGGGTTTGTAGCTAAATTGAATAATAGAAGTATGACCTTTTATGATTCATGATTAAAATATTACAGACCAAAGTAGTGTAATATTATAAGTAAAGTTCACAGCGATTTCTTCCTATCAACCGCAAACATAAGGCCCGGACTCCACCAAAGCGGAGACGAGACGAGAGGCGAGATGTGTTAGGAACAACCAATAGGATTTCGGTACAGAAGCGAGATATGTATACAATTAATAAGTTCAAAAACTAAAAGCCGACAGTTCACGACATTATGTCGTCTAGAGGGCGCCATATTCAATTTAATGTGACGTCACATAGCTTTTAACCAGCGGACGATCAAGACACTTCCAATGATAACTCATTTGTCAAATTATGTTAAGTAGTTTAGAAGTTATGAAGGAACAGATGAACATACATACATATTGTTAAAAATCACCCTCCTTTTTGCTGCGTCGTAGTCGGAGAATAGCGAAATCTCATTGGTTGTTTCTAACACATCTCTCCTCTCGTCACGTCTCCGCTTTGTTGGAGTCCGGGCCTAATACCAAATGCAAAGCTAACATGCATACTTAAAATCCAACTTGACACCCGACGAGTCGGCGCGTGCGGTGATCAAACTTGCACGTGTTAATTACCAGACGAGAATAATTAGTTGCTGGTGGATTAACGTCTTTATGTGACACTTTGACACTTTTTTGTAGCCACTTAGGGGTGGATTTTCAAAAAGATCCTGTTTAGCGAGTATACGCCAGCTACTCACATACCTGCGGCAGGGGCGATTTAGGGTACAGAGGATGGGATGGCCCTAAATCGCTTGCTTGATTGTAGTGTGTGTAGGACAGCAGGGGCAATTTTTTAACCCCTGCCGACCTGAACACACCGCAACCAAGGAAGCGATTTAGGACCATCCCCAAGTTTTCGCCTAAATCGCCGCTTCCGCAGGTGTGTGAGTAGTCGGCTTCACGCACGCTACACGTCATAAATAGAAACTTTTTAAAATCATCTAATCTTATCTAATATTGGTGCAAATTCGAAAGTGTGTGCGCTAAATTTAATACTCGCTAAATTTGCAAATTTAAACTTCGCATCATTGCAAACATTAATACAAAAGTGAACTTGACTTGAACAGATTACTTTTAAGGAATTAAATAAACCAATAACCAACCGTATTTAATCGTAGTCAAATTTTTCATGGTGTACTTAAAACTCATTAACGTCTAATTTCCTCACCATCCAATGCCATAAACAAATCCAAAAGTAACAAACTCAAACGTTTAACTTAATATCCATAAGTACTTATCGCAATTCGCAATATCGTTAACGGACTAATATCGCTGTTCCGCCAAGTGCGAGTATCAAGTATAAGTACCTGTTACGGAGCCGTGGTCGCTGAAGCGTGAAAGGGGTACACTGAGTGCAATATACAGTAATTTAATTTGATTAATTTAATTTGGGCGATATGAAATCTTCATGGAGTGTTAGTCAGAATATTACTTAGTTTTATTAAGAGTTTCGATTACAATATACTTTCCGTACAAAAAGGGATTTTTTGAAAACCCATTAAATGAAAACCGATTTTGACCCGTTTTTAACATGAATAATAATCGACCGAGCGAGCGAAGCGTCAACGTTTCAACTTGGGCAAAAAATGCTTTCGTATGTCCGGCGGATGTCCATTTCTCCTCCTCTACAGGTCGCATTTCTCAACCGATTCTCGTGAAATTTTGTGATCAGGTTCGAGAATTATATAGACTTTTTTTTCGATTCAGTTTTTCTACATTTTTCAAAATGGCGAAGACATGGGGTTCTTTGCGGTGTTGGTAAACTGACCGCGATCTAAGTATGTCATGTTAAGGGTGTCGCGAGGTCTACAGCTCACGGAGCCACTTAGTAGTTAGGTTTATAGGATTTTTTATTCATAGATGCTTAAAAGGTGATAAAAGAGTAGGTAATGGAACAAATCATATCTTGACCTTTTAACAGGTATCGTCTGACTTTTATGTCACAGTCTTGTAAATATAACATCGACGACTTTTTGTGTTGGTGCAGCCACACGTTAAGTGTCGTTGTCACTTTTATTCTTTAACGTATAAAAGTGTCATCGATACGAAGTACACAACTGTACCTACGTTTCAATACGAGCTAAAAGCGTGCTCACAGAATGGACCTTAAGTACACTTATCGGTGCTGTGAGTACGCTTTAAGAGGAGTTTGAAGCTACGGCTTTTCATACAAAAGGCGATAATGATTTCCACCCGTTAAATGTTAACCGATTTTGACCATTTTTTTATAGGGTTTTGGTTATTTCACTATAATCAATAAATTCAGTTTTATTGTTGTTTTAGTATTCTCATGCAAAACTAATTTTGGCCATTATTTGACTTAGGTGATCGTTAATCAATATTCAATAAACGTATAGATCTAGACTTTGTTCTGACTGACAACCTATCAACTATTAGTCAAAATCGGCTAACTTTTAAGGGGTGGAAATCGTTATCGGATTTTGTATGAAAAGGGTGATTTTTGCCGTTGCTTCATAGTATATATTAAGCGCGTCTCAGAACGTGGTGGGCAATCCCCTAAACATTGGTTTGTGTTATTACATATTTAATCATATTAAATTATCGGTGGTTAAAAGGTAAACCCATTGCACCCCCGCCCTAATCCTCGATCGGAGTAATCAGTACAGCTCGACAACAGTTTTAAAGTGTCAGCCGCAGCCAGCTGATACTGGCAGCTAATATAGTCGATAGAAGACAAACAACAAGCAACCTTCCACCATTCACACAAAACCCATAATCTAACCACACAAATAATCGAGATATGACATTGTTATAATAATTAGAGCTGAAATAGACGATGTTAACAATTTTAAAAAATAAACCTTATAACTTCTGCGTAAGGTTTTTATTCTAATAACGTATCTAAATGGAGTTTGTGATTTTTTGGAAACGATGGGATATACCTTATGGACAATGTTTATCGGGTTGAAAATAACACGAATGAGATTTAGCCTACGCATTTTGTAGCTTTAACCAATGGCGCAGAGATGGTATATGCGTTTGGAGTAAAGTAACAGAAATCTATATACAGGTTGGGCCATAAGTTTTTGCACTTTTAGAAACATGATAGAGACAAAACTACAAATGCTATTTAATTACATATTTATTATAAGTAATTGGTATAAAATAAAATTTTAATTAGTAAATACACTGTCGTCTAAATGAGCGCCGTCTTGTTGCTGGCACTCCTGCAACCGACTACGCAATTGTATGAAAACATGCTGACAATCATCACTTCTGGTACGTAACCGCCCTGTTTGCTTAATATTCGTTGTTGAACCAGTTTCTTTAAAGTTTTCGACCCAAACTTTGATTAAATTGACGCTGGGACACTCACTTAAACGGCGCAATCCGTATTCAATCCTAAAAGGGCATCGCATAGTAAAGTAAAACTGTTTTTTTTTTTTAAAGTGTTTAAGACAATAAACGTTGCTTTCCTGTGAAATGGTCCATCGTAGTCAAAAATTCGGGTCTATATTGACTCCCATAAAATTAAAGTTCCGATTTTCACATTCCATAACGTTTTTGGTCATAATTATTACTAGTCATAATGTTGAAAGTCATATATTAATAGGAATAATTTCTGAGCTCCGATTTTCGCTGGTCATATTTGTCAAAAGTCATAGAAACTATATTCATAATATTATTACCTATAACATTATGAAGTATAATAAATTATGAAATAGTTTTATGAATTAGTTTTGAATATAGTTTTTATGACTTTCGACAAATATGACCAGCGAAAATCGGAGCTCAGAAATTATTCCTATTAATATATAACTTTCAACATTATGATTAGTAATAATTATGACCAAAAACGTTATGGAATGTGAAAATCGGAACTTTAATTTTATGGGAGTCAATATAGACCCTGAAAAAATCTGTGATGCTATTTGCATAAACTTATGGCTGTAGGTAGTCATTTTTCAATAAAGAACTAGACAACCCTGACGTTTAGTTAATTATTGGCACATTTTAATTTAATAACAATATTCACATTCTCATTACCCTGTCTCAGTCCCCTGTTCAATTCTCAGTACCCTCGCCGGTAAAAGCGCGGTAATCGAGTTAGCACCACTTGAGACGGTCGCAACTCAAACGCAATCTTGTTAAGCAAATGCTTAAGTGTATAAATGTGGCTAATTTTCTAAATTCAAGCATGTAGGGTTAAATTACTTGTGAGTGGATTGCGCTGGTGCGCAAAACGAAGGGTTTTCTTTTAACCGAGAAATGAGATGCGTTTTCTTTACTTTTTAACTTACGGCCGCACTCATTATGGTCGAATTCAGAAACGCCACTTAAGCATTTATTCGAGATTAAATAGTTAAATGTTCCTCAACAAGTTGTCAAAAGATCAATTTGAGTGGCCTTTCTGAAATTGGCCAATTGTCAGATAATGGGCCCAATTTCGAGAATGTGTTCGCTAAAAAAAGTTGTTTAGCTTGAAATAAGAAAGGTCATACAGATATAGTGCATAATTAGTTTCCATCGTGTTTTGTTAGAAAACTTCGTATTTATCGTGCTCTCTCAATTAGCTTCAGCAGGCCCCGAATTCTCGGTGCATCCAAGATAATCTCATAATCGAGATTAAACGTCAGTGCATACAGACATTTGACACAACTGTATGAATCTGAGGTTTAATCTCGTAATCGACTTTATCTCGAATGCATCGAGAATTGGGGACTAGTACCCATCATACCATGCTGTCATTTTTCATTTTGACATTCGACACTAAATAATAAAGTTTTATATTAATGAATATAAACATGTCACTCATTTAATACAATAATTAATTGACACTTCGGGTCCCGTTGTCTTCAGATTGAGATCCGAGTTTTACCGATGGAAACATATTATTCACTATATCTGTACTTAATTTTGACAGTTCTGTGCTATACAAAATCGTGTTTGACACTTCTTGTTTTAAGGTTAGGAAATAAATTAAGAAGAGGCTGTTTCGAAGTGGACCCAATCAACAATTGGCTACTTGACTAAAGTAACAAAATATTAATATATTTCTGTGGAACGTTAGCTTAATCCTCAATAGTACGGATTATTCGACTTTCATGCCAAAATCGTTTCTTCCTATTGGCAATTCTGCATAATCTGAATTCTACCCAATACTACTTCCACCACATTCGCTACTGTGCACAGTCATTATTTGTGTACAGTAGCGATTCTTCCTATTCGCGATTCTGTACAATCTGAATTCCACACAACAGCACTTAATCACTACTACTGCGCAAAGTACAGTAGCGAATGTTGTGAAATACTATTGTGTGGAATTCAGATTGTGCAGAATTGCGAATAGAAAGAAACGATATTGGCATGAAAGTTGAATAATCTAATAGTACGTTATAGAACAGGATTTATGTAAAAATATATAATAATCAAGATTAATCTAATTTAATAAATTAAAACTTAAATTTTTACTTCCAAGTCACGTGACATTAAACACCAGTCACGACGTATAACGTTGCACAGGTTGGTTGCGTTCCGAATCACGTTACTCGCCTTAATCGTTCTGACCACCGTAAGTGTTATTCGGACCGCACCCTCATACAGACTATGCTTTTTTTGACGTTTACGACCAGTTTCAGTGTGTTGAGAAGAGTATGGTATGGGTTATCAGTCTGTGGTAAAGAGAGCCTTAAAAAAACGATGGTTGGTGACTTAGCGGTTTTTAGGGACGTTTCGACATGCTTTTATACTTCTTTGAAGAGTTGGCTATCCTGAGCCAATGTATAATTTCGTGCCAGTTGCCATTGCGGCAGGACCTTTGATGCCGCCCTAAGATTTACTTTAAGATCATTTAAACGTTAAACAATCGACACTTGATGAAATTATACTGCAGCTTCAATTAAACACTTATTACTCGCATAAAATACTTTACCTCAAAGATCCGTTTCAACGGTTGCCAGGGTGTGATTCTCCTAAATTGCACTTCGTTCAAGAACTCAACGGCGAGCCTAACTTGACCCGTCATTGCGTATAAACTACATGTTCCTGCGTGTCTTTCACTTTTGTATTTTTCACCACGGCACTCTGCTCTGCATACTACTCACAATAGGTTCATCCATACTTGTCTTATTTGGTAAAAAAGTTTCTAACCTAAGTTTATGATTGTCGGACGAAAATGCGAGACGAACAACGAGATTTCTTAGGGTACATAGCAGGGTAATGAGAATCTTCCAAGTATCCTTACACCAGCCGCCATTCAATAGCCTGTTCCCATCCCAACTAAGTATTTAGCGGGGCTTTGTCCGAGCCCCTCGACTATTGTTCTCTCTAACGCCTGTTGTGCAATTGATTAACTGATTTACATATTAACGAAGTTTTTGGTTTATTGTTTGTGCTGCGTTTTGCTGTGAAAACAGGTTTGATTTGGAGGGGTTTGTTGGTTCTTCGTAAGGCACTAAGGGATAGACTTAGTGAGCATGGCAAGGTTCAAGACTGAAAGGGTTTGGAGATACACCCCTGTGATGCATAAGTATTTGAATTTTGTTCTGTCGATTAATTGCAAGCTCATACATAGTTAGGTTATGTACTTTAATTTCAGCCCCTTAGGTTACTTACCAGGTTCAAAGAGGATATAAACTAACCAGGTGTGCACGAAAGAGGAAATAACTAATATTAATATGTTATCCGTTGATTTAGACTATGAACAGGCAGACGCCATAGGCGCTTCCATAGTTCGGTTAGCCATTTCACAGCATGTCATCCACATAATCCAGATAGTTTTGTATCTATTTTCTTACTAATAGCCCTACACTAACCGGTGGTTGTCCGTGCGTGCACGCTTCGATAGTATGAACTCAGGGTTGATCGTCGGTTGGTCACATCACATTTACATTAAAGTTGTCTTAAGGGCTTCTGTGCGTTGGCTTTGGCCCCTACGCCTGCCAAAGGTCCGGGACTCCCATAGTCTCGTGATGAAAAACGTATATAATAATTATATCAGGGAAACTAAGGCGTTGTCCTAATAAAACGTCATTGCGTAGTCATCGCTGGTTCGCGCAAGTTTTGTTCGTACGAACGTGCGATCGAACATACTGATGTCAAACAGTTGTCCTGATTGAATGCGCGAATGTCAATCAATACGCGGTCATACGAGCAAAGTTCGCGCGAACTAGCGATGATCGCGCAATCGCGTTCTATTTGGATAACGCGTAACACGCATTGTTCTAGTCCCAAACTAGGATTTCCTGTGCTATGGGTACTGATAACAAATCCATACCTAGACATCCATGATTCAGGTACAAAAATTCGTACTCGTCAAACAAAGTTTGCCTTTGAAATGGCGCTTAATTTGCCGTTCAAAATATCCGTAACATAGTCAAACTCTATTACCGGGCACACGTAATTTACCAACTAATTTCAAGTTGACAACTTTTCACAACGTTCGGGCTAGCACGATGTTGTACAGTCAGCTATCGAAGTCGTGGTGTAGACAATATGCTTAGTAAGTATCTGAACACAGGTTTTTTTAAACCAAATATGGGTGTGATCTCAGTCTCATCTGATGTTAAGTGACGACGAGGTCGAGGGTGGTACATGCTTGCGAATAAAATGCCTATTCACTCTTGCCTTGAAAACACCAAGGCTATACGATTCCGGGAATACAAACGCAGGGAGAGCGTTCCACTCCTTGGCTGTACGAATAATGAATGACGCATCAAACCACTTCGTGCGAACCAATAGAAATTGAACCACATGTGGATCGAAGCCCTCCCAGCGTCGGGTAGACTGGTGGGAGAAAGTGGAGGGTGGATGAGGTCGTGAGATTTATTTATCATAATCATCATTTCAGCTGAAAGACGTCCACTGCTGGACATAGGCCTGTACTGATCGCATCTAGCGGAGCGATCTTCACCAGATTGTCAGTCCACCGTGTAGGTAGTCTGCCCACGCTGCGTGTTTCAGTACGTGGTCGCCACTCAAGAAGTCTTCGGCCCCATCGGCCATCCGTTCTACGAGCAATGTGCCCTGTATATTGCAACTTAAGTTTTGCAATTCTTTGGGCTGTCGGTTTTATTAAGTTTTCCGTGCGCCTGGAATTCGTTTATCGCGCGCAGCGCCATCTACCGAGGAGTAGCATTTCTAATAAATATTTCGTGTATTTATAAATATTCCTGAAAATTCTACCAGGATATTGAGACAAAAAGTATCTTATGTCCATCCAGACTGTATTTGTGCCAATTTTTATGGAATTCTGTTAAGCCGTCTGGCCGTGAAAATGGAACATACAAATAAAAACACTTTCGCATTCATAATATTACACAGGCATATATCCAATAGAATCCGTATAGCCGGGCGAGCCCCGTTGCAGCGAGGCTACAGGCCGGCGCGGGCGCATAACCTCGAACGCACCAATCACAGCGCTCTAAAAACCCTGCAAGTTTGGCCGCTTTATTTGCTAGTAAAAGTTAGGCTAAGTGGTGTCTAGGAGATTGTCTGTGATTTGATGTGTTTTACATGCGTCTCCCTCCACTCCAACAATAGGCAATTATGCATGTCATTGGTGCCCAAAGTTTTTCTGTTCGATTCCAATCATTATCATTAATAATTTTTAATAAAACCTTTCCTCAGGCGAAGAAATTTGTTTCCGAGGTGTCCTGAGCTTGTTATTAGTTACATACCGATTCCGTTTTCTTGTTAAAGTTAGCCAGTTAAACTTTTACAGATCACTGGACCTTTATTCTGTATGTTGGAAAATATTTACGAATGTAGCTATTTTATTTAATGATTCTAAACTGAAGTTCACCTATAAATAACAAATTAAACAAAGAACACTGATATATGGAAGTGAATGTTGGGTATGGCAGAAGAAACATGGAAGTAGAATCAAGGCAGTGGAGATGCGAGCTTTGAGAAGTATTGTGGTGTTTCTATGAGTGACAGGATAAGGAATAGCTTGATAAGGAAACGATGTGGTGTGGAAGAAGACGTAGTCGTGAGAATTGATAAAGGTATGCTTAGATGGTTTGGACATGTGGATAGGATGAACGAAAGAAGACTAACTAAGCCGATTTATAAGGCGAGTGTGCATGGTAGGGCTGGAAGGGGAAGACCTCGGCAAACGTACCGAAACCAGATCGAGGACGTTCTTAAGACAGGTCAGGTCAAGAGTACCCTAAAGCGGCGAGCGTGCATGAAGAACTTAATGAGAGTAGACGAAGCGAAAGGTGTGTGTCAGGATCGTAGCAAGTGGAAATCCGTGGTCTCTGCCTACCCCTTTGGGAAACAGGCGTGATATATGTATGTATGTACACGGAGAAAGTTAGTGTTTTCTAATAAGAAAACAGGCTTTAGTTTTTAATACTTATTTTTGGGCTTTTATTCGATATTAATTGCGGCCGCCTGTGTTGTCAAATTTAATTATTTTGCTACAATATTGCGTCCAATTCGAAACGGTCAAATTTGAGATTTCTTATTTTAATTTCACTATTTAAAGAGGATTTCAGACGTAACTTCCCGATTTTTTTCTATGGTAGTGATTTCATAAAATTGTGTTTTAGAAATAGTTAAGTTTTCAATAATATAAAGAATATAAACAATTTTTTTGCGCTTTGCCATATCAAATAGGGTTTGTTGAAAAATTGTTTAAGTAAAGCCGATTTAGGTGTTGTCAGCGCCTTAAGTTTTCCCTAATCCTCCCAAATAAGGGACATAAGGGAAATGCCGTACTGTGTTCAGATTCACACACAAACATAAATGGTCACAGGAAGATCAACAGACCACAAAGCTACCAGTTATTAATAAAGCCCCGTGATATGTCCGGATTCACTCCGGGAATCCAAACGAATGTGCGGCATTACCGGGATAGTGGACAAATCCCGGAACGGGACCCCGGGACAATGGGAATGGGCTCGGGACGTTTTGGAGGTAATTGTAGTCTATTTGTAAGCTTTAACAAGTTTTGTTTGGGATATAGCCAATGTTATTTTTATAGAAAGTAGTATGTTTTTGTATATATTTCTGAAAGATTATGCTCCGACCCGCCTCAGCTACGCCTGCGGTATTTTGCATACAAACTTTATCACCCTTTTAAGTCAAAGTCAAAGTCAAACTATCTTTATTCAATTTAGGCTTTTACAAGCTCTTATGAAGGTCAAGGAATGAATCTACCACCGGTTCGGAAAAAATCCTCTACTGAGAAGAGCCGGCAAGAAACTCGGTGAGGTATCATTTTTTCAAATCAGTACACATATAAGTCAACAATGATGTCTACAGTTTTATACAAAGTCAGCAGTAGATCACGTTCTTCCTTAATGTCTTTGTACAAAGTGTCTAAATCTGCCAGTTCACGTTTAAGTTCGGTATTTTTTGATACAACTTTCTGGACTTCCACTTCACATTCGTCACGTTCCCGCAGTAGCTGTTCACACAGAGATTTAGACTGCTTGAGCTCTCTGAGTGTTGCGCTCAGCTTGATATCAAGTTCACGTGCCGTGGCCCTGCGAGTTAGTACTGAGCTAGTCATTTTGAGCCTTATTTATCCACAGTCACTCCACGGCACCTGAAACCAGCCGCAACGCAAGTAAACAAAAAGCAAAAAGCATAAGTTTAAAAATGTGTTAGTGAATAGTGAGAAAAGTAAGGCAAAAGGCAGAAAAAAGTGCATAAGAAATAAGGAAGTCTAAGTTAAAATACAGATGTGTAAACAGCTGACCGGGAACAATGACCTTTGAGGTTATGTTCATTTATTACAATATTAACGATTTTGTTACATTTACGTGGGGTATTTTTACAAAAATAGTTATTAACAATTTAGTTTAAATGTGCGACTGTGATCTATGTGTATAATAAACTACAATACTCCCCTGTTTTACAGATGTAAATTTAAACACTGTCCGTTACTTTGCCGTTACGATACATATAACCGAATTTGGAATCATTCGCAGAATTTCTTGAAGAAAATTTAACGAGATCACTTTAGACACCGCTTTAGGGATGGAATTTCAAAAAATCCCTCCTTAGTGCACCTCTAGGGTGCTCGAGGAATGAAATCTCATCATTAATACATATAAAACAGTACCGTGACTCACTTATAGACAACGCACAGCCTAAACAGGTGGTCCTAGAGGTTTGAAATTTGGAGGAGACATTCCTCAAGCACCCTAGAGGTGCACTAAGGAGGGATTTTTTGACATTCCATCCCTAAAGCGGTGTAAAAGGGTGATAAAGTTTGTATGCAAAATACCGCAGGCGAAGCTGAGGCGGGTCCACTAGTTATACATATAAAGTTCTACATTAATTAAATAAGGTACTTTAATAACTGTTGTGTAAAAAAGAGATTGTTTATTTGTGACTTCGGTATATTTTAATGTAAAGGTATAGATTAAATATCTTAAATGCGTGCACCAACAATACAACCCTGAGTAAAAGCGACAACGCTATAGCCTCCCATAAGCCCGTCTCTTTCCCTCCTGAACAAATTCTAAAAGCAAATGTCAGCATGACGCTGCCGAAGCGATAGATTAATCACCAGCTTATTGCGTTTAGTGAATCACTGCCCTTATTAATTCGCTTGTCTTATTATCAAGCAGTTGGGGCACACAGGGAGAAAAACGAACTGACATAAAATATATTCAATTGAGAACGTCTCAATTGAGAGTTTTTGCTACTACGCCGATAAGTATTATACAACTGGCCGGCCCATCACAGTTTCTCCTACCGTAAACCCGTTTATCTCTCTTTCGTCGGACCTAGTGTGAGAGAGATGCACTTAAAGATAAGACGGTATTTAACTTATCCTTGTGTCGTCAACCTTGCTAGTACCTAGTTTTAAGTAAGTAATCCATTTAAATTCTGAGGTGGGCCAGAAGCATTCTGAGGTGGGGCAGGGCCACCTGCCTCCCCTACATTTACTACGCCCATGATTTTTACATTTTAAAAGTAACCTACCTACCAAATTTCAAGTTTAATAGCTTGTATTATTCTTGAGATTACATAATAAATATGTAAGTGGATACTTGAAAAACACACGGCTTTACTTACGATTTATTGTCAGAAATAGTTCGACATGTTTCGGACTCGTATCGTCGGGTTGAGTGCGTTGCTTTGACCGCGACTGCACTCCACCCTTGACGAAGGACTCCATAATGTCTCACGAAAATTTTAATGTGACTTGTCTGTAAGTGTATGTGCGAGTGGTATAATCCTACTAACTAATATTATAAATTCGAAAATTTCTATGTGTGTATGTTTGTTACCTCTTCCCGTTAAAACGGTAGGACGGATTTTGATGAAATTTGGAATGGAGATAGCTTATACCCTGGATTAACACATAGGCTTTTTATCCCGGAAAATTGAAAAGTTGCCGACTCAACTAGAACGAAGTCGCGGGCACAGCTAGTAGCTTTTATATAATTTTATATTCTTACTATTCCGTCCGTAGGTCCTAGAAAGTCCAGTGTGCTCCCAACTTTACCGATATTTTCTCCGCGTGACGTTGCATGTGGGGCGCTTGTATGAGGTTCCCACCATTTGCGAAATTGATATTGTTTAGCTTATGAATAGTATTTGCTGGGTAATATGATAACACTGGTTTAAGTTCACGGCTTTGTCTGCGTGGAAATATGCTTCACCCTTGACTTTAAATTAATTGCCACATAGAGCTACGTGCTACGCTCGTAGCGAGTAGCAGTTTTTCGTTTTTTAGCTTAAATTTGCTACGAACATTTGAACATTTGGTTTGGTGTTTTAGACTATTTTAAGTTTTGTACAAAAATAACATAATACGTATTAATAATTGAATACCTAAGTAATTAAAAAGTTGACCGACCCCACAACGCAGAGCTTTAGGAGTCGGGTTGGATGGAATGTCACTTTCATGCCAAGAAACGGTAGCCGGGTGCTCTGTTTGTAGCGAGTTTTCGCTACGAAGAAGAAACACGCTGCTACGCGCTACGAGCGTAGCGGTAAAGATGAATTGAACGTGTCATTGGTAGCCCGCCGTAAGCCTAGCGCTCCGTAAACCGTGTCATAATAAAATAATGCGTTTAATCATAAACGACTTAAATACGTCACATTATTGTGATACTAACGGAGGGCCAAGCGGTCTGCCTAACAATAGTGCTATGGACTTTACACGATGACACTACAAGACAAAAACCATATTAGCATAGTATAAAGAGGGGGGAAGTAAGTTATCTTCATACACACGCACCGCGCGCGGCTTGTATGCGAGCGCCAAAGTATCTATGCGTCGCCGCACGCACACTTAAACAAAATCTCGACCCGTTTCTCAGTGCGTCAGTCGGGGCTAACACCGCACGAGGTTCGGGCGTCACGGCTTTTCGGCACCGCTAAATGAATGAAAAATGTGTGATAATCGCAGGACAACGTATTGCTGTGTGTTTGGGTGTCTTAATAATTCATCGATTCCAGAATAGTCTCTGTTCAGATTACCTATTGAACAGAGACAACCCTGAGACAGTAGGCAATTATATCGCGGATTGGGTCGGAGATAGCCTACTTCCCCTCCTTATACTATGATATTAGTACTTCGACACAAGTAAAAAACACGACGAAAAAATTATAAAAATAAAACAGTAACAACAAGTGCGGCGGCAAACCTGGTTTTCATCAGGATCCTTAATGTTGACAAAGTTTTTAGAAATATAAAAAAAAAACGAAAAATTACACGTACGCATTAATACCAGTTGGTGTAAGTATACCTACAGTCAGTTATTTAAACAACTTTGTATACAAAACCCGAAATAATAAATTTCCAATTAAAAAAAAACTGTGAAACGGTGTCTTCTTAATTTAAAATGTCCTAAATTTAAAATAAGAAACGTAAAACTCGATTTTGTATATCACAAAACTGTCAAAATTAAGTTTGACGTGTCGTTTTTTAAGTTTAGTGTTTTATATTTAGCGAACACACTTTTGAATTGGCCCCATTGTCCATGCATAGTAAAATAATAAAACCATAGACCCAAATTATCGGAGGGGTCTTTTAAATATTTTTATCTACACCCATATCATAAAACCTCCATAGTGTAATCAAAAACCGTAGGAAATGACCACCATTGTGACAACCAATTAGGTAAAACGAGTGCTGCAATGTTATTCCCGTACCGATTATAGTATAGAAATGAGATTAAATTTGGAACAGCTGTCAAAACTCAAGTGGATCTCTATTCTAGTATCCATAGATATTAAAACAGTTATTAATACGAAACGTCAATTCAGTATGTTTTTTAATATAAACTGCACAACATTTGATCTCGAGTGACATGAGAATAGAGACTTCATTCGTTTGTCTATGATTAAAAAAAATGGTCTTGACGGAGGATCGAATTGCCGCCATTATGTTGGTGTTTTGCTGAACGAAAGTAAAATTGTTGTTGAATTGAATAGAAAAAGGTGTTTGTAATTTACATTTTAGTTGAAAATATGAATAGTAGTCTTCTCGGAGTGGGTGTGATGTGAAAATGCGCCGAATATCGGAAATATGCAGCCACGATTGCAACAAATAACTTGTTGCCAGAAAATATTGTTTCTGAACCCATCATGGAGGATTTATAATATGTGTGTAGATAAAGTTATGTATGCAACTCTGCATAATTTGGCCTTAAAACACACGTGCGATCTTATTATGAAACTCGCTAAAAGCTCGTTTTATAAAACCGCACTAGTGTTTTAAGGCCTATCATTATGCAACCGTTGCATAAACTACTATTAAATTCCGAATGGACATGATTGCTCATACATTAAGGACACAAGACTTTGGGTGATTCCGCACGCGGATCAAGCTGCGAACCTCATTTCATATTTAGTCACGTTTTTATTCTATTATGCCGTGACACGATCTCATTCACGGGGATAGAATCACTCGCTTTTGTTTATACATTTTTATTACTAGATGAGCCCGCGGCTCTCCGCTCGCGTGCATGAAATGTAACTTTTACTTTCACTACGAGTAAAAAACGCTAATTAAGTTTTGCCAACATAACAAACAGACTTTGTCAACGTCAAATTAGGCTACTCGAACTTGGCGATATGTCACGAGACGAACAGAGAGTTCCCGAAAATGGCCGAGGGTAGTCAGTTCTTTAGCCGATTTTTGATAAAATACGCAGCGAAAGTGGTACTTTTTATAGTCTTGTTTTTCCCATTCCCAATAACTAAAAAAAAAAAATTCAATAGCTTTTTCCCATGATACGTGCGTTGTATTCGAGCAAAGTTCATATAACTTTGTAAGGCGCCATCTCGCTTCTTCCTTTGTTTTTTTTATCTCTCTGGTTTTTTGATTTTATCATGTAAGATTACATCAATAGATTTAGGCTGCGTTTCCACTAGAGCTGTGCGAGGTACGCGGTGCACCGGGAAAAAAACCCCCAAAGGCTACTTCATTTCGCAAGAACCGCAATTCTATTGGGAGATTTTTTCATGTAAGAGGCTCGGATGTGTAATATATTCATAAAAGGGCTCGTAAACAGGCTAGATTTTCGACAATTTATTGCTGCAATTCGGGCTATCCTCAAAGTTTAAATGTAAACTTTTGAGGATAGCCCGAATTGCAGCAATAATTACCAAAAAAACTGGCCCGTTTATGAACCCCTTTAGCAGAGAATTGGTATTATAATTTCGGAAAATTAATATGTTGCGAAACATACATTTTCCGTACCTATATTTATTGCAAGAGTAATTTAAATAATTGTTTTGTTATTGTAATTTTGATGTCCATATTATAGATCAGATAATGTAATTGTAATCTAGAACTGATTACAATATAGGAAGAGAACAAATTGTTCAATGTTCAGTTGACCGGAAGTAGAATGTCACGGTACATTGAGGCTTTCGCAACACAGTGTTTTCGAAACAGTTTTGTTTAAAAAAAGGCATTTTACTAAAAACTTTTCATAACATACTACACCGTTTTTTCGAACTTTTGATCAACACATTCGCTGGTGCACCTTTTCCTCGAGGCTTCGCCGAGCGGGTGCCAAAATAACTGGGACTTGCAGTGTATTGAACATGGCACTGGGTAAAAACGCTTATATGCGTCGCTGGCAGTGAATGCGTTTAGATGAAACTTATAAAACAAATCAATCAATCAATCAAAATTTTATTTGCATAAACAAGAGTATAAAATGGTGTAAAAATAAATGTCAAAAAGCACATTTCTTGTTTTACCATAATATGGTGTGCAAAAGTTACATAAGAATTATATTAGGTAAATTAAATTAGTGTGAAATTGCATTACAAATTAAACGAAACAAGACAAATTAATTAAAGTAAAACAAATGTAAAACGGTTCATTTTTAAATCCAAGGCGGCATAGATTTTTCACTTAAGATTTTTGGTAGTTACGTTCTAATTAAGATTTGTTAGTTTAATTTAGTTTAAGTACCTACTTGAAAATCTGCGTATAATTCTGTAAATGTTATAGGTAGGTACATACCGTACCCAAAGGGATCAACGGGACCCTATTACTGAGCCTACAACGTCCGTCCGTCTGTCCGTCTGTCAGAGGCCTCTAGCTCAGCAACGGTCAGAGCGAGAAGGTTGGAATTTTCACAGAATATGTGTTGTTATGGTAGAAATACTAATAAACAATAAAAATATCAAAAAGTTTTAAACCTGAGAAGCACCCCATAAATTGATACCCTAAACATTGACTGATTTTAGACCAGCTGCATTTCCAAAACGGCTCAAGTTTCAGCTATCAAGTTTAGCCTGATTTTAGTTTATACTCTCACGTTTAAAAATAAAATGAAACAAGTCACAATGAAATTCACTTATGTTTTAAACTTTACTCAAACGCGTTAAAATTGAATTTGGAATGGATTTGTATTTCAGATTATTTATTTTTATTTTTAAATGGGCGAAATATCAATTCAATGGTGTTCTGTTATAGAAATGTGAAAAATATATTGAAATCAAACCAGAAAATTACCACTGCAGCTTAACAATCTGCTACCTGCCAAAGTTCTTAAATCATTAACATAAAGTGTATTATTGATTGATTGAGACCATGCCAAATTGGCGTAGTACGGAACCCTTGGTGCGCGAGTCCAACTCGCACTCGACCAGTTTTTCATAATAATTATTTTCATCAAATATCTACCAATCGACCGTAATGCTATCTTCTCCATTCCAATATCAAAAAGCGTATTTTTCTCACAAAAATTATCTATTTTGGCATCAGTTTTGTCTGCCGGATCAAGTGAAACTTTAATAACTCGAACAGGCCGGAAGGGTTTATTTTTAAACCGTGATCGTGTGCCAGTGTCAATAACCGCATGGATTGGTTTGACAATTGCCTTGCTGCGATTTTAAAACCGATTTTTAAAAATAACGGTTCTTTACGCTAGTAAAAGCATAAGTCGGGTATTTTAAAAATAATGTATACCCTAATCTATTTGAATTGGCTTGAGAGCGTATCAGTGCCTATTTCTAAACTTTTTTGGACCTAAATCGGCTTATTTTAAATTATTCCCCAACCGCGCACACATACGCATGCTATCCGCACATAGTTTCACATTGTAAGAGGCTGAAGCTTGCCTTCTTTTTTTTTCTTACCTAACCACTCTTGTTCCACTTTTTTCTATTAAGTATTGTGGTAATTTGTTATTGGCTGTGTTTATAGTGCTGATTTATTGTTTCCAATGTCTTTAATTGTTGTTGATGTCCCAAATAAAAATAAATAATAAATAAATATCGGGCAGTTTTATAACACATAATGTTGGTACTTTGTCACATACATTTATCGATAGGAAACGATTTTTAAACTTAATTATTAAAGAAAGAAAGAAAGAAAGAAAAACATTTATTCACAACAGAGCACAAATCATAAAACAATAAAGTTGGACACAGTGCCAACTGTTACGAAAAGGTCCCAACTCAGCATAATGCTGGCTTGGGGGCCAGCGCTGGTCTTCCGTTGGAACCATCTGGTAAAGTCACGGCAGACAGAAAAATAACAAAAAAAAAAACAGGATAAAGATCAAAATTATATATAATGAAAACGGAACGTAACAATATTGCGTTAATTGTAACGGCAGAGGGTTTGCTTCAAGACGAATGATCCTGACGCTGGCGCTGATTCTGTCTCTGATGTGATCCTTCAGGGAATGGAATTATTTATTCCAAACTCTGTGGTCCGCATCGGTGGCAGTTCTCAGCCTTGGTTTGGTCGTTCTTGCAAATTGGCATCCCACCAAAAGCAGGAATGTTACCCAGCTTGGGCTGAAGCGGCAGCGTCTCAGGATCCAAATACCACCGTTTACAAGAAGAGGTTCAACTCTGCTTCCAGGTCCTTCAAGAGGGATATTGCCAAGGCGAAGTCATCATATATCGGCAGAATTGGCGAGAGACTAATGCGTCTTCCTTCGGGAACACGTGCTTTTTGGTCTCTCGCCAAAGCTGTCCTTGGGAATTTCTGTCAGCCGTCCTTTCCACCTTTGAGCACGAATAACAATTCTTTGGTACACACGGCGAAAGAGAAAGCTGATCTTCTTGGCTCTCTTTTCGCATCCAACTCGACCTTGGATGACGGGGGAATCACACCGCAGTCCATCTTAGGGTGTGCTCACTCTATGCAGAACATTCGGTTTCTGCAAAAATCTGTTCGCAAAGTGCTTCTTTCCCTCGACATCCACAAGTCGACTGGACCTGATGGAATACCACCAATCGTGCTCAAGACGTGTGCTCCTGAGTTGGCTCCGGTTCTTACGCGTCTTTTCCGGCTTTCCTACTCATCTGGCGTTGTCCCGTGTTCCTGGAAGACAGCTCTCGTACACCCGATCCCTAAAAAAGGCGATCGCTCGGACCCGTCCAACTACAGGCCGATTGCCATCACCCCTCTACTCTCCAAGATAATGGAGTCCATTATCAACTGCCAGCTCTTAAGGTATCTGGAGGAGCACCAGCTGATTAGCGATCGCCAATACGGTTTCCGTCGGGGCCGCTCAGCTGGTGATCTTCTAGTATACCTTACTCATCGTTGGGCCGAGGCAATCGAGAGTAAGGGAGAGGCTTTGGCAGTTAGTTTGGACATTGCAAAAGCCTTCGATCGGGTCTGGCATAGAGCTCTTCTCGCCAAGCTTCCTGCTTACGGGATTCCTGAGGAATTATGTTCTTGGGTCGCCAGTTTTCTTTCCAATCGGAGCATTAAAGTGGTAGTTGATGGATCATGCTCCGATTTAAAGCCTGTGAATTCTGGTGTCCCTCAAGGGTGTGTCCTATCCCCTACACTGTTTCTTCTGCATATCAATGACATGTTGCTGGACAACACTATTCATTGCTATGCGGATGACAGTACTGGGGATACTCTATACACCGGTCACAGGAGCATATCTCGGGAACACGTCATTGAAAGCCGGAACAAACTTGTGTCCGAAATTGAGGCTATGCTGAAGCATGTCGCGCATTGGGGCAGATTGAGCTTAGTCCAATTTAATCCCCTGAAGACACAAGTTTGCGCGTTCTCCGCTAAAAAATATCCCTTTGTTGTATCGCCTTGTTTCGAAGGAATTCCTCTTGACGCTAAACAGTCTATTGGGATCCTGGGTGTTGACATTTCGAGTGACGTTCAATTCCGTGGTCATCTGGAAGGAAAAGCTAAATTAGCTTCGAAAAAATTGGGAGTGCTCAATAGAGCGGGTCAGTATTTCTCGCCAGCCCATCGCCTACAGCTCTACAAGGCGCAGGTTAGGCCTCATATGGAATACTGTTCCCATCTCTGGGCTGGAGCGCCCCAATATCAACTCCTTCCATTTGACTGCATACAACGTAGAGCTGCTCGAATTGTTAATGACCGGTCGCTTTCCAATCGGCTTGACCCATTGGCCCTGCGGAGGGATGTTGCATCTCTTTGCATCCTGTACCGCATTTATTATGGGGAGTGTTCCGAGGAATTGTTCGGGTTATTACCTGCTGCCAAGTTCCACCATCGAACTACTCGCAACAAACTAACCTTTCACCCTCACCACCTAGATCGGTGGCAGTCAACTACCGTACGTTTTTTGCGGCAGTTTTTGCCACGTACGGTAGGAATTTGGAATGAGCTTGCAGCGGCAACGTTCCCGGACCGATACAACCTAGGGATCTTCAAAAAAAGAGCCTACTCCTTTCTCAAAGGGCCGGCAACGCATCCGTGATTCCCCTGGTGTTGCGGGTGTCCATGGGTGGCGGTGATTGCTTACCATCAGGCAACTCGCCTGCTCGTTTGCCCCCCTCTTAATATAAAAAAAAAAAAAAAAAACGGATTGGTGGTGGTGTGGTTAATATTAATGAATATAAATTTGATGTTGATTTCACTTGTCGTGTCATCATTTATAACATGTACTTGCGTAGTTTCAACAGACAAACTTCCCTAATTAAATTTAACGACAGCTCTATAAAAAAATTGACCTTGTAAAGCTATTTAACTTCTAACAGAATGACTTAAACGCCGTATCCGACCGTCAATGTAAATTGATCGTTATTTTTCACCAGGTATGGTGGTGAATGGCTTCGTCAACGTGGTGATAACGACGATAGAGAAGAGGTTCGGGCTCCGGTCCATGCAGACTGGAGTTATTGCTGGAGGGTACGACCATATTTTGATATATAAATTTAACAAAATAGCATGTTATTAGTGTATAACATAGACTAGTGGACCCGCCACAGCCGCACGCGGTATTTTCCATACAAACTTTATCACCTCTTTTCACCCCTTTAGGGGTGGAAATTCAAAACATCCCTCCTTAGTGCACCTCTAGGGTACTCGAGGAACGTCTCCTACAAATTTCCAATCTCTAGGACCACCCGTTTAGGCTGTGCGTTGTCTACAAGTGAGTCACGGTACTGTTTAATAGGTTTGCTATAAATGTAGTACGTAAGATGTCAGAAAATAAGATTGACTTTCATACATTTAGACTCAATTAAGTCATGCATAATTTTGAAAGGAATCTATAGTCCTTTATGCAAGTATTAAGGTATATTAAGTTTAATAATTATCCAAACATTCTTTAACCGAGTACTACATTTTTCATTCAATCAACAGAACAGGATGTTTTCAATTATTTTGCGACATTTGTTTAATGTGTGCACTTAGCCTCTTAAACAATTTTATGCACATAACGTCATTGTTTCAGTCTGTCATAGTTATGGGAATCTTTGGAAGCATTTCAATCTTTGGTTGAATGAGACAGTATCACTTTTCTTTCAATTCTTTCATTGAATTTGTACTAATATTTATGTACTAGCTATTTCACACTGCGCATGAGAAATGGAGCGTTTAATTACCAAATATCATGCGAACGAATTTAAACATATCCCGGAGAACAAATTGTACAATTGATTATAGCATTTATTTAAATTGCAGCTAAAACCACGCTTAAGGAAGGACTAGCAGTCTTGGCCGTTAGTATTAGCCGCCCTTATATTAGGCTAAATCCTATGGCTATGCTTGAGTGGCAGTCCAGTTTTAATGCTGTCGCCGTAAACCAACTCTGTAACACTTAGGACTCTGAAAGAATAAAGTCATTGATAACTTACTAATAAGTTGTCTCCACAGATACGACATGGCATCCTTCATCTGCCTGGCACCCGTGACATACCTGGGCGGGCGCCGGGGCGCCTCCAAGCCGCGCTGGCTCGGCTGGGGCGCGCTGCTTATGGGCGCCGGTTCACTTCTCTTCGCGCTGCCACACTTCTTAGTGCCAGCGTATAGAGCCGCGGGGCATGAGGAGCTAGATTTGTGCCATGGAAACAGTACAGTGGTGAGTGTGGTACATTACACAGCTAGCTTTTTTTAGGTAATAGAATAGGCATGGGAACATCTACTGGAATACCATGTGGATGGTGGATAGATAGCCCTAGAATAAAATGAATGGAAACGCAAACGAAGGAACGATTACTGTTTATTATACTATACTCGTTGAGTTATACTCGTGTGGGTTTTTTTTTGCCTGTAAATAAAAAAATACTTATTATTATTATTGCTATAAGATGACATTCGATCTGGGCAAATTTACTTTCATTATGTATACCTAATGTGTCCACAGTTTAAAACCAGCTACAGATTCAAATCTCATTGTAGGTAAACTAGTCTAATTTTTGAAAGCGCGTTTTGCTTCAATTAACGAATAACAAAGACAGGTTTTTCGAATATATTTAAATACAACATTACGCTTTTAAGTAGTGGGTATGTTATTCTAGTCGGCCGACCGCTGCGACGCCGACGCCCCCGCAGAAGGCGGTTCGTGGGCGGTCGCCATCTTCGTGTTCGCGCAACTGTTGCACGGCGCGGGCGCAACGCCGCTGTTCACGCTCGGCGTCACCTACATAGACGAGAACGTGTCCAAGAAAATGTCTTCTGTGTATCTCGGTAAGTTTTAACATGTTTCTGTTTTGCTCATGAACTGCTTATCCAAGACTATGTAAATGGATACCTGTAAATTGCTTTATTACGCGAATTTCAATTTTAGAAATGACATATGCAATAGACAGGCCGAAGGATTCATTTATTTATTTTTTTACAAAAGCTACAATTTATAGGTTTACAGCGGGGAGCCGAAGTACCTACCATGTTCATTAAAAAAATATCAGTATCATAAGTCATAATTTATGAATAAAACTAATTTACGAGTCACTCCGTATTAAAATAAGTCAAAGGACACAGTAATAATTTGAAATTATAATTACATAAATTAAACTCATCAAAATTAATTTCAGAGAATAATAAATACTATATCAACTAAATATGATCAAGGCGTCTATTCGGGAACGTCTAAGTGATACTGCACTCTTACGCATTACGCGTCGTGCGGAAGAGTGGGATGAGAAATCTCGCTCACGAGTCACTACAACATCACTTAGCGTTCCCGAATAGAGGCGCAGATAAGCAACCGTATTCTTTATAATAATAAGTGCCAATATTCGGCAATTTTAATACCAAGTTGCCATACTGCTGAGTTTGTCCTTCACGGCCTTCACGAGGTTCTCGTCATGGGGGATGGCGATGTCGACGAGCACTGCCCGGCGCTGTGATCAATCTGTCAGCACGATAGATTTATTGGTAATAATAGTCCTGTCCGTGATCACAGATAGATCTCAATAGATCAATAGAGAGGTGTGCTGCGACCATTTTCGAGAACTGGCGCCGGTGATGACTTACAAGTACTTTTGCCTTCACAAGGCCGCATCGAAGAGCAAGTTGCTGGTGAATAATCCTGGCTACGAGGCTATGACAGTACAAGTTCCTACACAAGTATAATGTATGTCTTTTACCATCACGAGACTATGGGAGTCCCGGACCTTTGGAAGGCGTACATGGGGCCGAAGCCAACACGCAGAGGCCCTTAAGACAACTTTAATGTGAATGTGATGAGACACCTACAGAAGTATTATTATTATTATTATTATACAAAGTAAAGACAACGAAACATTGACCCCATAATCCATAACACATATGGATTTCTGGTCTGCCATAAATAATTTCAATTTCAATTCAATAATGGGAACGCACTTTTCAACAACTTCGGTAAACGCAGTTACGGCTTTGGTGTTATGATATCGCACTATATTATTACTTATATTTCATTTTACTGACTATGGGAGTCCTAGACCTTTGGAAGGCGTACATGGGGCCGAAGCCAACACGCAGAGGCCCTTAAGACAACTTTAATGTGAATGTGATGTGACACCTACAGAAGGATTATTATTATTATACAGAATAAAGACACAAAAACATTGACCCCATAATCCTAAACACGCACTTACCCGGCGCGACACGGGAACGCACTCTTTAACAACTTCGCTAAACGCAGTTACGGCTTTATTAATATCGAGGGGGGCATTACTATGGTTATGGTGTTATGATTTCGCACAATAAGCTTCAAATGTGTATGAAAGGGACACGGTTATACGTTAGAAGGAAAAAGTATCCAATGTATTACTTAAACAAAGTAGCCAAACGCTAAAGGGGACAGTGGGGTAAATTCGAAAACGTGTTCGCTAAAAAAAGTCACTAAACTTAAAATAAGAAACGTCAATATTGATTTTGACAGATTTGTGATACTTATACAAAATTCCGTTTGACGTTTTTCTTATTTTAAGATTAAGAGATTTTAAATTAAGAAACATGGTTCCGAATCTGAGCCGGTGTCACTATTATAACAGCTCGAATTTAAAAAAAAAAACTTGGAAAATTAATGTTTAACACGTTTGTAGCATGTTTTAGATTATTTTGAGCTCTTGTTTTTTCGAAGTAGTTTTATTCGGCTCTTAACTTAACGTTGACAAAACTCTCCAACAAACAGACAGCGCAAACTAGAAAAATTTGTATCGTGAAAAACAAAGACTTGAAAATAACAAATAATAACTTCAAAAACTAAAACCAGACTGCTGAAAAATCGCGCTCTTAAAAGTATGAAACAGCTACATATACACATATTTATAGATATATACACATACCTATACCCTATACAAATATATATATATATATTTGTGTATGTATATACACAAATATATATATTTTTGAAATCATTAATCCCTTTATTTTGACAGCAAACATATCATCATAAAAAAAAACTGTTTTTATTTCATGACTTTATGTCCTCTAGACGGCGTCATATTCAATTTATGTGACGTCATATTGCCATAACCAGCAGACGATCAAGACGCTTCCAACACTATCTCATTTGTCAAATTATGATTATTAATTTAGGAGTTAAACTTAACAATATAGATACAGATACATAACGATCAAAATCACAGCCCTTCTTTTTGCCTCGCCGTAGTCGGGTAAATACGAACTCACCCTCAATATAACACTTCGAAGAATAAAAGCGTAAGTCCCGCGCTCCATTACAGGCCACGTTTGGTATAGGTCGAGGGTCCTCGAGGGTACCTATCGAGTGTTAGGTGTTGGGTATGTTGCGTGGTGTGAGATATGCGACTTTAGAACTATCTATATACGTTGCGATCGAAATAAAAATTCTAATACTTTGCAAATATTTACCAAAGACAAAAAAGCTGTGATCATTTTTGTTAAGTTTATTATTTCATACCTTACGTATAGGTATCGCCACGAGAGTTGAGGTCACGCACAGCGCGGCATGTCATGTGTGGACAAGACAATTCCGTTCGAGTTTTCAAATTTGTGTATTGTTTTGTATGGCATTGTGTACTTGTGTGTGTAATCATTCACCTCAACTCTCGTGGCGATACCTATACATCAAGAGTTCAGGGGAAATGTAAATACTATAACCCTTATGACAAAGTATAATATGCGCGAAAATACGTGAAAATTATCGTCTTTATTCCCATTTCAGTAGTCTCTTTGCGTGATCTAGTAAGACGCCATTAACCTTTTGAACGCCATAGTCAGCTGTTGTCAACAACAGATTTCCGTGTCCCTGACGCGACGAGATGCGGTTTTCCATACATTTTTTCGGCTACAGCCGTCACTCGGCGTCCGGGACACGCTTTCTTGCATTCAGCCGTGGCGTTCAAAAGGTTATAAGAGAGTTCTAAATTAAATCGTAATGTAGTAAGTCCTAATTTCGTCCTTTAACAATTCACACTCGCAATATGTCACCGAATGCATAATGCATGCGTTTATGAATGCGTAATGCAGAACAAATAACTCGATCCCGATATGCAGTCCAAACAGTCTATTGTATATGCATTGCATTTCCCACGCTGTGCATTTTGACGATTTGCTATGCAATTACTAGCTACTGCCCGCAACTTCGTCCGTAGTTTATTCTCTCAGAAACTACGCATTTATTCATGATAAAATATAGTTCCTCTTTCACAAAAACGGAACAACAGATCGACTTGTTTTTTGAACACTGCCTATGCAGAGGGCTAGAAAAAGAAAAGCTACTTTTAAGGGTTCCGTACCTCAAAAGGAAAAAAAACGGATCCCTTATAGGATCACTCGTGTGTCTGTCTGACCCTCTGTCACAGCCAAATTGCTCGGAAACTACTGAACCGATTGAGTTGAAATTTGGTACACATATGTAAGTCTGTGACTGCAACACGGAAGTGACACATAAATAAACGAACTTTGAACTTTTGGGGGGTAAATTATAAAATAAAAAAAAATAAAAAACGTTTTGCAAACTATGGCGTGTGACATATCAAATAAAAGGGCTTGTTATGAGGATCTTATTTTTTTTATAATTTTATGATAAATGGTTTTGAAGTTATTTAGGAAAATAGGCGAATATTGGCCATTCCCCACCCTTATGTTCGAAACTACTGGGCGTACAGAAAATAGTTCTTTACCTATAGATTACAGGACAACCTATAAAAAATATATGTATTTAAATTAACATAGGAAATTTCATTTCATCACGGAACCCTCTCCATGCGAGTTTAACTCGCACTTGTCCGGTTTTTTAATATTAATATCTATTATTTGCTCCTCCAGCTATCCACTTATTTCGTGTTCCTGCAAGCTCTCAGTGTCTCCGTGTCCTTGTATTCATAGTAGGTATTGTTAGTAATCTCTAAGACACAAAAATAGACTAATTCTACCTCCATATAAATTAAAAATCCACTCAAACAGCACACATGTTATGTCCATTAAAATATATAACAAATTGCCAGATACGATAAAAAATGAACTGAATGAAAAACTCTTTGTAAATAAACTTAAACAACTAATGATAGAAAGGTGCTACTATTCCATAAAGGAATACTTAGATGATAAAATATAATATAATGTGAAGTTAATTAATATAATAAGTAGCATAATTAAAATTATTAATTATAATTTAATAATAGTTTATGAATGTTATAAATTAATGATAAGTAATGTGCAATAATTATGTCATAAGCTGTCCTTTTGTATGTATTATATTGCTGTGCCCAACAGGGCCCATGATGATCGCATACCTTAATTTAACACCTGTAATTTTACATTGTGGAATAGCAATAAAGAATTGAGTATTGAGTATTGAGTATGTTAGAACTTTTTAAATGAGTTGACATACCCTTATAAGTTATTGATTATACTGTTAATGTACCGTATCCTATTGTAACACAATATTTTACAGTTAAATAGATTACTTAACAACTTTTGAATGATTTAGGATATAATTAATCGTTTGTCTAAAAGCGATAATGAAAACTTAAGTAAAGCTTTCAGAGACCTACCAGCTTAATCTGTGGCTTTTAACAGTAAAGACAGCGGTGAAAGCCGTCCGCCAGTTGAGACGTTCGCGCCTTTGTTGACTTTGCTTTAGAAAAAAAAAACTGTTGACGGAATATTGAACTTTATTATACGTTTTTCAAATTTGTAGATATTCGCGACGTACTAGTTTCTGAGAACGGGGCAAATACGACTCGGTTTCGCCTAACCTGAAAAATTTCTAAACTTTAAAAAAAAAGAAGGAGCGAGCCGTACAGTAGTCGCATATGATGTGCAACATTTGATATCTTAACTTGGTAATAAGGAACATATAAATTATATAGTGGGGCCAATTCGAAAGTGTCTTCGCTAAATTTAAAAGTCGTTCACTTGAAATAAGAAACGTCAAACTCGATTTTGACAGCTATCGATATATCGAATGTGACGTTTCTTATTTTATGTTTAGGAAGTTTTAAATTTAGACGATATCGTTTCGAATTGGACCCAATTTACAAATATAAAGTAGTTTATATTAACAGCACAATTTATACACAACATTGTAGGTTAAGCGCACAGCTGATGCGTTCTCCTTCTCTCTTTCTCGTCACACACGTACACAATGTTGGCTGACAGTACTAACCTCTCGCATGGGTTGGTACCACCTGACGGCCAACTCTAACACCGCGCGCGTTCATTGGTCAAATCAAATAGCGCGCGCTTCCCCGGCTTCCTGTTACACACTTCCGTCCCTTTTCACGACATCACTCCCACAGATTGCAGGAAAGCGAGAGTAAAGATGTCACACTTATGTGTGACACTTATGTTGTTTGATTTACTCTTAATAAACTTTGATATTTGCGAAAATATGGCCATTTTCCCTTAAATGAACGCAATTCCCCTGCTTCCCCTACATATATTGTTACTTTATTTGTCCAGGCGCGGAGACTATACATCTCCCTTATTAGTTATTTATTATAATTAATTTGTAACTATTAGGTTTGTTTGTTGCACTTGTTATGTGCTAGTTGTAGATAAAATTAATGTCAAAGTTGAAAAAAGAACTACTCTACTCTATACATCTGCTGAGAAGAAACGCTGCAAGAAACTTCTTGCGGCGTTTCTTCTCAGCAGATGTATGTAGATGACCTTTCGAAGCGCTGGTAGATTCAGACATGTGAAAGAGCCCTTGTGGCCTACAAGCAAAATAAATATTATTATTTTTCATTTTCAATTCACCATTGAATGCTATTAAATGCTTAACTAAATAAAAATATAGAAAAACTAATTATTCGTTTTTTTTCTGTTTGTTCCAGGCGTGTACTACACGATGGCGGTGGTGGGTCCAGCGTTGGGCTACGTCGTGGGCGGGCAACTGCTGAACATCTACACGGACTTCCCCACCGTGGATTCAGAGGCGTAAGTACTTCTCAGTATGGTAGACTATTCGTTTCAAGTCGCGCTAAAAGCGTGCTCACAGCGCCAAGATCGCGCCATTTTCCGTTTCGAATGGATCGTAAACACACTTATAGTACGCTATTGGTACTGTGAGCACGCTTTAAGCGCGTCTTCGAACGTGGGGCTGGTATACCATACCACTGTAAAAAGAGCGCTGATGGTCATACATATTCTGGGCATAAGACCGTTAATCCGTTAATTAACGAAGTTAACATTTCGAGTAACGGATTAACTTATAAGTTAACATTAAAAATTGTTAACGGACTCTAAATATTCCGAAATGTAAAGCTTGAACGTTTAACGAAGTTAACTTTTTTAGTAACGGATTAGCGATAAACGAAGTTAACTATTTGATTAACGGTGCCCAGCTATGGTAATATATCATCTTAGTATATTGTGTTCCAAAGAATATTTTCCAACCATGGGCAGCTCAGAGGTACACAGCGGTGTCTAAGGTGTGCAGCGGCTGATCAGCGGATGAACGAAACTATTAATTTAGACTGTAAGGACAAAGTAATTCAGTATAAATTTGAATTTGACGACGCGGTTAGCCTAGTTGGGAGTGACCCTGCCTCCGAAGCTAGCGTCCCGGGTTCGATCCCCGGTAAGGGCGAATATTTGTGTGATGAGCACGAATGTTTGTTCCTGAGTCTTGGATGTTTCCTATGTATTTAAGTATTTATGTCTCTATATAAGTATGTATATCGTCGTCTAGTACTCATAACACAAGCCTTTAGAGCTTACTTTGGGACTAGATCGATTTGTGTAAAGATTGTCCCCTGATTTATTTATTTATTTATTTTAATGTATCTCTCATCGCTGATCAGCCGCTGCACACACAAGACACGCGCAGCACGGCAAGCCAGACCACTTCACGGTAAAACTTTATAAAGTCGATTCATCCATACTCGTCTTATTAGGTAAACAAGTTTATAACCTCAAAATACGACTTTGTTCATCAACAGACAGCTGTTTTCTTGCAAATAAAGCAATTGGAGATAATATTTCTTTTTTTGCCTAAGATTACTTTATCAATACCACAGATTATTATAATACTATCTATATATACATATAAAACAGTACCGTGACTCACTTATAGACAACTCACAGCCTAAACGGGTGGTGTTAGAGGTAGAGATGCAATAAAGAGGTAATTTTTGAAATTCCATCCTTAAAGGGGTGAAAAGGGGTGATAAAGTTTATATGGAAAATACCGCGAGCGAAGCTGTGGCGGGTACACTAGACTAGTTTGGTATAAAATTGCTGTTTCACCCAAAAATTGCACATTTCGAGGTTAGAAATTTGTTTACCAAATAAGACAAGTATGGATGAATCCACTGTACTTAGAACACGATCATAAAATACAAGTGGCTTCGTGACACGATTTATTGTATTAGAAAATTAAAAAGGTAATCTCATTGCACAGAGAAAAGCGCTTTTTTAATATTTCATCTCGGCAGCAGGCCGGCTTCATTCAGCCGAAGTTGCCCTCTTGTTGCCAGCCGAATTAATTTGAGCTCGCTTGGTTTCCGCGAAATATGATTTGTAGAACTTTTGAACTGCACTTTCGTGGCTTCATTTTAATCTGATACGTGATATGCGGAATGAAATGATCCCTTACTAGTGCTGTGTGGAATGGAATGATTTGATTTTGTCAAGATATGAATGCGTTCTGTTTTATTGCAATACGCAAAGGCCTTTGTACGAAAACAATGACTCAAAAGATCGATTAGGTTGCTATAGATGGTGAAATAAATCAGTGTTTTAATTAGACAGTGCACAACTCGTAATGAAACACTACTTTTTAAAATCATAATCATAACAAATGGGGCTAATTTGAAAATGTGTTCGCAAAAGTAGCTAAACTTAAAATAAGAAACGATAAACGTGATTTTGACAGCTTGGCGCTATACAAAATCGAGATTGACGTTTCTTATTTTAAGTTTAGGAAATTTTAAATTCAAAAGACACCTTTCTACCCCAATATTCTATTTAAGTTTTAAATCGGAGATCGGAGACCGTTTTATTTGGATATGTGTTACCTACTGTCGAATAGCTGTCGAATTTTTTTTTGTTAAATCAAATTTAACCATTCATTGAGGGAGATAAGTTCCTGTCGGCATTTTTTTTTTAATTAATTGCTGTGAAAAATAAAAAGGTGATACAAAATTCGGTGCTTTTTTGCAAATTTGATAAAAAAATAAAAGCTATATTTTTTGGCCTATACAAGACCGCGGTCCTGTTATGAAAGTGTGAAATGCCCGACAAATAAAATACGTAATAGAACAAAAAGGTATGTCCCATTTAGCAATTCAATAGAGACGGGTTCTATTATTCTAATTCATTAGGAGCGCACTTTATTTTGCCAAGAGCTCTTGCCTTAGAAATACATTCGAATTGTTCTGCGAGTGGTTTGCAGTTCCATTTGAATTTAATTAATAATAATAATATTAAGAAAACAATGGATAATAATAGAAGAAAATAATAGATACCTACATAAGTATCTATGTAATAAATTAGTATAAAGAGTAATCGCATTTTCCGTTTCTCGTTGTGTTTATTTAAGTAAACTATAAACGGCTTTGGATGCAGTTTTTACCATCCTTTAGGTTGTTACTATTCTAAGCCGTTAGGTATATTTTTTTAAGGAGGTTTTAATGTGTAGTACACACGTGCAACGCCGGGACGGGTTGCTAGTAATGTGCAAAAAGTATTTGATTGATCGATACTGGCTGGCGGTGATTATAAATGCTAGAAAAGTGCTGGTTACCTACTGAATTTCAAGAAAAACAATACATAGGTTAATAAATATTGATGAAGATTCCATTGCTTTGAAAGTTGATCTAATCGGCCGGGATACACTACATAATGAAATAAAAGTTATTATCATGTTATTGTAACTCCACTTTTTTGATGTTGTCAGCAGAAAAACCTTTAAAAATATCTAAAATACAGTATTAAAACAAAAACTTTTTCGGAAATTAAGGTGTTCCCAATGTTCCCATCCCTAATCCTTTGGTAGTTAAACCCATCAACCACCCAACCCGCCAAGACTACATTAAACACGATATACACTTCATCGGCGCTCCGAGTGGATTGCTAAGCAAACCACATTTGCATGCGAAAACACTCGGCGATCGCAACACGCAGGATCCGCATCCTTCGAGTAGGTAGGGATGTTGCTAAAGGCCTAGTCGCATTTCGGGCGTGACAGGGGCGCGGCGCAACGGGAGCGTGACGCCATCTGTTGTCTTGTTTTGGAAGTCGTAACAGACGTCACACATATCATGCCGCACTACGATCGCGCCAAGCCAAGCCGAAGGCGACACGCGCGTTATATGTGTGACGTCTATTACGACTTCCAATACAAGACAACAGTGGCCCGTTTCACGAGCTACAAGTTAGAACTTTACAGGCTTAAACTGGCGGCACTACAAGCTACATGTATGGAATCTGCAATCAGTGATGCCAGTTTTGCTTGTAACATTAAGTAACTTGTAGCTTCGTGAACTGGACCACTGACGTCACGCTGCCGGCCGTCGCGCCGCGCTCCACGCCCGCAATGTGACCGAGCTTTTAATGTATTCCATGTAATAGAATCGCATGTGTTTACGACGAAAGTGTTCACTTTCGTTAATTTTAGATCCTTGTTTTACCGCAAACTACACGGGTAACTTATTCCCAAACGCTTTGCTTACTTTATTCAGATTGAAAAAAAAACCCGAATACACCCTAGTAGCATTAGCAGCAAACTGTTGGCATTTCTGCATTATATTGTTTCAGTTGGAAATTCTACAATGGCCCTTGGTTGTCTGCCTCACCGTGGACTCACCACAAAACGAATGCGAAATCTAACCATTGTCCAACTAACGAGACCAATGTGGCCCGACCAAATGCCAACACTAAATGCTATTAGGGCAATTTGTTATCTATTATAGTAACTATTATAAACAAGAAAGACTGGACTGTCTATAGGCACTTTTCAGTTTAATACACGCATTGCCATTTTGAGCATTATACTTCTCTTAAATGCTCATCCTTTTAATATACTACATTTTGAGCCGCAATTTTTACTACAAGAGGTGAGTGGTCACGGCACCCAATACAAAGTCACGTGCAGTATTATGGATAAGTTAAACGCACAGCGGCAGCGCCGCGCTTGTAATGTGTCCCAGAGGTTGTATTATGAGCTCTTAATTCCAAGCAGTTTCCGCCGTAAACTGAACTGCTTGGAAAATTCGTATAATGTCTAGGTACGCTAAGGCTGCCCTTTTTGCACCAAAGCATTGGATTATGGATGGGAACATTAGGAACACCCAAAACTCCGAAAATGTTTTTTTTTTATGAGCGCGTTAAAGCCGGCCTCTTTAGCGCGCTCATAATACGATTTTTCCAGGCAATTCAGTTTACGGCGGAAACTGCCTGGAATTAAGAGTTCATAACGATTCCAGGTCTTAAATTCTAATTCCACTATGTTTGTTGTTAGCATCGGCATAACGCCAGTAAGCTCGGTGTGGATCGGCGCGTGGTGGGTCGGGTTCCTGCTCTCCGCGCTCCTCTGCCTGATAGTTGCTGTGCCACTTCTGGCATTTCCCTATGAGCTGCCAGGTAAGGACTACTATTTAAGGGCCTACCTACCTACTTGTAGACTGCGTACTGGCTGCGCGTGAACTCCGACGAAACTTAAGAGCCTCGTCGCCTCATACAAACGTAGTTCAGTTGTGGTTTGGACATTTTTAGGTGGATCGCTTAGAAACTTTGCAAGAGTATAGATAAAAGACAAATCTAGGTTTGTACATGACGAGTTTTAAGATAAAATTTAAAATGTGCTTATAATAAATGAGTTTTAATTTTCATCCTGTTTTTGATATATATTTATGCAATTTTTTCAATCACGCAAAGTACCCATGTACCTCGATTTGCCTTATATCTATATCCTTTCAAAGTTTCAATGCGATCCGGCTAAAAATATCCAAACCACAACTGAATTACGTTTGCACGGAGCGCTTTTCTGAAGTCGCTTGTCGCTGTCGCTTCGAAGATATGATCGGTATGAAGCAAAGGTCATGGACCCAAGATGCAGGAAAAATACTCCAGAGATTTGCACCATTGCATAACTGTTACCTCTCTGTTAACAGAGCGATTTTTCTCTTCTAAAGGTGCCGACGAAATCCGCGCCTCAAAGGTCTCCGAAGCCCACGACACGGCTTCCAAGTCAGCGGCCTTCAGCTCTCTCCGTGAGCTGCCCCGCGCAGCCACAGCTCTACTGCGGAACCCCACTTTCCTGTTCCTGAACCTGGCGGGAGCCAGTGAGGGCATGCTCATCTCAGGGTTTGCTGCGTTTCTGCCGAAGCTCATCGAGAATCAGTTCGCGGTCAGCGCGTCTGAAGCCGCTATCTTGCTGGGTGAGATACTAAAGTTTGAGTAAGATTTGATGATTAGGTACATTTATAAACAATTCTAAAGAAAATAATATGACGTATATGATAAAGTCTGTTCACCGAGAGTTGATAAAAAAAATAGGTCTACTTGACTTATTACAAATAGCGGGCCTAATTATTTTTACCGATGATAATAAAACATTAAAGGGAAATTCTGTACTTTTTTCATAGAATATTATTTATTGAATAGCATGTATATGTCCCATTGCTGGCACATCATCGGACGACGACCATGAAAAAGTCTCAGGGTCAGAGGAAGAATCAGAGTCGATGACGTCTATTACGAAACGTTCAATTGCTTCGTTTAAAACAACATACGAACACCCAAACGACACACTCGAAGCGTATTCCAGAACGGAATGGCATTATATGGCGCTCGGCCGCCGGGCGCGGCGCCGCGCTTGTCAGCAACTGCGTCCCTCGTACCACGAAACAAGTGCGCGCGGCGATAACCGACGCCCGTCATACAGTTTGCGACAGGTAAGCGACAGTCGCTACTTCGAGACGATATCATAATATTTATCAACTCTCGGCGAACAGACTTAGATGCTAGCGGGTTTAGCTTTTAGCGGCGTATCGCCCGAGGTTTGGTTACCACCCTGACTTTTACCTTCATATGTCGTAACATGGATGTTGTATGACAAGAGCTGGTCGCCAGTTGTCGTGATGTACCTAGTTGCAGGACATCATCCAACGTTTCGTTTGCATATAAATGACTTGATTATTATTTACCAGGCGTCATCACAGTTCCCGCTGGTGGCGGCGGCACCTTCCTGGGCGGTTGGCTGGTGAAGCGCTGGCAGCTGGCGTGCGCTGGTATCATCAAGCTGTGCGTCGGTTCCACGCTGGTAGCCGCCGCGTTCACATTCAGCTTCGTGCTGACCTGCGACGACTACCCGTTCGCGGGGGTCACTGTGGGCTACAATTCGCCGAGCGTGCCGGGGTAAGGTGATCATACATTATCTTGATAATTTATATCTCACTATTAAGATAAGATACTTAAGGTGTATTCGATGATTCAGGACAGGATGTCCCTTGATAAAGGACTCAATACGACTGAGTGGTTAATACTCAGTTGCTAGGACTTACGCGCAGCATAATGTTGCGTCCCGTTAGCCATAACGCTGATTTTCAGTGGGAACCAATTCAGAGTGACGCACGATAGTCGGACAGTACAAAAATTTGTTATTCACTAAACAATTAAAACAACTAACCAAATTTGGACACAAATAAAAATACAACATTTCATTAGATACCCCAGTGTCTAAAAGTTATAAAATGTTTACACATGATCAGTATTCCTTCATAGCTCCGAAAATCTGAGAGGTGACCGGAAAATAGAAATCGGCACGGAATCGAAAAAAGCGAGACAGACCGGGGAGCGCTTTACATCATTATTCAATAGATACTCAAGCATAACAAAACCATTCTGTTGATCGGCCCATTTCCAACTTACAATATAAAACCAAATATTGGTGGGTACAGTGCGGACGGGCTGTCGGCCGGCTGCAACGCGCCGTGCGGCTGCGCGCGCGCCGCGTTCGCGCCGGTGTGCGGCGCCGACGGCGTGCTGTACTACTCGGCGTGCCACGCCGGCTGCGGCGCGGGCGCGCTGGCCGGCGCCGCGCGCCTCTACTCCGACTGCGCCTGCGTGCGCAACACGTCCTACTACAGTATCCCGCGTAAGTCTCCGTGTTATATGCACGCACGGGCGCCGTCAGGACTACCTTCAGAGAGGAGCATCTGCATCTACACACAATACTATTACCTAAATAAAAACCGAACAAGTGCGACTCGCATGGAGTGATTATATGAAATTTCATGTTACTTTAAATACCATAAACTTCTGTTCTTCCTGTTATATATAGATAAAGAAAATTTTTAGGACGATTAGTTTCGAGATAAGGGCGGTCAATTTGCGCCTATTTTACTAAACAACTTCAAAACCATTTATTTTAAAATTATAAAAAAAAAATCTCACAATAAGCCCTTTCTTTTGATATGTCACATGCCATAGTTTGCAAAACTTTTTTTATTAATTTTCTAATTTTTTTTCGATTTTTATTTACGATAATTATTTATTTACGATACACCTCCGTATTGGGGTCACCGACTTAAATGCACCCCCTTGCACCCTGCTGCCGGCGCCCATGGCACGTATTGTGGTGTGGCTAAGTATGTCAAATAAATCAATTTTTTGTTTGTTTGTTTGTTTGTTTGGTTTGGAGATGTCTTACAGTTTTCGCATCATTTGCGTCAAAGTAGCAGCGTCGATACTACGATAAAGCATCAATTTGCTATAGTATTGACCAATAGGGAACGGTTTAGATTCCCAATATATCCAGAATCTATTAAATAGCAGTCAAGAAATGTCGTGTACCAAGATTATGGCAACGTAATGAGGCCATGAAAGATGGTTTCAGATAGTTCAGTCCAGTGGTCCTTATCCAGACCCTAGCACTTAAAGGGTGGTGGCGTATCGCGCCGCATTGTATTGTGTCTTATAATTAGAATGAACTTTTCCCATAGATTCAAACGAGACAGTCCCTTATGAAGCCATCAACAGCATCTGCAGTTCTTCGTGCCCGTACCTCTGGCTGTTCGTGTTCCTGTCTTTCTGCGTCATGCTGTTTACTTTCATCGCCACCATGCCAGCTCTATCTGCCACACTCAGGTAAGGATTTAACTCTCTGAACAGTTACAATTCTACAGCCAAAATTGGCAACACTGCTTTATAAAATATTATTGGTGTTGCCAGATTTCTGTAAAATTGTACCAGTCGGTATAACTTGGCCCGGATTCTGCTGCTTTTAATGCCCTAATGTGCGCCACCTAGGCCATCTATAGGATTTATTCAGACAGTAAATATAGCACTAGGAAGGTTGACAAGAGGATAAGTTAACCCCGCCTTATTCCTTGTGCGTCTCTCACACACTAGTGCTGATGAAGGATATTCATTCTTTGACTTTCATAAGAGCTTGTAAAAGCCTAAATTGAATATAGTTTAAATTTGAGTTTGACTTTAATCATTTTCTGACGTCTGTCAAATAATACCCGATCCGATCAACGGTCTTTTGATTCCCTCAATTGTCCCCACATCGGTCAAAATTAAGCAAAGGATTTTTTTACCGAACCGGTGGTAGATCCATTTTTTGACTTTCATAAGAGCTTGTAAAAGCCTAAATTGAATATAGTTTAAATTTGACTTTGACTTTAACCATTTTCTGACGTCTGTCAAATAATACCCGATCCGATCAACGGTCTTTTGATTCCCTCAATTGTCCCCACATCGGTCAAAATTAATCAAAAACTATTATTTTATGCGGAACTTCTTTTGGGAACTACCATTTTAGCTTTTTATGAACACCCTCAAAATGTGCCACTGATTTGGTATCGTAGATGCGTGCGCGAGGACCAGCGCTCGTTCGCGCTCGGCATCCAGTGGATCAAGGTGCGGCTGCTCGGCACTATCCCCGCGCCGCTGCTGTTCGGCTTCCTCATCGACCTGTCGTGCTCGCTGTGGGCGCGCCGCTGCGGTTCCGGCGCCTGCCTGCTCTACGACAACGTGCACATGAGCAGGTAGGCTTACACTGTTGTTCCCTCGGGAACATTTGAATGTTCCGGGATAAAAAGTACGTTATGTCCTATTCCAGAACCTAAGGTAATTTACCAAGTTTAATGAAAATCCGTTCAGCCTTTACGGAGCGTAACAAACATACTTTTAAAATTAAGTAGCAAGTACAGGCAGCGACACGAAAGTCTAGCGTTGAGTGGTGTAGAGATGTGTAAAACTCCCAAGGTGATTCGAAAGAGCTATATCTTTGTGGTCAACCGGCTCCTTAACCGGCTGCTTCCAAATCTCAATAGATCTTTTGGATCTTTCGGCTCCCTCGCTCCGCGATACATTCAAGTAAATCTATCTTCCTCGTTTTCGCTAATGGGTTCAACGAACGATTTATATGTTCAATCTCTGTCGCATCACGCGAAATAAGCCGAGCGAGAGCTGACCACGAGCAAGGCAGCAGCGTCGGTCAGGACACACGAATCGAGACAGGGAGCCGTGAGCCACGCGACAAATGAGTCACCCATGGTTGAAAGCAGCCGTACCTACGCCCATTGCCGTTAGGGAGACGTTTGGGTTGGGAGCCGTTTGGGAGCCGAAGAGCTAAATGAATGATATTATGTAGCTTGGTAGTTGAAAGAGCTATATCAATCTTTTACTTAAAGTGATTCATTTTGCACATCTCTATGTGGTGAGCTCTGACTGCTCCCGCGCCCGTCACCGTCTCGCTCACTCTCCCACGATATCCAATTTTCGACTGTGCAATAACGGGCACTGCTAGACTTTCGTGCCGCCACCTGTAGAATATTAACTGATTGTCTTAATTATACCTTTTCTTTCAGGTACATGCTGGCCTTAGCTCTGCTAGGCAAGCTCTGTTCTCTTCTATTCTTTTTCTTAGCCTGGTGGTTCTATCGTCCACCTGGTGGAAAGTCAAACGCCATAGTCCCTTCAATAGACTTAATAGTTAACGCAGAAAAAACTAACGGTGTTGCCAATGGATTGAATGGCAGTGCTACCAACGGCAGCGGAGAGAGAGTGGGTAACGGATATTGTAACGCGGCTTTAGAGTGTACGGAGCATTTGTAAATGTTGCCAGTTAATGTAAACTCGTTTTTCTTATGTAGCTACAAAACCTTGTTCTAATTTGATATGGTTATGAACGCAAAAGCGACAAAATATCAAATTTTTGTCGAATTTTTGCAGGAATAAGAGCGACCCTTTCGTATTAGTCGTTCACGAAAGAGATGGATGCTTATGAACATAAATAGAAAGCATGAGTTAGAACTTGCCATTTATACCTATTTATAACAAGAACTTTACTTTTAAGTAATCTTTTATTTTGTGTAAGTGGTACGTTTACCACATTTTATAAAGAAAACCCTTCCGGCTCACGAAATGTCGGTCAATGATCAGTCAATTTTATCAATAAGCTATACCTACGAGACTTCTTTGAACACAGACGAAATGGCCGCTTGGGGATATTAATAAAAATCTACTTGTTACAATTTTACTGGTAAATATTGGCAACACTGCCGGCCAAATGTATCGATTCATCATCGATGCTGCCAGTTTAGTGACGTGCCGTTAATATTGGGTAAATTTCATAAAGATTATATTATAATGTTGCCGGAGTATATCAAAATTGCCGGCATATTGGGAATATTTTGCGGTACAATCCCAGCGGCCCTAACATGCATGACACAAAGATAGACCGTTTTATCTCTAAGTCCGTCTCTCTCACACTAGTGCCGACGAAAGAGATAGTCATAGAGATAACACATACACACACATAGCATCACGCCCGAAATCCCTAATGGGGTAGGCAGAGCCACAAGACTATTTGTGGCCACGTTTGATTAATTAGTCCTAAGATGGTATGATGAACCGTTTGGTGACAGGTGATCAGCCCATCACCCATACAGATAGATAGTCCACCATGTTGGAGAGGACCCGTCCCTTAGTCGACTTTTACGACATGCCAGGATGATAAGCAGCTGCACGCATTCTATGCTATTTCTTCTCTCCCAGTGCAACAGAGGAGTAAACGGAGAGATAAACGGGTTTAATTTATCTTTGTGGCATGCATGTTAGGGCCGCTGGTAATCCATTTACCTTTAAACTGTTAGCTTTATGATATTAGCCCCATGGCGCCATTAATTTTACGAAAATAACAACATGAATTATTGTTACAAATTCATGTAAAAGAAGCATTCCAAACCATAAATAATTATTAAGTCCCGTTGTTTTGTAAAGTATCTGTGATGTCGTAGTTTTTAATATATTTATTATTATGTAACCCGATTTTTAATAACCTACGTAAGATATTTAGTTTAGGCATAATATTTATATTGTTTTAAAATGGGGTACTATCCAATTATTGATAGGTAATTTAAAAATATGTAATTAGTTGTTTAAACTAGAAAGTACAATATATAACGGCACAATTTTTAATATATTTGTTTGGAGTTTTATGTAATTTTCGTCACTGGTTTGTTGTTGTTTTACGAACTATAATGGACGGCACGAGTTATTTTTCGTTAGATAATTATTAGGGCAGTTTTCGGGCACGGAGGAGCGGCGCCTTCTTGCGAGACAGTGCTTACCGCCGGTACCGCCAACAGTACCTACTCTTACCATGAGTTTATTCAAACCGTTCTCGTTATCGAAATCTATTGGAAATACCGAGCGATAGTTTTCGATAACGAGAACGGTTCGCGTAAACTCATGGTAATGGTACGGATCGCGGATTATTTAAATGACATCTGTACATACTGAACGTCTTTCGCAGGACGCTTCGTGCCGGCTATTATAAAATAGTTTTATGGTTATTGTACATTTTGGTTGAAGACTGATCGTTTGTTAGTATTAATTAAGTGTAATGAATCTAGAATTAGGAATGGTAATAGGTTACTTACAAAAAACGGTAGTAGTTTGAATCTATTATTTTGGAGCAGTCTGTTTAAATTATCTGTCGAGGCCTTCGTAAATTCTGGGACACCGTAAGGGACGTTAGAATGAGACAAAGAGATCTTTGTCTCGTTCTAACATTCGCATTAAGTAATCGTGTCATGTCATAACTACTTGTTTTTGTCGGTTGTTAACGGACCTAATACAGATAGGTATCCTATTTTGGGCCGTCAGTTTCACTGCCAAGTTCTCTGTTCGAGTTTTGCTACAAAGCGGAAATATGGATGGCAATGGATAAAGCTGTCCCATAGCGACTTGTAAAAAGCGCGCCATTACAGCGCCACAGATAACTGATACTAGTTAATATCTAAAAATTGTGTTCAAAAAATCAGTTGACCATTTTGATACATTCCGCAGTTTTCTACACAATTTACACGTAAATTAACATTTGTACGACACCGGTAGTCTGTTGTAAAATACCATTTCGACATTGTACAATTTTACACGATAAACAATTGATGAATGAAATAAAATAATTTCCAAAAAATATTGTATGCATTTTATTTTAGCTTTGTAAATATTGTATAGTATCTTACAATATTATAAACCCACAAGTAACATTTTTAAAGGTTAAATCTAACATCACTGAACCGATGACAGATCCTAATCAGATCAATGAATAATAATAAAAGATTCCGACGAATTGAGGACCTCCTCCTTTTTTGAAGTCGGTTAAAAATAAATACAACGTTGGTGATGTCATGACCTCCTTAACACTTGCAACAGGGAAACCAGACGAATTGGATTATGTTTACACATGAATTAATTAATGCGCAGGTTGCCTCACGATGTTTTCCCTTGCCGTAAGAGCATCGGTTACCGCAGTTCCGAGGTAGGTAATGTACAGTCAACGTCATAAATATATATATGTTACCAAAGGGGCAAAAATATCTGAGCACTCTTATGCCTTTAGCAATAAAGTCGTGTTCACATATATTTTTGACCCTTTGTCCGCGTAGATATTTTTGACCTCGACTGTACATAAGTCAGAAGAGCACTGGTAGGTACATGGCATCCGCCACGAGTCGAGTCCAGTTAGCTACGAATAGCTAGGCAGCTGGGGTGACAGGGGATTTGTTCGCTTGACAGACCTGAATTGTTCGATTAATGACAATGTAAAGAACCACAGAAAAATAGTCTGCCTGTATCTAGCTGCGTTTTCAATTGACAGCGTTAGTGCTAAATCATTGGTTCGTATCTCTTCGTGCCTAGCGCCTCTTTGACTGATGGTCAGAATCATCCTCAAAACGATGAACATCGAAGAGGCAGACGTGCAGGGCTCTGTTTTATAACGGGACGTATTATCAGGAATGTTAATGAAAAAAGCTTTACTAAATCATTTTTTCGTCGTTCTCGTTATAAAACAGTCTCGTCATTCGATTCATTAGGACTCCCAGAATAGAAAAAAAAGTTGGCAGACGTCTAGGTCGCAGATCTTTTCACGTACGATTTTTTAAAGTTTTAATTCAAAAACGCAGGGACATACGACTTTCATTTACTGGACCAAATCGATTTGTATTGACATAAACTTTCATCACTATCAATATGAAAAACGAACAAATCATATACCAAAATGGCACCTAGCTCCCTAACTATAACAAACCGACGCTATAATATACGACCTTGCTAGTAAAAAACAATATAATAAAATATCACGATATATATTTCAACATCATAAAAGTTTAACTTAACAAATGCATCGAAACATTCTTATAAATATACAATTAATAATAATAATTAAAAAAACTTGACGCCTTGGTTATCATCGAATTCCATAAGTTCGCACTTGCCTTTTGTTTCCAATGATTTCAAAGCCTTCACTAACACAGTCATGTCGAGGCCATGGAACTCTGTAACAAATAGGAATTTCCTTGAAATTCGCCATCTATAATAATATCTCGGGCAACTTCTTACCGTCATATCTTTAAAATGGCTTGAGATATCATAATTAAATAAATATTTTGTTGACCTCGAAGTCAATAACTACAACTGTATAATCGGTTAGGTTAGTTACTAAATATTTTGTACAAACATATCTAGTCAATGCAGCCAATTCGAAAGTGTGTTCTCTAATTTTATAAGTAAGTGTACCTCGCCCGTTGTAAAAAGAACGCTGACGGCTATATAAAATGTATGGCCGTCAGCGGTCTTTTTACAACAGGCGAGGCATAGCTAAACTGTAAATAAGAAAACTCGATTTTGACAGCTTGGTCCTATACAAAATCGAGTTTGACGTTTCTTATTTTAAGTATATACATTTTATATGGCCGTCAGCGTTCTTTTTACAACGGGCGAGGTACACTTACCAGTGCTAATTCGAAAGTGTGTTCTCTAATTTTATAAGTAAGTGTACCTCGCCCGTTGTAAAAAGAACGCTGACGGCCATATAAAATGTACGGCCGTCAGCACTCTTTTTACAACGGGCGAGGTATAAATTTAAAATTAGGGAACACACTTTCGAATTGGCTCCTGAATAGATATGTTTGTACCCACTTTTACAACTGGTCAATCACCACACACACGGCGCTGTTGTCAAAACTAGTCATTGGCAGTAACGGTTGCTCCCCTATTGCGACCGATTGGCTATTCTAAAAAAGTTGTAAGTAGTTGAATTTTAATATGCGACGTAACGTTAACGTTTCGAATAGAACCTAATAATTGATTTTATTAAGATGAAATTAAAGTGCAAGCAACAGAGGTCATTGTTATTACATTGTAAGAATGGGATGTTTTAGCATGGTTGTTTAGCATTTTAAAAAGTAGCTTTATCTGTGACTTTGTTGGCGTGTGATTGGGATGAAAATTCTGCTATGTTTTATTCTAAGATACTGTCTTTGCGCGTCATTGAGAAACAAACATTCAAACATACATAAACATTCACATTTATAATATTAGAAGGATAATTAAAAATACATTACCAACCTTCATCAACAGTATTCTCTCCTTCCCTAAGCTCAAACAGCGTACACACAGAGTTGTTCATCCCGTTGCTACATGCCCAGTTGTACACCATATTACCCCACTCATCCAGCGAATGCCAGTACACCTCCCACACATTCCTGCTCTTGTCCAAGGGAGCTGCTTGCCCGGCCTTCGCCATGTGATCCAGTATGACTAGAATAGATTCTTGGGTTAATTTTCTATTGATTGATTGGTTGTTAAATAGCGGAGTGTTCTGTGATTCTCTTATGTCTATTGTTGATTGCTTCGTGGTTTTGAGGTATTCTGCTATTAATTGCTGCCATGCTTCGAGCTGTTTAGCGCGTGTTTCGATGTGTGGCTGGATCCTGAAAAAAGGGACGGTCAGGCTAAATTCGTCTCAGAAAACATCTTTGAACGCCACAGCTGAATGCGCAAAGTGTGCCACAGACCCCAAGAATGGCATTCGCTCATGCAAATGTATGAAAAATTTCATATTGTGGTGTCAGTGGCACGAAAATCCGCTGTGGTATATAGCCGACTGTGGCATTCAAAAGGTTAAGAAGTCAGAAGTCTTAACATATGTTAATAACATTAGAATACATATCTTCCAGTACATAAGTTTGCTTTGATCTTCTGTCAGGTTAATAACATCTTGAAAGACACAAGATATTTTCGATAGCCAACCTAGCAATGAGAGACATGGTCTTTGAAAAAAGATAAACTAACATTAGGTTTATAATAATATGCAGGATTAACTATCACCCAATTTCCATCTGTTCTGATACTTACACATCCCCTCTTCTCAGATAAACATTTCTCATATAGCTCAATCAGTTTCTTCTCAGTAACTTTCCTTTTTTCTAAGGTCCTTGGATATTTTGGTTCTAAATCTGTCACGGAAACTCTAAAAGGTATCTTATGTTCGCCAACTTTAACAAAATCATGGTAGTCATCACGGTGTGTTGAGAATGATATCATAATCGAACAATCTTTTGCAACTGCAGATATGAGAGCTAAATGCTCTGCTTTCAATGTTTTCAGGAACTTCTGTCTGTCCGTTTCGATAAAAAGGTTTGTTTTTGAATCAAGTTGGTCTAAAATAGATGACACATAGTCTAATGAGCCCAGATTGAGTTCTGCTGTTGTGATGATCAGTTTATCAGATAACTTTTGAGTTTCTAATATTTTATATAATATAGTTTGGTTGCATAGTTCCTGTTTATCCTCACAATATTTAGTTTTTTCATTTATTGTTGCAGTTTTGAAGCAATCATCATCAGACTGCATACATTTGGTGTACAATAAAGTTGTAATGATGAAATTAAAAAAATCATTCGCTGATTTAAAAATGCCCATGCCCTGTATGATTTTCTGAAACTGATCTTTGTTGGCTTCACTGAAAATTATTTTTTCATTGTGGAATACCTTGAAATTGCTCTGTGGGCTATCTGACAAGTTCGACAATGCTGTTTTCATTCTCCCCTTGTCACCAGAAAACAAATCAAGTGGGCAGTACCCACTTTTATTGGAAACTTGTTTTTCTTGTAATTTTAAAAACTGTTTTAGACAATAGTAGCACTTGCCATATTTTTTAAAAACGCATGACAGGAAACCTTCTTTTGGTTTAATTTCAACACAATAATTAACAGCTTTAGGGTTCAAAATCGCTAAGTTACTTGTCTTGATAGCATAACAACTTAGTTTTGTTTTTACCATTCTTTCCTTTGGACGAAAACGGGCTAAATCTCTTGTTAATTCTGTAAGTTCATCAGGAGGTATTTCTTGTACGTCGAGTTTACCATAAGATGTAAGGGATACTAAAGGCAGCATGACTAAATTGCCAAAATCTACTGACATACAAATGTCTTTTAACTGCATAGTTTTACTATCTTCCTTGATCAAGCGAAGCACATAATTGGAAAGTACGTTCTCTTCCAGAATCTGGATCACGATATGAACATTTCCCTCATTCATATACTTCCAGGTTTTCCCCAAAACTGACATGATTTCAGTAAACAAGTTAACTAGGTACTCCGAATACAAAACAATCAATTTACTTACGTAAAAAAGGGAGGAAAGTTGTACTGCCAAGGCCAAGATATCTCTGCCATTATTTTTAACTATCTAAACCGTTATAGCAATTCGTTTGTAAGTAAATTAAAGCGTTTCATAAAATCAACCAAATATCTTGGAAATCCATCTGAAGTTGACAGCTGCAGCAAGCTAGAAGTGACATCACCCCACGTTCCAAGTCACGCTAAGTACCCCAAGGTGCTCACAGCACCGATAGCGGGCATAAAAGGCTTATTACACCTTCCTAAATTAGTCACTTACGTAAGAGAGGGACGCTGCAATACCACAGAGTAGAGATGGAGATATCAAACAATATGATCCTGTTTCTATAGTCTATGAGTTGTTTTGACAAACAAGACACTGACATGAATTGACTGACGAGAAACGTCGCTCGTTGTGGTATCAATACCATTATTTAATTATTATTTAATATTTTTTAACTCGCAATCTAGCAAAAATTCAATTTAACATCATTGATATGCTACTTATTTCGGTGGATTAAATTATTTATAGGTCAAACTACGGATAGAAATGATTACGCTTAATAGGAAGTTAAAAAAGGAACATACGGAGCCAGCGAATGGCATCACCGTTGAAGCTAGTAAAAGAATATCAATTAGGGACAAATTGCTAGTAAAAGAAGTCCAAGAGATGGAGGAGAATCTTCCAGCGACATGTTCCGTGCACTTTGAAGACCCTAACCAGTTGAACGAGTTCGTTCTGACTGTGGCCCCGGACGAAGGCTTTTGGCAAGGGGGGAAATTTAAATTCAGTTTTTTTGTGACCGAAGACTACAATATGGCTGTAAGTCAGTTTATATTTTTAATACATAATAATATTAAACTGGGCAAATAGCTCAAGCTTTCGATAAATTATAAATATTAATAAAATGTATTACCGGAGAGAATATGCAAAGACATGAAATGGGTGTTTAATTAATCCTATTTCTTAAAATGTGTAATCAAATGACTCTTGGCATGACCCTTGGATCTGCTACTGGCTGATTGTATTTCAAGGTTACTATTCTGTTAACAGCCCCCAAAAGTGAAGTGTCACACACGACTGTGGCATCCGAACATCAATGTGGATGGAGACATCTGCCTGTCTCTGCTAAGACAGACCTCTATTGATGAGCATGGCTGGGCACCGACAAGGAGACTCAAGGATGTGGTGTGGGGGCTCAACTCCTTATTTACTGTGAGCATCAACTATATTGTTAACACTACAAAATAACACTTCAATCTACTCTATTGTGATAGCAAAACTGAATAAGTGTTGTGAAATATAAGTTTTAAGTAAATTTAAGTAAAAATTTTCATTTTATTTATATTTACAATATCATTGACTTAACAGTCTATATAATAATTTAATCTAATGTGATAGATAAAGCAAATACAAATACAAATTTTAAAAATCAAAACTTATAACCAAAACTGCACGATTTGTAACATACGAGGGGCGGCTGAAAAGTTATCTACCTAACTATGAAACAAAAGACGATCATGGCTAGTTTATTTTTTATTTTTAATATAGTCTCCTGACAGGGCAATGCACTTGTTACATTGATCAATTAAAGATTTTAACCCGTTAAAAAAAAACTTTAGGTTTATCATCGAAAAAGTCATTAACAGCAGCCTTCATGTCGTTATCGGTTACGAATCTTCGTCCCCTCAGTTCTTTCTTCAAAAGTCTGAACAGGAAGTAGTTGGATGGGGCCAAATCTGGACTATATGGAGGGTGGTTGATTACTTCGTACCCATTTCCATTAATTGCTAGCTTCGTTAAGCGAGCAGTATGCACAGGTGCGTTATCATGCAAAATCAGAATCCCTTTACTGAGTTTGCCCCTTCTTTTTTCTTTTATGGCTTCTCTGAGCTGGTCAAGTAAATCTGCGTAATATTCAGCATTCATTGTAGTTTTTTTTGGCAAGTAATCTACAAGCAGAATTCCTTCCGCATCCCAAAAAAATGTTGCCATTACTTTGCCTGCTGACGGGCGAACCTTAAATTTCCGAGGAGGCTTTTCATCCTTGAATTTCCATTGTAATGACTCCCGTTTACTTTCGGGATCCCACTGCCGAATCCAAGTCTCATCACAGGTTACTATTCTAGAAATAATTTCCTCCTCTTTTCCACGGCTCATGTCTAAAAATTCCTCGCAACATTGAACACGTCTGTCCTTGTCAAACGGAGTCAACATTCTAGGGACCCAGTGTGCACTAACCTTAGACATGTGCAAATGTTCATGAATTATTTCATCGACCCATTCTTTACTAATGCCCACATCCCTGGCTAACTCCCACTGCTTAATTCGCCGGTCTTCTAAAATAAAATTTCTCGCTTTGGCCACATTTTCATCGGTGACAGCGGAAACTGGTCGCCCACTACGAGGATCATCTTCAAGGCTCTCACGGCCAAGCTTAAACTGTTTCGACCAGAACTTTATTGTAAATTCAGAAGGGCACGAACCACCAAAAACAGGTAACATACGCAGTCTAATCTGCGAGGGTGTATTTCCTTCTTTAGTGAGAAATTTGATCACTGCATGCTGCTCAATTTTAATCAGATTATTTTTTTCTTGCGACATTTTGAAAACAATCCAGTCCCAAAAAAAGCGGGAAGCAAGAAACAAATGAATGTTTGTGATTTTGAAAAAAGAATAACCAGTGAACACGACCTCATAGTGGCCAGTATTATTTTCGCATAACATATAGGCTAGGTAGATAACTTTTCAGCCGCCCCTCGTATAGGCTAATAAATAAATACATAATGTAGTACTTTTTGATATTCCTTCGTAATAACAATCCTCTATGGAGTAACAATTTAACATGTAATCTTTCCATTTGTGATTCTGACATTTAATATTAGTTTATACACTTTGCTTTATTTAATTACTGATAATCTTAATTTAACTTCGTATATCTTGACATGTGTGCAAGTTACAGACTGTAAGTTGCGCACATGTCAAGATACACTGTAAGTTACAGTGTAATCTATACATATATTGAGAAAAAAAACCATAATTCATATTCAAACTCTTACAGGATCTCCTCAACTTTGAAGACCCTCTGAACATAGAAGCAGCAGAAATGTACAAGAAAAACAAAATAGACTTTCAGGCTAAAGTGCAGGAATACATGTCCGGAGGCAAGTGCAAGAGATGAAACTCGGCCACCCCAATCACTCTCGCTAGAAAACTTTGTACATTATTAATATTTTTTATCTACCATTATTTTGTAGGTAAATTTTTAATACTCCAAAAGTGATAAACCTAATTTTTAAATATTGCCACATAACCTGATAGTGTTTTTGTAGCTGTGAATCTGGTTGTGTTTTGTTTTAATTATTTTAATTACTAGCCGGCATCGGCAATATCTGTGGAACCATCAGACTTCCATACAAACTTTCATCAAATTTTCAAAGTCCTTTCTTATTGCTCATCAGCGGATCTCCTGTGCAAAATTTAATGGCTTATAGACCCACCAGCTTAGGCTGTGCCTTGCGAAGATTACCAAGAGTTTGGAAAATAAGGGATCCATAGTCACGTTAGGAACCCTAGTTTTGCCATATTGGTCTATCAGTACTCGAAGAAGTTCCAAAGATGAAATTTTGTACGATTATTAATGTTTGATGCACAAAGTCAAAAAATATGTTTTACGGTATCTCCTATACTTTTAAAGCAATAGTAAAAAGACAATTTCTTCTACTAACTCGAATGCGGCGTTGTTGGAGGGATCTGTGAAGACTTACAAGTATGTTAAAACCATTTTTTTTATTTAGAGGATCGTTCAGGAAATATTGAGCTTAAAAGGTAGTTTCTGTTGGAGTTACGTGTCCCCAACCCCTACAAAGTTATATTAGGCTTCGTTGGTTGCTGAATTCGCGGAACGTAAGTTGAACTTTTGACTTTGAATGCGCTGAACACATTTTCGGGTCTCAATCGAGTTGCGGTATGAGGTGCGACGCTTTTTTTCCATACTTGTAAAGTCTGTTCGCCGAGAGTTGATAATTATTATGATATCGTCTCGAAATAGCGACTGTTGTTTACCTATTGCAAACTGTATGAAGGGCGTTGTTTATCGCCGCGCTCACTGAGTTTCGTGGTACGAGGCACGCAGTTGTTGTCATGCGCCGTGCCGCGCCGGGCGGGCGAGTGCCATATTGCCATCTGGAATACGCTTCGAGTGTGTCGTTTGGGTATTCGTATCTTGTTTTAGTCGAAGCAATTGAAAGTTTCATAATAAACGTCACCAACTCTGATTTTTCCTCGGACTTTGAGATTTCATCACGGTCGTTATGATATGCCAGCAATGGGACATATAAAGGCTATTCAATAATAATAATTATGTTTTTTTTTGTTTTTTTATTATCATCGGGAAAAATAATTTATTAATAATTAATTTTTATAAGAGCCCTGAGTTTTTTTTTTTTTTATCAACTCTCGGCGAACTGACTTTTCCTGCGCGGACAACTGTCATTTGGTTGTCATTTTTCAACTTATGCGCCGGGGATTATAATAGTATGTCTATTGAAAATCATCTATAATAACATCAAATCAATTTGAACAGAACTCGCTCAATATTTCTGGTTTAAACGTGTGATGAAAACTTGCGGGGAAGTTGGCAAAGGCGTAGCCAGGATTCTGTCAAGTTCAGTGGGGGTAGGAGGAGAAAAACCAACAATATACCTAAGATACATGCTGAATGAGCAACGGGACAGGTTACGTTAAAAATGAAAACCAGTGACCAATTTCATCTTCTAGCGCATACCTCGCTACGCCCATGGACCTTTTATCATTTGTAATAATGGCTACAAAACCCTACACCGAGCAAGGCCCGACATGCTCTTGACCTGTTTTTTTAATCCGTCTTTGTATTTTAAGAGGACTGTTAACTAAAGGCAAAAATCACCCTTTTCATACAAAAGGCGATAACGATTTCCACCCCATAAAGAACAAAATCTAGGTCTATACGTTTTTTTTAATTTTTATTAAAGATCAAGAAAGTGGATTAAAGCCGAAATTAGTTTTGTATGAGAATACTGAAACGACAATAAAACTGAATTTATTGATTATAGTGAAAAAATCAAAACGTATATAGACCTAGATTTTGTTCTGACTGACAACCTATCAAAAATTGGTGAACGTTTAAGGGGTGGAAATCGTTATCGCCTTTTGTATGAAAAGCCGTAGGTTCACACTCCTCTTAACACGTTCAGTAACGGGACCTCCCCTCGGGAGTTCTCAATAACTTTGTTCATATGTTTGAGATGACCGGCAAGCAGCGAGTCTTGGTTTTTGGTCTGGTAATGAGTGTTAAGATGCTTTTAACCGATTCGGTTGGGTCCTTGATTCAAGTCTACAATACAAATCATGAGCTACAAAATATACTATACCACTCAGTCTGTTTGTATGTACAAACGAAGCTGTGAACCGCAATTAATACATTGTAATGACGTGGCCGTTTTTATAATAAAGGCGTGTTTCAAATTATTAATGAAATAGAATTTTATATTAAATTAAATATGCACGCTCTATTGTTGTTTTATTTTACTCTAGATACTGGATGTGGGTACGAAACTAGCCATCAGCTCTAGCCTCGCATCTCGCCACTATTCAGGCGAGGGGGATGATGCAGCACCCAGTTCTAAGTTAACCTCCGTGGAGCTTACAGGTCTCTGCCCATGGCCGTGCTAGGAACGTGTCATAGTAGACCGTATTGTGTTGCTTTCGGTGCCTAACGCGTTCATAGCACGGTCATGGTATGATACAGTAGGTATAATTGGGCAGAGACCGTAAAGCTTAATCTTTAAGTAGCGCCTACTCTAATCTTGAGTTCGTTTGCGATAAAACTTAGTTATGTTGTCCTTTCATAGTGTGAATGGAAGAATGAGACGGTGAGTTTTGGTAGTAAGTTGGTCTGTTACCAATAATTCTATTGTGAGATCTATACCTCATAAAGACAAATTAGCGCTTCCAAACAAATTTGAAATAAATTGTGGAAACAGTTATGAAATGCAGAACTAACTACCTTAGAACAGAGCGCAGTAGCGCAGAGTGCCTAGCACACTGGTTTTTATCGAGTTCATAAAGCATCTGTCACTTTTTAACAAATATGCGGGTGCGAAAGGGACGAATGCTTTATGTGCGCGATAAAAATTAGTGTGCTACGGGGACTGGAAACAAAAGGTTATCTATGGTTATGGTGATAACAACCGAAATGGAAATAATTTATAGCAGCAGTTTTTTTATTTATAGGACATTAGTTTATCAATTAAATTGAGTATTGCGCCGAAGAATCCACAAAAAAATATGGTACTCAAAATTACTGTAGTATATTTTAATATAAATTATCAAAATATGGTTATTCAAATAATTCATCTTATTGAGTGGCTTATTTTTTTAAATTACTTATTAAAAAAAAAGTTCTGATGAGATATTCTGTTGGATTCTTGTAAAAATACTATCTTAAATACCAAGGTTCAGCTTATTATTAATTAAAGTTATTTTATATATCGTTCGTTTCCTAGATTGGCTTTCAATTTTATGACCTTTTAATTTTAAACACCCCTTTTGAAAATCTATAGTATGTATCGGTAGTATTTTTAATGTTAAAAATTGAATTGTAATAGCAAGCATTTTTCACCCTAATATTGCAATAAAATGCGTACACAAAATGTCGAGTCTGTGCTGTTGACCGTTGAAGAGGTTTTTATCTGGAGCTAACCCTGGAAGTCGATTGAGGTCATACTTACCATAAAAATGCATTATCATCGGAATTGAACCAACATGTAAAAATTCAATGTGTTGGTTATAATTCAGCTTGCAAGATTTGACCTAAACAAACCAACTAACATACAAACATTGCAAGTTAATAAAAAGCGTGTAAAAAGTAGATATTCACTTCATATGCATTTGAAGAACATTTTACATTTAATCCCGGAAAATGCACACTTTCCAGTTCCCGAGGGATAACTACAACCGAATTCGCCGAACGAAGACGCGTGAAGAAGCGAGTAGGTATATAATAAAACAAACAAGCAAGTTAACGCTCTTTATTAATCACATTAATAACCGAGCATCAAATACCAATTAGTATAAATATAATAAATAGTAAAAATTGTATACAATAAATAGCTTAACAAGTAACAAAACTGTCGTAACAAAATTTCTTCTATGACTAGAGTTCTTGATGATGATGATGGTGAATATGACACTTGGAAATATCACTAAGGGCCTCGCAACACGACCACCGTACGGCGCCGTGAAACAATTCATTGCACATCACCTTTATAGGTATAGAAATAAGGGCGACGTGCAAACGGAATTTTTCACGGCGCCGTAACGTGGTCATGTGACCAAGCCCTAACCCCTTAGCCGACCTAAAAAGTCCGAATTTAATTTGGAACCTTTCCACCGCCAAAAGTTTGACAAATAAGGTAAAGCAAGCCGTAGGCTAATTTTTAAATTGATCGGATTTTACAGAAAGTAAATCTACGATATAAAAAAAAAGCTACATTCGTCGCATTAGCACATGACATAATTAGTTAATTACTTATATTTGGTGCGTTTAAATTGTATTTAGGCAGTGAGAAGGTGATCTCAGAATAATAACACATAGAATGATTTTTTATTGTTTAAGCGGAGATTTTTTTAAAATTGAAATGTCACTGACCATTATCTTCTGTGCGGAAACGATAAAAAATATTCTATGTGTACATAAGAATAGGTGGCAGTGACAATCGTCATGATTTTATTATGAAAACTAGTGGACCCACCACAGCTTCGCCCGCGATATTTTCCATACAAACTTTATCACCCCTTTTCACCCCTATAGGGATGGAATTTCAAAAAATCCCTCCTTACTGCACCTCTAGGGTACTCGAGGAATGTGTCCTCCAAATTTCAAACCTCTAGGACCACCCGTTTAGGCTGTGCGTTGTCTATAAGTGAGTCACGGTACTGTTTTATATGTATAGATAAATAATTTCTCAGGAAATCATGTATTTTGTCACTGCCTCCTGACTATGTTCGCGTTAATGGCTGGAGAAGTTGGTCTGCAGCTCCTCCTGGATGCTGTTGGAGCGCATGAGGTGTCGCGACTGGCCGAAGGCGCTCGACACCGTGGCCGCCATGTCGGCCTCGGACGCTTCGCGCGTTTTCTTCTCGTGGTATTCCTCTGAGAATTCCTGCGAAGATTGAAAGGCCTTTAAGAGGAGTGTGAACCTACGGTTTTTCATACAAAAGGCGATAACGATTTTCACCCCTTAAATGTTAACCGATTTTGACCAATTTTTGTTAGGTTGTTAATCAGAACAAAATCTAGGTCTATACGTCATGCTTTTTTCACTATAATCAATAAATTCAGTTTCATTGTTGTTTCAGTATTCTCATACAAATCTAATTTCGGCGATTATTTGACTTTGTTGATCTTTAATCAATATTCAAAAAACGTACAAATCTAGATTTGGTTTTGAATGACCACTTATCAAAAATTGGTCAAAATTGGTTAATATTTAAGGGGTGGAAAAGGTAATCGCCTTTTGTATGAAAAGGGTAATTTTTGGTGTTGGTCACAGTCTTCTTCTCGGCAGTTTGGAAACCCGGCCAATTACATCGCCTGTCTCTCTCTAACTCGCAGAGTAATCGATGACATTATATACTCCTCCTATTCGTTTCCGACACCTATGTATTTATAAGTTGCTAGTGGACCCGCCACAGCTTCGCCCGCGGTATTTTCCATACAAACTTTATCACCCTTTTCACCCCTTTAGGGATGGAATTTCAAAAAATCCCTTCTTAGTGCACCTCTAGGGTACTCGAGGAATGTCTCTTCCAAATTTCAAACCTCTAGGTTCACCCGTTTAGGCTGTGCGTTGTCCATAAGTGAGTCACGGTCCTGTTTTATATGCATGTAAGTTATATGGATGACATACCTTAAGCCTGTTCCCCAGGAACACGGCGCGCTCCCTCTTCTTGTTCATGAAGTCGGAGTGCGTGAGCCAGCGGTGCTCGTGGCACTCCTCGGCCGAGGGTCTCTTCAGCGGGACCTTCTTGAACAGGAACATCAGGAAGCGGGTCGCCTCCTGGAGGGAGAACGTTGGAATATAGCTACAAATTGGTCGACTCTTAATATTTGGACGAAAGAGCCGACAGAAGTCTTGCATGGCTCTTGGATACATGGACATTTTATAGTGTTCTCGACGATTAAGTTTAAATTAGATGTGGAAATTACCATTTTCAAATCGTTCAGAGTGTGCTGATTAGCACCAGGTTTTGACAGGGTTACTACAGAAAATAAAGTTTTCGTATTTTTTTTTACCGCTTCATTTGGCATAATTGAATCCTGATCTAACTTTTCATAGTAGTTTATGCAACGGTTGCATAATGATAGGCCTTAAAATACGAGTGTGGGTTTATAAAACGAGCCGACAGACGAGTTTCAGAATAAGATCGCACGCGTGTTTCAAGGTTAAATTATGTACAGTTGCATACATAACTTTATCTACACACATATTATAAATCCTCCATGATGTGTTCAGAAACAATATTTTCTGGGAACAAGTTATTTGTTGCAATCGTGGCTGCATTTACGATATCCGACTAGCGTTCAATATTGAGTCTACGCACGGCTCATTTACCAAATGCACTTGTTTCCGTGCTTTCGCCCCGTTCTTGTGTTCGCTGAAATTTTAAGTTAAACGCATATACATTCTGCTTTGTTTACAATTGATGTTTCCCGGTATTAACCCGAGTCCTTACCGGCGTGATCTCCTTGTAGAGATGCTCGAACCGGTACCGCACGAAGGCGATGTTCTGGCGCGTCTCCGCGTCGTCAGCCCCTCGGAACGGGGACGCGCCCGACAGCATCACGTACGTGAGCACTCCGAGGGACCAGATGTCGGTCTGCGGGTAGGCTGGCTCGTCCGTCACGATTTCTGGCGCTGGAGAAATTAATGGAATTTAGGAAGTATAAAACGGGCATCTGGTCTATCAAGATTTAAGTCTGGTTACATCTTAGCTTTCCATACGGACTGTGGATGCGAAAGCTTTTTATTACATACTAGTGGACCCGCCACAGCTTCGCCCGCGGTATTTTCCATACAAACTGTATCACCCCTTTAGGGATGGAATTTCAAAAAATCCCTCCGTACTCGAGGAATATCTCCTCCGAATTTCAAAACTCTAGGACCACCCATTTAGGCTCAGCGTTGTCTATGAGTCACGTTTTTATGTACTACATATAATAAATCTTTTGAATCTGTCTGTTTAAATTCATTAAAGATATTTACAAAAGATCGATATAATGATACAAAATAAACGTATTAGAATCCAATAACAGTCACGGAACGAAAAGGTTATTTTCGATTTAACGTCAAGGGAATAAACTTCAAAACTGACAATCGTTTTCATTCCGCGCCTATACATTTGTGAAGCAACTTAATTTGGTCTGTAAGAGCACTTAGGGTGTCTCATAGTATGTACCTTTTTTTCTTACCTTTATATTCCAATTCTCCAACAGCACTGGGCACGATGGTTCCCAGTTTCGTGACCTTATGCGCGGACCCGAAGTCAATCAGTTTCACCTGGATGGACCTCACTGACGCCATCACCACATTATCAGGCTGGAGGTCCAAATGGCAGTAGCCCCTCCAATGCAAGTACTGGAGTCCGTCCAGGATCTGAGTCACTATGGTAGCTACCATCTGTTCCGAGTAGTCGTGTCTACTGGACAGGTATGTAAGAACATCAGCTCCCTGTAGTTTCTCCATAATAAAAGCTGATACCGGCGATCCTGGCGCTTGGTAAGCCGCTATCAAATTTGATATCCTCTCGTGCCTTAACCTCCTCAAGCATTCGAACTCCCTCTTGATCTGCACTTCCGTTTCCGGTTTGTTTTCTAGAATCTTCGCCACGATCACGCTATCGTTTCTCTTGTCAATGCCTTTGACTACAATAGAGAACTTCCCGCGCCATAGTTCGGATACGAAACTGTAGCGCTCCGTGAAAGCGTCAGGGGACTCCCATTCGACGGGGGTTTCTTCAGTAGCGTAGTCTAAGTGAGGCCTATTTTCGTCGAGGACTACTTCTTGACCGGACTCGGTCATCTGTTGAAGGTGCTTCATGGCTTTGGTGACCTCGATATTCTTGGCTCCAGCCTCGCTTGTCTTTACCAGTTGGGTCGTTACGCCTTTTTCGCTCCATCCGATCCTGTTCTTCGATGCCAAGCGGAATTGGTAGCTCGTGTTGGGTTTCAAGTCTCTCACGACGTAGAACTCGTGGTCTATGTTGGACGCTACGTCGATCCATTCCAGGCTATCGCCCTCCTTGTATTGTAAGTTGTAGCAAATTACCGGTGAGTTTCCATCGTATTTGGGCTGCTTCCATCGGAGGAGGACCTCGGTGTCTGAAAGGTCTGAGTACATCGGACTGTCCGGGGCGTCGGGTGTGGTCGCTTCTACTATTCTAGTCCTCGCAACAGTCTGTCCTACCTTATTTCTGGCTACAACTTTATAGAAACCTATGTCGTGGTGCATGGCCGGTTCGAATTTGAGGGTGGACCTTCCTTCGTCGTCCTCTATGATCTTGATTCTCTGCCCCTCGGCGATGACCATGTCGTTCTTGAACCACTGAATGCTGGGTTTCGGGTCGCCGACGGCGAAGCACGAGAATTGCGCCGGTTCGCCCTCCCTGTTAACAATGAAAATTTATTTTATAAAAGCATCAGAAATATCAAAAATAGGCGTGTTTTCTGAAAAATTCTAATTAGTCCGTCATTTACATTAGGTATAAAAAATATTGAACACATATTTTTTCTTTTGTCAATCAACTAAAAAATGACGAAGATATAGTGCGTTGAAGTTCCGCGTGAAGTCTCGACTTTGCACACTTTTTACCATTAATTGATGTCATGAGCCGAACTTTGATGCGCGATATCTTTGTCAATTTTGATTGATTTGATAAAGCAAAAAATACGTGTTCAATATTTTTTGATAATCTAACTGATGGACTAATAATTTTTTTTTTTACGCTGGAAACATCCGTATTGTCCATGTCTCAACACCAAAGACCATAACAATCTAGATAGTTATACAGGATGAGGAGGATTCAACAAATTCTTTTTAAGAGGATATAGTTCAATTCATTTGCAGCAAACAAGGTCAAATAGTACCCTGTCCAAAAATGATTAGTTTGTGAGATATTGAAGATTTAAGTTTTTTTTTACGAATTTTTTGAATAAATTTGCCTTTTTTGATGTGTTCTTATCTATTTTCTGAAAGGTAAGATGTCAACAGTTTCATGTAACGATAAATAACTAAAAAAGTGTTGCTACATATTTCATGGTTAGGTTTGGTTAGGTTAGGTTATTTATTTCTCAAAATAGAATCACAATATTAGAATTTAAATTGAGATCATGTTATCCTAAAAATTAATATCATACCTGATGGGTAATATCTGCGGCTTCTCCCTCAGGAAGGGCAGCCGGCCGTCCTTCTTGGACTGCATGAGCGCCTCGGCCTCCGCGTAGCTGTCGAGGCGCGTGCCCAGCTCGTGGCGCAGGCGCCGGATCGTGTACGACTCGGAGCCGTAGTTGTTGATGCGCTCGCGCTGCTCGTCGCCGATCTCCTCGTCCATGATGTCCGTGAAGCGGCGCCGCTCGCGGATTATCGGCGTCTACCCACAATTTACCGTTAATATTTATACATACACATGCATACATATTATCACGCCCGAAATCCCTAATGGGGTGGGCAGAGCCACAAGACTACTTGTGGCCACGTTCGATTAATTAGTCCTAAGATGGTATGATGAACCGTATGGTGACAGGTGATCAGCCCATCGCCCATACAGATAGTCCACCATGTTGGAGAGGACCCGTCCCTTAGTCGACTTTTACGACATGCCAGGATGATAAGCATCTGCACGCATTCTATGCTATTTCTTCACTCCCAGTGCAGCAGAGGAGTGGTCAATATTGATAGCATATTGAATTAAGTCACGTGAGCTTTGAGCAACAAAAGTTTCGACGAGCCGAAGGCGAATGCTATTCAAAACCAGTTTTATAAATCCACGTGTTACTATTTTAACCTTTTGGATGCCGTTATCGACTATGCGTGATAGCGTATACAGGGTAAAAAAGTCCTGCATTACCTTGACTTAAAGTTGAAATTCGTGTTACTTCTCAGATATGCTTGGCGGCCAAAAGGTTAAATGTAATAAACTGGCAACACCGACGACGAATCCTCTTCAATTTCCCACCAGTATTGTCATTTTTTGGCTATGAATGTGTAATTTGTCTACAAAACATTCGAATACTAATTAATTATTAAACTAATGGCATATAGTTATGTTGGTGTAGTAAATTTCAAAATGAATATTATCACACGGTGAGTAAACAAGGACAACTTGTATCTTGAGTCCGTGAAAAAGGCTTTTGGATCTCAAAGACAAATTAAAGCTATGAAACCAGTAAATTTCAATCAAACCTTCCTACCTTAGGAGGAGTGTGAACCTACGGCTTTTCATACAAAAGGCGATAACGATTTCCACCCCTTAAATGCTAACCGATTTTGACCAATTTTTAATAGGTTGTCAGTCAGAACAAAATTTAGATTTATACGTTTTGTTTTTTTCACTATAATCAGTAGATTCAGTTTTATTGTAATTTCAGTATTTTCATACAAAACAAATTTTGGCGATTATTTGACTTTGTTAATCTTAAATCAATATTCAAAAAAAAGTATAAAACTATAAAAAATTGGTCTAAATCTGTTAACATTTAAATGGTGGAAATCGCTTTCGCCTTTTGTATGAAAAGCCGTAGGTTCACACTCCTCTTAAGCTTCATGGTCCAATAATAAAAAGACTGGGCTAACCACTAGCTGGTTTTGATGACACTATACATCTGTAAAATGCGGAAACTCACCCTAGGGTCGTAAGAGTCGTTGACGCTGAGATTGTAGGCGGGCGAGCGGTGGCACGCCACCTTCATGTACTCGCGCAGGCGCACGGGGAAGCCCACGTCGCGGAGCTGCAGCAGGTACGTGTCCGGCCCGTTCTGGTAGCTATAACGAAGTGAAACCAGTTTAGAAGATAACGAAATAAATCTTAATAGGTAATCTCTGAATATACCTATGGCAAATATACCTGTTAACACCTTCCCCGGCCAATGAAAAATTAACTTTTCTTGTTTATACATTTAATCTCTCAGATACGAACGTTACCGAGAAAGTTAAGGAAAGACAAAGTAAGATAAGGTAAGTTATGATAACACGAGATCAGGTAAGTTAAAGTAGGTTCCAAACATCTAATAACGCTTTGAACAGCGTACAGGTTTGGCGCGGCCGGTAAAGTGTGGTTAGTTAACCCTTTGACCGCCGCAGTCGGCTGTGGCCATCGGGAGTTTTCCGTGCTCCTGACGCCACGATATGCGGTTTTCCATACATTTGCGTCGGCTACAGCCGTCGTCGAGCGCTCGTACCACGCTTTTTAGCCGTTAGCCGTGGCGTTCAAAAGGTTAAAGTACCTATGCTACGACAAGGTGAGGACAGTTAAGGAGGGACATAAGGTTAAACCAAGGTAAGTTAAAGTAAGACAGGAGATTAAAACATGGTAAGGTAAGTTACGGTAAAACAGGAGGTGAAATTAAGTTAAGTTATAATAAAGAAGGTTTAAAACCAGGTAAGGTAAGCCAGGATAATAAAACAAGGTAAGGCAAGTTAAAATAAACAAGTTTAAAAACAAGGTAAGGTAATAAAGAGATGAGGTTAAAACAAGGTAAAAGTGATCAACTAACTGGCTCTCGGAGACAGCGGTGACCTCCCAGTCGGGGTGCTCCCACTGCTTGAACTTGAGGTCCCATGGTTTGTCTTTCAAGGAGCGATCAGGAGTACCTGACAACAATACAAGATATTCATACAATTTATTAAAAAGCTAAAGGTAAAGAGGCTTTGAAAAAAGCCTTCAAACACTCAAAATTGCTTAAAATGGTATGAAAATTTAAGAGGCCTATTACAGATTTAATTACTGTACAAAGCATACGAAATGAATAATATATAATAATATCTCTTAAATAATCGTGTAGTTTATAGCGGCCTCTTAATTTTGAAATATGTATGAAATATATAGAAAAAAATCCAATTCAAAACCATGAAACTACTAAAAACGCTAATAGTTAACCGTAAAATACTCTTTACTACATTAATATTATTACGTAAAATGTATATCAGAATAATCCTTAGTTTATAAATAATTAATATATCATACCTTTTTTGGAAAAGTAATTGATTATAAAACTTAAAATGAACGGAATAAACGTCCTAAATTACTACATAATGCGATGTGTCGGCCCCGCGTCGTCAGTCCCGCGCCAGCAATCCTCGAAGGCGGACCTATGTCGCTCCGAACAATAGTTGCCAGTGTAAAAAGAGCGCTGACAGCTATACTTCTTATATGATCTCAGCGTTCCTTTTACATTGGACGAGGGCGACTTGTTGCCGTGCTTCAATATACCTAATCTTTCAGAACGCGATTGCGAGATAGCGCTCTTAATAAAAAAAAAATGCTTTATTGCCCCAATAATATTTAAACATAGGTACAAGACTTAGACTGTTAACATTTAAGAATTCATAAGAACAAAAAACAAGACATACTTAATGATTAACTTAAAATCTAAAAGAATCATGTCTATGCAATGGGTTCTAGTCTCAGCATATATGTTAGGCTTGTTAGTGCCCAGCGCTGGACTAATCGAGCTGGCTTACCTTCCGGCGTGTAGACCTCGCCCGGCGGGTAGACCATCCTGGAGGGGTGCTCGAAGGCGCCGCTGAGCGGGCGCCGGCGGAACCAGTTGCGGCACTGCGCGTTGCTCGTCCAGTCCCTACGAAACATTATGATATAGGTATCGCCACGAGAGTTGAGGTCACGCACACCGTGGCATGTCATGTGTGGACAAGACAATTTCGTTCGCATTTTCAAGTTTGTGTATTGTTTTGTATGGCATTGTGTACTTGTGTGTGTAATCATTCACCTCAACTCTCGTGGCGATATCTAAATCACACCTCACATTTCCTGACGACTTTTTTAAAATATTGATTTGTAATCAAATCAAATCGTTTATCCAGTAAGTTGACCATCTGTGCGCTCTTTTACGTGAGCGTCAAGTTGGCGTATCCGTGGAAGATATCCAGGATCTAATGATTCCAAAAAATAGTGCTTAAATAGTACCGAATTAGTACCGAGTTCAAAAAAATAGTACCTTCGTAATTTCGGAGATATGAGCCCTGTTTAACGGGTACGCTAACTTGACGTCAAGCTGGCGTACCAAGTTTGGATCTCGAGAATGGTGCTGCTCCCAAAAATGCTGTATATTTCAAAAAATAGTGCCCAAATAGTACCCCTGGCTCCCGAAGTCTCAACTTCGTAGCACGTATAGAAACTGAGATATTTCATACCAAACACGGGTAAAATATTTTGCACCGTCAAGCTGGCGTACCCGACCGAGATCTCACAGAAAGCCATTGAATTCCTAAGCCAGCTATATACCAAAAAAATGTGCCTGAAATAGTACCCCTTTTACGACAAAAGCATAACAGAAAAGCTAAGTGGAACATTGAAAAAATAATGGATGAATATTCTTCATTGTCATAGTAGTTACTGTCACGTACAAAAGTCTTATTTTATTTATATTTATTATTTGTTCTTTCAATCTTTTAAGCAGAATGTAAATAAAAGTTTTAATTTACTTAATATTCATTGCAATAGCCAGATGGGTTGGCATAACGCAGATTATAGCAAACTAGGTTTTATCCTTTTGCGGTACTTTAGTATTAGGAGTTTCTCGGTCCTATAGCTACATCTGCGTACATTTACTCAGCACGTTAAACATGGTTAAAACATAAGTTTGTTTACTTAAGTTTTCGACATAATCGTTTACTAACCGTTATAAAGTTCCTCTCTGTTTGCGTCTGTACCAAAATGAGTTTGTATGTAGAAGTTGGCATTTTTTTTTTAATGTTCCACTTCCGTTTTTCTTTTATGTTTTTATCGTAAAAGGGGTACTATTTCAGGCACTATTTTTTGGAATCATCAGATCCTGGATATCTTGCACGGGTACGCCAACTTGACGCTCACTCTTTTACTCGTCACATAATATAATAAAATAAAATAAATCTACCAGCGCTTCGGGCAGGACCATTACTGAGAAGAAGCGCCGCAAGAAACTCAGCAGAAAGTAATCTTTTCCAATCATACAGACAGCTTACGGAATATTATAGCTTATATCTAATTAAATGAAAACATTACAAAGCAGTAAGTGATACTTATTAAAAGTAATAAAAATATAAACGGTTATTGAATAATCAACGAGAAAAAAAAATCATATACAATATAGAGAATAGTTAACATGATGTTTCTCACGTCGGTTTTGGATATTACACATAACATTGCGTCGGTGATAGTTCAAAACCGCGTATGAGCAGTTTGTAAAAATCGCGTAAATCCAAAAAGTATGCAAAATCAAGATTTCTCGCTCATAGGTTCAAAACGCTGCACCAATTTGATTTTGTTTGTCTTACGGCCGAATTCAGAAAAGCCACTCAAATTGAGCTTTAATTAAAGTGACGTTTCAGTGACGTTTCTGTATAGGTTGACAACTAGTTGAGGGACATTTAACTACTTAATATCTAGTCAAATGCTTAAGTGGCGTTTCTGAATTCGGCAAACAGATTTTTGTTAAAAAATGCACTTACGCGGTTTTTACAAACTAGTCATAAGCGGTTTTGAACTATCACCGACGATTGGCCTTAACATAATTGTTGCAATTGGTAATAATCTTGACAGCAAATAAAATATAACTTCTCATCGTATGTTACCCTTTGAAGCGCTGGTAGATACATGCATGTGAAAGAGCTTGGGCCTAATTGCAAAATAAATATTTTATTTTTAAAAACTGAAAAGCGACGTTATTTTTTACACTGTGGAAAATACTCTTTATACCAGTCTTAGATGTAAAAGTTATTTAATGGTCCGTGAGCCAGCAACTGATTTTCCTGACCAAGTTCCTCCCAGGCGAAAAATGCTTCAGATTTGTATCGTGAAGCCTCGTGAACGTCAGCTGCGGTTCCGTGGGTGGGTTAAGCAGTGGTAACCTCCCAAGCACGTAGAAAAAACATATTTTGTAATCATTCCCTCCCGATTGAGAATTCACCAGATAATGGGGGGGTTCAAGAGGCTTCATGATACATTTCTCTGAAGCATTTTACGAGTTATCTCTCGGAAATGATTGACGAAATTTGTACTTGGCTCTTGGACTATAAGCTCTGATAATTTGAGGCGGCAGAAGCTGTCTCATATAGAATAAAAACACTCACCTATACAGATTATAATAGTTCCTCAGCCTGTCGGTGCTGATGACATACTCCTCGCGCTCCCTATCGGCTCCCGTCAACCACGGATGTCTCAACGCCGCATCCACATCCATCCTCTCATTCCAATTGTACACCAGAAGCTTCGATATGAAGTCCCTGGACTCCATACTGAGCTGGCTCCACCACAGCTCGTCATGCCACTCCCATTTTCCCTCTCGAATCTTGGTGAGCGTTTCCCTGTCATTTAGACCTCTGAAGGGGGAATGCCCGCTCAGGAGTATGTAGGTTATGATGCCGACGCTCCACATGTCAGCGTTGTAGGACACGCCCTCGCCCGAGGCGACTTCCGGGGCCACGTACTCCGGCATGCCGTAGTCGAGGGACGCGTGCTTGTTGCATGTGATGCGTCGCGAGAGGCCGAAGTCGCATATCTTGAGCTGGTCTGAGCCAACGTGCGAGAGGAGGAGCTCGCCGATCTGGAGAAACAAATGTTTTAAACTGTAAAGTCTACATACATACATACATATTATCACGCCCGAAATCCCTAATGGGGTGGGCAGAGCTACAAGACTACTTGTGGCCACTTCGATTAATTAGTCCTAAGATGGTATGATGAACCGTATGGTGACAGGTGATCAGCCCATCGCCCATACAGATAGTCCACCATGTTAGAGAGAACCCGTCCCTTAGTCGACTTTTACGACATGCCAGGATGATAAGCATCTGCACGCATTCTATGCTATTTCTTCACTCCCAGTGCAGCAGAAGAGTAGGACTGTAAAGTCTATACTTTCAATAATATTGAACTGATCCAGTGGAATATTACTGAAAAAAAAGTCTACTCCTAGCCGATGCGTAAGAACGTTTTATGTAGCAACGCCATATCTCCCTCGATTCTTCGACAAAAGTAATGATTTAATAGTAGTTTATGCAACGGTTGCATAATGATAGGCCTTAAAACACTAGTGCGGTTTTCATGAAACGAGCTTTAGCGAGTTTCATAATAGGATCGCACGTGTGTTTTAAGGCCAAATTATGCAGAGTTGCATACATAACTTTATCTACACACATATTATAAATCCTCCATGATGGGTTCAGAAACAATATTTTCTGGCAACAAGTTATTTGTTGCAATCGTGGCTGCATATTTCCGATATCCGGCGCATTTTCACATCACACACACTCCGAGAAGACTACTATTCATATTTTCAACTAAAATGTAAATTACAAACAACTTTTTAAAGCTTATGGTCTCCGCTATTGACGAAAAATAGACTAATAGATTAATGTTAATGTTTTCATTGAAAAAAAAACTGGTTTTAAACACACGCATAGAAAGTGCCATCTATTGACAGTCGGTTTAACTAACATGTGCAACGCATAACAACAACTAACACACATTATTACGAAATGCTTCCATTTCCGTGCACTCAGGCCCGTGGTTGTGTTAAACGCATTCTGCTTTGTTTATTGCGCATGTGTTATCTTTGCACGGGCCAATAGCTATACTCCTAATATATTTATTTACAACTATTCAAAATAAAAATACCTTTCATTAATGAATACTTGCATTTACTTATTTTCACATTTAAATATTACCTCTCCGTGACCGATCAGGATATTGTGCGAAATATTCGTTATTTTAAACGGTTTTTCTCTCTGTAGAGGTTGTGCTGCAGTGGCCGAAGCCGAGTGCTTTCATGTGCTTTATGTGGCGATTGACAGATATTTTCGAACTATTCGGCCTGAGTAAAGAATGCTACTGTTTGATCGAGTAGTAAATACAAGTGTAAATTAAATAAATAAACCAGAGTACAATCTTTACACAAAGCGATCTAATCCCAAAGTAAGCTCTAAAGCCTTGTGTTATGGGTCAACGATATACATCTTATATAGATAAATAAATACTTAAATAGATTGGAAACATCCAAGACCCAGGGACAAACATTCGTGCTCATGACACTAATATTTACCGTTACAGAGACCGCTAGCTGCGGAGGCAGGGTGACTGCCAACGTCTGTTCGCCGAGAGTTGATAAATATTATGATATCGTTTCGAAATAGCGACTGTCGTTTACCTATCGCTAACTGTATGACGGGCGTCGCTTATCGCCGCGCGCACTGAGTTTCGTGGTACGAGGGACGCAGATGTTTCCCACCGCGGTGTGACGCCGGGCGGATGGCGGCGAAAAAAATATATTTGTTTTGTTCATATACACAATCGCCCTATTGCAAATTAATGTCTTGTATGAGCGCCAAATGTCACATGGCCGAAACGAAACGAAAAAGATTATTTTTATCTATGACACATGTTTAAAACGCGTTGAATATGGATATGACGTGCCTCGTGTCTTTCTATAATATGTCATTGGCCTCGAGTGCGTCGTTTGGGTGTTCGCGTGTTGCTTTCTGTTTATACAGTTAGGTTATTCAATAATAATATTCTATAAAAAAAAACTCCCTTTCATTTTAATTATAATCGGTAAAAATAATTAGCGGGCCGCTATTTGTAATGAGTTAAGAAGCCCTGACTTTTTACTTTTTTATCAACTCTCGTCGAACAGACCTTGGGTAACCGCATGGTGAAATTACCGTGAGTCCAAGATGCGCGAAGCTGTTGTCGTGCATGTGCTTGAGTCCTCTTAGTAGCTGGCGCATGTAGCCCGCCACGTCGCTCTCCGTGTACCCGGAGCCGCGCAGCAGTCTGCAGACAAGGACCAGTAACAATCGAACAAGTCGTAGAATAACCGATTAATTTCGTTCAACAGAAACGAAAATCCCACATCCACATTCAGCCAAAAAAACTTATTACATCCATGGCAGACCGTCGACCTGTGGGTCGTGTGTGGAATTCGGGTTACATGGGCAGATAGAAAAATTGTACATTAATCCACTGTCACCAAATTCTACATTATCAAGTGTACACACATTATTTAACTTCAAAAGTTAAACAAAGAAAAATAGAGGAAACAAGCAAAATTAAAATACATCCACTTGGTAACAAATTAAAAGTTTAAAAGTTAGCATTCAACAATAAGAATTTCACTAAAAGAGGAATAATAAAATACCGATTATATACATTCTACACATACGAAGCGGTGTTCGCTAAATTTAAAATAAGAAACATCAAACTCGATTTTGTATAGCTCCAAGGTTCAAAATCGAGTCGAACGTTTCTTATTTCAAATTTAGCGACTTCTAAATTTAGCGAAAACACTTTCGAATTGGCCCCAATTGTCAAGTTATATTGAATAGGAATAAATTTAAATCTAAGTTATATAACTGGCTTATTGAAAAGGTTTTCTACAACTTAAAAGTATTCTTTTGACTATCAAGTTTCAGAGTAGTGTTTAAAAATAAATTAAGTTTTAATGATTTGTAAGTTAAGTTTAAATTTTTAACTGGGCAACTGTTGAAACTAAAATTTATAAATTCACCGTTTTGTACAAAGTTATACAATAAATAATTTTTGATTCTGATTCTGTTAATGTCATGTGATAAGATGAATAAGACACATTATTGAAAACATTTGATATTATTAATAAGCCCATTTTAAAATTGAGATTGATTGAGATTGCTCAAGCAAGCTGCAAGGCTCATCTGTGGCGACCCTGCCAAGCCTCCCCCACGGGCCCACTGACCTGTCGCGCACCAGCTCGCCGCCGCCGGCCAGCTCGGTGACGAGCGCCAGCGTGTGGTCGTGCTCGAAGGCGTCGTGCAGGCGCAGCAGGTGCACGTCGTTCAGCTGGTTCATGATCTCCAGCTCGTTCTTCATGAACGGCTTCAGGGCCGAGTGCCCGTGCATGATCTTGGCTGCGTAGTTGCGACCTGATGATATCAAGGACCAACACGTTTAATACTTTTATCTACACCCATATCATAAAACCTCCATTGGTTAATCAAAAACCGTAGGAAATGACCACCATTTTGACAACCAATTAGGAAAAACCAATGCTGCGATGAAGAAATAACATGACTTCTTTATCGTTTTTAGTAAAGAAATGAGATTAAATTTGGAACAGCTGTCAAACTCAAGTGGGTCTCTATTCTAGTATCCACAGATATTAAAACAGTTATTGATACGAAACGTCAATTCAGTATGTTTTTTTAATATAAACTGCACAATATTTGATCTCGAGTGACGTGAGAATAGAGACTTCATCCGTTTGTCTATGATTTAAAAAAAAATGGTCTTGACGGACGGCCGCCATTATTGACGCGCCGCGCCGCGTTGACGTTTTGCTGAACCAAAGTAGAATTTTGTTGAATTGAATAGAATAAGTTCATGTGTAATTTACATTTTAGTTGAAAATATGAATAGTAAGTAGTCTTCTCGGAGTGTGTGTGATGTGAAAATGCGCCGGATATCGGAAATATGCAGCCACGATTGCAACAAATAACTTGTTGCCAGAAAATATTGTTTCTGAACCCATCATGGAGGATTTATAATATGTGTGTAGATAAAGTTATGTATGCAACTCTGCATAATTTGGCCTTAAAACACACGTGCGATCTTATTATGAAACTCGCCTCTCGGCTCGTTTCATAAAACCGCACTAGTATTTTAAGGCCTATCATTATGCAACCGTTGCATAAACTACTATTTCGATTGTACTTATTATACATATATTTTGAAAACGGTCATTCCTTAAGAGGACTGGGCAAGAATCACCCTTTTCATACAAAAGGCGATAACGATTGTCAGTAAGAACTAAATCTAGGTCTAAACGTTTTTTGAATATTGATTAAAGATCAAGAAAGTCAAATAATGCCGAAATTAGTTTTGTATTACAATACTGAAATGACAATAAAATTGAATTTATTGATTATAGTGCAAAAATCAAAACGTATAGACCTAGATTTTGTTCTGACTGACAACCTATCAAAAATTGGTGAACTTCGGTTAACATTTAAGGGGTGGAAATCGTTATCGCCTTTTGTATGAAAATCCGTAGGTTCACACTCCTCTTAACAGATTAACCAACGAGTTTCTACAGAAGCAGAGCATTTTACGCGAAGGTTCCGCGTCATGACTGTAATCTAAGTCTAAGTTACTGAATAAAGCGTTTTTATTATTATTATTATGATGTTCCGTAATGCTATGTTTTCAAAAACAATAAGCATTCTATTCGACAATAGGTATTAATTAACATACAATTAAGGCATATTAGGTCGCAAAAAATAAATTAGAATAATTAAGAAAAAATATCACCAAAAAACCTATAATTTAATAAATCATTAGAACACCACCTCAGAGATTGACTGGAACTACCATATTAATACAGCATTAAAGGCCAATTACCTGTGAGCCTCTCGGCGGCGTGGTAGACGACGCCCTGCACGCCGCGGCCGAGCTCGTCGCCGAGATCGTAGAAGTCGCCGAAAGGCTTGCTCGAAGCCTTCACGCGAGGCATGTGTTCGCGGACCCTGCAATACAATTCTCAAGTTATTACAAACTAAGCAAATAGTGGTGCCGGCATTCCTCGCGTGTATATTGGGAGGGGGACAGTCAGCCTGAGAATCGAGATCAAAATCGGCATTGGAGGCCTCTCTGAGGTCCTAGCACGCTAGCTTTTATCGCGCACATAAAGCATGTGTCACTTTTTAGGGTTCCGTGAGTCTGTCTGTCTGTCCGTCTGTCACAGCCAATTTGCTCCGAAAGCACTGGACTGATTTAGTTGAAATTTGACACACATATGTAATTCAGTAACCCCAACACGGAGGCGTATCGTAAATAAATGAATTTAAAAAATGGGGTCACTTTTGCGGGGTAAATTAGAAAATAAAAAATAAAAGGTTTGTAAACTATATCGTGTTAAATATTAAATGAAAGGGCTTGTTGTGAGAATCTTAAATATTTTTTTTAGATTTTTAACATACATATTTTTGAAGTTATTTAGTAATATATGTATATCGTTTACCTATAACACAAGCCTCTAGAGCATACTTTGGGACTAAATCGATTTGTGTAAATATCGTCACCCGATTTATTTCTAAAACTAGGTTCTCTAATATGTTGCATAAAATCGAATGACAGATTTTCGTTTCGCATAACAATATATATTTTTTCGCAACCTGTCATTTCTCATAATTTTTTAAAGCAGAATATTAATGTGGCATAATATTGATAAGAATAATATTTTCATGGCCGAATAGTTATTATGCAGAAAGATTTAACTGGGATGTAGAAAAAAAAAATAGCCTCGAAGACTAAGGCAGGAGCTATGCTTCACTTTGCTCCTGCCTTAGTCTTCTAACCTATCCGAGTCGGTTCTGTTCCGAAGGCCTTGCTCGCTCGCTGCTGCGTTAAACTATTTTCTAATACAGTACTTACATATATCAGATTCGGCGATACAGTGTTCTGCCGTTTAAGTAATATTCTGAGAAATGACTATTATACCAACTGATAATTATGCAAACTGTATTATTATGCAAAAGTATCATTCGGCTAAAAAAAGAACCGTGATATGCTATGCGAAGTGTATTTCGGAGAATCGATACCTATTATGCAAGAGGATGGAGTATTTACCTGATGGAGTACTCATGCTCCGTCTCCTCAACGTAAAGCATGGCCGACGAGCTGACGGCGCCGGCGACGTTGCGCGCCGATATCGAGTACAACCCCTCGTCCTTGCAGATAGCGTCGTTGATCACCAGGATAGTGGTGTCGGGTTCAATGAACTTTATCTGTTGACGAAATGAATAGGTATAAGCTGTCTGTTCGTGTATAGGAAAATTGCATCGGTAGGTTCAAATATGAAAAGGGGTTGCTAAAAGGTAGGTATATTATGCTGTGACAATCTCTAGGTAGGGGGCATAGCTGGGCACAAGACCGTTAATCCGTTAATTAACGAAGTTAACATTACGAGTAACGGATTAACTTTTAAGTTAACTTCAAAAATTGTTAACGGAATCATTAACTTCCGTTAAATCGATTAAAGTCTGTTAAACGTTAATTAAGTACCTACTATGTGCCAAAAGGACACCGGCTTATAATGTTAGTTATTTCAGATAGATTTTGACTTGAATTTGATCTCTAAATAATAGGCATTATTACAAACTCTAATGCAATACCATAGTTTTACTAATTTTTCATGGCCTGTCTAAACTTCCATAGCACATACCTACCATATTTTTTTTAATTAGTAGATTATTAACGCAAGGACACGTCAAATGCAATTTTTATCACTCGTTAACGATTAACGTTAACTTTCGTTAAATCTTCCGAGATGTAACGCTTTAACGTTTAACGAAGATAGCTTTTTTAGTAACGGATTAGCGATTAACGAAGTTAACTATTTGATTAACGGTGCCCAGCTATGGTAGGGGATAATACAAGGGTAGCAGGGGATACTCACAGGCTGGGCGATTTTAGTAGGTCCCTACTTGCAAATCGCTTGTAAACTTTTCTTACACAGAAATACTAGCTTTGTAGTCTAAAGTTATTTAGGGAACAACAGAAACGGATCTAAAATTGTCTCTCCCGTGGCCAAAAGTTAACGAAAACGACTGCTTAATTTTTACGGTTTTTTCATACTAGCCAAAAGTATGCCTAATGTCCTTCATAAGGATATAGTCCAAGCATAAAAATCGCCTCGGGGTCCTTAACTTTCGGGAACAGGAGGGGAAAGTTCTGAACTTAAAAGTGTATATGACCTAACTGTTTCTGAAAGTAGTTTTTACTTGACATAGCTGATGAAATAGGTGCTATTTGTTGCTGTTACTTGATGAAGCTTGTTATTAACACTTTCAGTGCCAGCCCAAAAATCAAGTACCACCCCAGGCGCCGAAAAATTGCCACCATACAAAATTGCTATAGCAAGCTATACCAGCGAGTCGTTCGGCGTGGCGACAAGGCATAGAAAACCCGACTATCGGGTTTTAGGCACTGAATGTGTTAACTCACCTTGATCCTGGAACTGGCTGCAAGCGGCTGCCAGTCCTTGTACCACTTGATCTCGGGGTACGGGACCCCGGTGACGCGCGCCTCGATCCTGGCGGCGCGGCGCTGCAGCGCCACGGTCTCCTCGGGGCGCCGGATGAAGGTCGGGTACTCGGCTAGCGCGAGCTGCACCCGCTGCCGGGTCTGCCCGTGCTCGTTGGTGGCTACTGCTTCGTACCAGCCTTCATCGCGTTCTAGCATCCTTGGGGATAAGAGGAAAGTTATGAAGCAGAACCAGTTGCGATGATATTGGGCGAAACTATTTTGGAGTTCCGAAATTTTCAAAATAAAATCAAGCTAATTATCTCAGCAAACTTGCAGCTAGTTGTGAAGACTTCTATTCACCGGCTGAACCGGCGTTTTTTTGCCTATTGATGAAGGAATATTAACTTATCGATAATAATAAAATCCCCACTATTTAATGGTTGGGATATAATGTAGGTATAAATTAAAGTTCAAAATTTGAAACCCTTTTCAGACTACATATTTCCAATTATAATCTTATTTTCTGTTCCCGCCAGGAATAAAAAGGGATTTGTTTTCTCATGAATGAGAAAAAAAAGTACAGTGGAGGTCATATACATTACCAAACATACATACATTACCAAAGGGCCAAAAATATCTGAGCACGCCCTTGAGAATAAAGTTGTGTTCACATATTTTTACCACATTGACTGCATAGATATTTTTGATCTCGACTGTACAAATGATACTATTCCAGCAATGAAAAAAACTGTATTCCACAAAAGATTATATTGCTTTCTTTTTGGTGTCCTTAAAAACTAATAAATATAACCCTTAGACTCACAGAGATATAACTGCATCACAGATCTATCTGTGATAATGAGATTTTATTTTGCACTACATTTTCTTTGTTCTACGATAACTGTATCTCTCTATCTACCAATTTGTGCAGTTTTTCTCGCTCTTGACCTAATTTAAAATTCTGCCTTGAAATAGAAATAGATATAGCTTTCAGATATTTTCTAGTAAGACTTATGAAATTCAGCATATTTTACACATGGGCTGCATCAATTTTGAATAATATTTTTTTTTTATCTTTGTTTCAGTATTTTGACTCGTTTTTTTGCTTCCCCTTCCTTCACCAGGAAATAAATGATATTTATCATTATTTTAAAAATCTGCTTTGACTGAGAATTGTTCATCACTAGGTGTATATTACATTGGGAATTCAAATGGAAGTACAATCAATAATCATTGGCAAAAGTTCAACAGTTGTTACTTTAGAGTCCTTTTTGCATTCAGTATCATAATCACTGAAACTGGCCATACTGAATGATGGCTCTTGAAGTTCTTTTGAATGCCACTCATATTCACAAGCATTTTCAATTTTTATCTCTGGTATACTTTCCTCATTTGGGTTTAAAGGATCTGTCTTTCCATTTGCACTTCCATTATAATTCATATTTTTATCAGAAACCAGATGTTCTTCAGTTTTTATTATTGACTCTATATTTGTTAAGTGTATCTCCAAAGTATCAACTTTGCATTCGGCAGTGGACTGCATCCCACCCAGAAGACCTGCTGATGCTGCAGTTTGTGTGCAAGTTGGAACCTGATGCTTTTGAAGACTTTCCGCTGCTCGCATAGCAGCAGCACAAATTCTGTTAGCTGACAGTTGAGCCGTATGTTTCATGTCAGTTTTCTGTGTTTTTTTTGCAACTTTTGACTTTTGAGAGCTATATTTTGAGCAAGATTTGTTTCTCTTCTTTGTTACTTTATCAGGTACTAAAAGAAAGTCATTCTTAAATTCTGTATTGAGTGAGAAATGTTCCATCAAAAGTTCGTCATTAGCTAAAGGTGTATCTTGAATACGGTTTTCAAAGGGAAGTTTACAATCAATATTATTTGGTAGAAGTTCAAGAGTTGCTGCTTTAGACTCCTCATAGCATTTGTTATGTAAATCACTGAACTTGGCAGTGCCAAATGATGACTCTTGAAGTTCTTTTGGATGCCAGTCATATTCAGGAGCAATTTCACTTGTGAATCGAAAAGGTTTGTTAGTTTGACTTTTAACCTCTTGTATCCTTTTTTTACTGGGGATTAAATGTTCAACTGTGCTATTATTTGCACTTCCATTATAATTCAGATGCTCTTCAGTTTTTATTATTGACTTTATATTTGTTAACTTTATCTTCACGGGATCTTTGCTTTTGTTATTGGACTGCATCTTATTTGAACAGTCGCCCAGAAATTCTGTTCTTGCTTTAGTTTTTATGTCATTATTTTTAGTAGTTCTAGCCTTAGCGTGACGTAGCCGGTCTAAATCAAGCCGAGCCCGACGCTGGTCAGGACTTTCCGCTGCTCGCTTAACGGCAGCGCGTATTCGGTCAGACACCAGCCGAGCCTCACGTTTTGTTTGTTTAGCAAGCAAAAGTTTGAGAAAAAACATTTGAGAACTAGGTTTAATGTTATTAGTTAATTCTATCTTGAGGGGATCAACTTCGCAGTCAACATTGAACCCTGTCTCAGCTAAACCGGATAGCAAAACCTCGCATTCCTGGGTTTCTTTTGCACGCCTACGCTTGGTTCTTTTTTGATGTCTCGTATATTGTGAAAGGTCAGTTTTCTTCCTCATTGCAATTTTTTTAATTTATGTAATCAAATTAGAATGGAAGTAAAAGAAGCATAAAAGAAGACAACTTTAAGATACCTATTATCATCTGACATTTCAAATGTCATGTCTGACATCTGACTTTTTTCTTTATAATAATGGATGTCGGCAAAGGCACTCCGCTCATTCTGCCATTGAGTCTAATTCGGCATCGCTTAAAATAACTCCCTACACTTAAAATTAAAAAAAGATAAACTCAATTTGTATAGCACTAAGCTAATTAATAGATTCAGGCGTTACTTTGCGGAAATCCATATTATACTAGAAATATTGAATTACTTTGCTATTCCGCGAAAACAGTAGGGTAAAATCGTGCAAATAGCGGCGCTTGTGTTGAATTATTTTTTGTTCATGCAATATCCCACCCTCCCTCCGCATATAATAAAATAAGCAACACAAACGCTACTACTTTCTTATTTCAAGTTTTGCGACTTATATATTTAGAAAAACACACTTTCGGATTAGCCCCATTATATACCTAGTTTAATTTACCAGAATTATGTTGACCGCCTTTCCAATTGTTCTACAATCACTGTAAATTGCTACTACTTTTTGATGTAAATAATGATAAATTTAGATACTCATCATTCTCCATAGATAGGGGATTTATTTACGATTGATCTCGCCGTATTTCAAAACACCTTACCTACCTAAATATTTTAACACACTTCATATACTTTATTTCGAGTACTTAACAGTGATAAACATAATAATATTATTACAAGCAGTACTCGGCCGAAAGATAATTACTTCGGTAATTTTCGGTTTCGCTCTTGCGTAGTAAGATTTTGTGGAAAAGGCCGTGTGACCCTACAGTAAGACAATAAAAAAATAGTGAAATGAAATGGCCCTGGGAAGACACTTTCGTAATACCTATTACTTACTTGGGGGTGTCAGTGTCCTAGGGGTTATAAATGTTGACTTGTGATCGTGAGGTACAGGGTTGCCATATACTAATGAGTTCTTTTATGCACATAAGCTACCTGCGAACTGCGGTAACCGATGCTCCGGCGGTGAGGGAAAACATCGCGAGGAAACCTCCACATTTAGGTAACTCAATGTGTAACCATGATCGAATTAGTCTGGTTCTCCTATCACAAGATTTAAGGAAGTCAGATCGCAGTTGCTTCACTGTAACAACTCGACCCGCCTGATTTGGGTCACGGGTAAACATACCCCGAATTAGATACCGAAAAATCCACCAGGAAGATAGTTAAGTATCTATTATTATTAGGTACTCACTTGTTAATAAATAGCGTAGCCTGTCCATTCCTCGTGTAGCTCCAATCATACCGCCCCCCGATCTCAATCGGCTCATCATTGAAGTAATACGTCATCTTCGGCTTAGGGTATCCATACACGAACCAGAACAAGTTGACATTATGCCCTTTCACACCATATTGGAAGTCGTACTCCTGCCTTAAGAACCTTGGTGCTTGAGCGAATCCGTCATGAGGCGGTCGCTCTACGTCGAAATCTCTCGGGAAATATGGTGAAGTTTCCGGCCTGAAGTCTATGCCGGGTTCTAAGTAAGGTATGAACTTAGGTGGGTCCGGTTCGAGCTTGGATCTGTGCGTGATGGCGAACGGAGAGGGGTCGGAGACGCCATATTTGTTCTCGACGCGGATACGGAACTTGTAGTCGCGGAACGGCTCCAAGTTGCTGATGTCGCACACGCAGGAGCGGAGCCCGGTGCGCGCCGTGAACCAGTCGCCGTCGGGGACTTCGCACATTTCAACCTGAGACGGAAATTACGTTGAAAAAACCGGACAAGTGCGAGTTAAACTCGCGTGGAGCGTGATTATATGAAGTTTCCTATGTTAGTTAAAATACCGTAGACTTCTAATAGGTTTTCCTGTAATCTATAGGTAAAGAACTATTTTCTGTATTTTTTTCCGAATTTTAGGTTCAATACTTTCGGAGATAAGATGGGAGAATTTACGCCAATTTTTTCCAAAATAACTTCCGAAACCATTTAACTCAAAATTATAAAAAAACATATTTAGGATCCTCACAACGCGATTTTTGATTTGTCAAACGCAAGGGTTTGCAAAACTTCTTTTTTAAATTTTCTAATTTATCCCCAGAAGTGGCCCCCCTGTTGAAAATTCATTTATTTATGTTACGCGTCCATGTTGCGGTCACCGACTCAATCGGTCCAGTAGTTTCGGAGCACTTTGGCTGTGACGGACCGAAACTAAAATTTAGAAAATATACGGAAAATTGTTCTTTAATTACCTATAGATTACAGGAACACCTATAAGAAGTCTATGATATTTAAAGTAACAGAGAATTTCAGTTAATCATGTACGAAACCATCTCCACGCGAGTTTAACTCGCACTAGTGCGGTTTTTTTGAATTTGGGCCCTGCAACACAACGCGTAAAGCACGACCCGAAACCATTATTCCATATTGTAAGTCATTCATTTAATTTCCCACTAACCTGATAAGTGACCGGGAAGCGTGGCCCGTGGGGTATGGAGGGCTTCCAGGAGAGGGTCAGCCGGCGGTCGTTCATGCGCGATATGATGGGCCGGTCCGCGAGCGGCATGGGCACGCCGGTCTTCTTCATCTTGTCGAAGTCCGAGTACTGGTCGGCCATGGGACGCTTGCTCTGCCGGGGCTCCAGTGCTGTACGAGTTTTAGCTGGGTTTTAGGGCTGTACCTACAGGGGCCCGTTTCTCGAAGCATATTACGCCGCTTAAGTTGGACAGTGGCACAACTCGAAATGAAACTAATCTTTTAAAAGTCTTAATATTATTCAATTAAAGTCTCTAATCGGATACCATTTAAGTTGTGTCACTGTTGTACCTACTAAAGCAGCGATTAGTCTAAGAATATTAGTGTTTTGTTTCATATTTTCTTTTAATTAACGAGACAAAACACTTATATTATTAGACTTATATGTTTTGAGAAACGTGCCCCAGATATAGTGAATAATATATTTCCATCGGTAAAACTCGGGTCTCAATCGGAAGACGACGGGACCCGAAGTGTCAATTAATTATTGTATTAAACGAGTGACATGTTTATATTCATTAATATGAAACTTTATTATTTGGTGTCAAAAATGTCAAAATGAAAAATGACAGGTGGTATGACGGGTACTGAAGCTAATTGAGAGAGCACGATGAATACGAACTTTTCCGATAAAACACGATGGAACCTAATTATGCACTACATATGTACTACAAAATGGGGTCTTCTGGCACTATTTAGGGAACTCTAGACTGAGCTGCTGGTTTATTTTAAATGGCAGCTTTTACTTCATGCGCGGCTGCCATTTTCACCCCCGTAGAAGATTTGAAGGGTTTGTTAACTTCAATCATGTAGAATGCTGTTGAGGTCACGGTATGGCCAGATCCACTTACTGTCGTACTTCATAAGTGCAGATAAGGAGTCTTGTTCACGAAGGTTGAAAGTATGACCGGTATGCCAATTTTACTGGGATCATTTTTGGTCATACCCAAGCGGATCCTGGGGGGTCATGGGGGTAACAACCTTCCCTGTCAACTCTGTGGGGATTGAAAATATGGGAGCAGTATGTCAATTTTAGTAAGGTATTGACCTTACCCAACCCTGAGCTATTGGCGCAGTGACCCAAAATATGGCTTTTCATAGTTTTTTTGTTTTCCGCTGGTTCAAAACCTGGATCCGAAGTTGGTCATACCGTACTAATGCAAGTTGTAACATTCGGCCAATGTGCCGACGGTATAGTCGGTTCCACTTACTATCATAAGTAAGCTGCGAAGTGCAGGACTCCTCTCCGTGAGGGTTGAAGATGCGGCAGCGGTAGGTGCCGACGTCGCTGGGGTCTATCCCACTGATGGTGAGCCGCAGCAGGCCGGTGGTTTCCTTGTCCATGCGTATGCGCTCGCAGGGGAACAGTTTCTCATCGTTGCGGTACCTAAATCATCGAAATAATTAATGTCTTTAGTTAAGAAGACCAAAACTGTTATCAGAGAGGGCTAATAGTACATTGAAACCAATTCGAAAGTGTGTTTGCTAAATTTAAAAGTCGTTAAACTTAAAATAAGAGACGTCAAACTCGATTTTGACAGCTTGGTGCTATACAAAATTGAGTTTGACGTTTCTTGTTTTGTTTAGGGAGTTTTAAATTTAGGCGACGCCGTTTCTAATTGGACTCATTGTGTTTTAACGCATTCACTGCCGGCAACGCATATATGCGTTTTCGTTACTTTCATCCAGTGCCTTGAACGCGTCTATGAGTTCATATATTTAGCGAGCTTCGCCCCGTGCTTTCAACGCATATGTGTGCTTTTGAGGCACTGGGTATAGTTGGTTAAACTCACATGTGCGTTTGAGGCATATAGAGAAGTGTGGCATCTATCGAAGGCCCAGGAAAAAGAAGTTGCAGTGAATGCGTTAAGGCCAGTAAAGAAGAAATTATGAACGAAGTGGCTTTCATGGCACGACGTTCATAATTGCCGTACCGCCCATATTACACGCAACCTTTTTCATCACATTTGTGGGAAAAAAGTGAAATATTAATAGCAGTTTCTAAATGTTAGCGGCGTCGGAGGGGTGGGGGCGGCGTTAACATGTAGTGCTACGTAATATCCTATACAAAATCCATTAGGTCTGCGGATCGTATTTTAACCATACGATCCGTTAAACAAGCAAGAGTGATGAAAAAAAAAACATTAAAATCACACTTGACTAAGTACTAAAATTACCTATAAAAGTTTGTCTTCTAAAAATGTGGATTCAAATTAGCCACGCCAAATCTCCATGGGGTATCTGTCACACAATATGAAATCTTAGCAATTTAGCAATAAGACTCACCATTCCACGTCAGGTTCGGGTGAGCCAGTGGCGCAGGCCGTAAACTTGGCGCTCATGCCACGATACACTTCGGTATCTCCGATCTTCTTTAAGAAGGACGGTGGCTCGATCTTCTGTCTCTTACCGCTAGAAGAGATAAAAAGAAGATAGGATAAGTTCTTGAGTTTCTCGTTGCTAGAACAGTTTCCAGCATAGATAATAGGACGAACAATCTACGCGAGGAATCGAGGACCAAACATTCTGCGATACCCTGTCCTTGAGGCATGCTTAAACTTATCGATTCTTTATTAGTTTTTTACTGCACTAAATCTTTACTTTAACGAGCGTTAAGATTCCTCGGTGCTCACGAGAAATTGACGATGAAATTATGTCTTGTATTGCAGGAGTTAGGTGTCGTTGTGCTATACTGAACAACCGCTGACTCATCTTAGTACACTGCTGGACAAAGGCCTAAAGGTGCTTGTAAACGGCCAAGTTTTCTGGCAATTTATTGCTGCAAGGGCTATTTTCAAAAAGATTCCCTATTTCAGCACTACTGGGATTAAAAACGTTAAGTGTAAACTTTTCGGTAAGTATAGCCCGAATTATAGCATCTGTAGTGGTAGAGCCAAACAGTAATTCTCACTAGATGATTACTGTTCGAATGGGCCGGCTCGACCGGGGTAGTACCACACTCTCACAGAATATTAGCGTAGAGTAATAGCTTGCTATTGCGTTTCGTACGGTGAGTGACGAGATCCGGGGGCCTATTCCCTCATCCCCATCCCATCGCCATTCTCCACCCTCCCTAGACTGGCAACGCATTGGCAGCACCTCTGGTGTTGCAGATGTCCATGGGCGGCGGTGACCACTTTCTATCAGGTGGGCCGTCTGCCGCTTTGTCTGTCAATTGACATAAAAAAAACCATTCGTCCCTTTCGCGCCCGCATATTAGTTAAAAAGTGACAGATACTTCTTTTATTTTAAAAAAAATTGCAATGAATTGCCAAACAAAGCTGGTTTACAAGCACCTTAAGAAACATAGTGAGTAATCAGATGTGAACGCGCGCGATCCCGATGGCTGCTGTTGGTTGTTACCTCAGCGCGAATATGTTGAGGTAACGGTCGGCAGCGAGCGCCTCAGCCACGTGCCCCGCACGAGTGACCTGTCGCGGCTTGCACCTGAGACCACTATAGGTTTTTCTATGCCAGAAGTCATACTCACATCTTGTCGACGACCTCAAGCTTCGCCTCACAGGTTGCCTCGCCCTCTCTATTACGGGCGACGCACTTGTAGCTCCCGGCATCATCCATATCGGTATCCCGAACGTAGAGGCAGCAGGCATCTCCATCTCGCTTGATGTGGTACTTCTCGGACTCCCTGATGGGCGCTCCGTTCTTGAACCAAGTTATATCCGGAGCGGGGATGCCGAGGACGCGCGCGGGGAACTTCGCGTCGAATGTTGGTAGCTATGGAAAGGAAATAAGTTAGTACATATAATAAATAATAATAATAATCCTTAATCCTCAATTTAATATTATAAATGTGAATGTAAGTTTGTTTGTTACGCTTTCACGCGAAAACTACTTAACCGATCATAATGAAACTTTGTACACATATTCTTGGAGGTATAAGAAGTAACATAGGATACTTTTTATCCCGGAAAATTACAAAGTTCCCGAGGGAATAACTATAACCGAATTTATAAAGGGCGGGCTAAAGCTAGTGATAAGAAAATGAGGAGACAATCCGCAAAGTAAGCTCTAAAGGCTTGTGTTATGGGTACTAGACGACGATATACATACTTATATAGAGAAATAAATACTTAAATACATAGGAAACATACAAGACTCAGGAACAAACATTCGTGCTTATCACACAAATATTTTTCCTTGCCGGGGTTCGAACCCGGGACACTAGCTTCGGAGGCAGGGTCACACTAAACTAGGCCAACCGCGTCGCTATCGTCATATCAAGATACTCGTAGCGTGTGCAGTTCAGACGTTGTTCGAGGCTCTTCGTTATCAGTCCGTTCACCGACACAATAGTTGTCGAATCAACTCACGTTGCGGTCACCTCGTGGGCCAAGTCAAGGTACTTGGTTAGCTTGTCCTTCTCGGCCTTCACGAGGTTAGCATCATGGGAAATGTGCTCCGACCAGTCTGAATATTATTATTACTTATGTAACACCCGTGCTGCCATCTGCCGCTGCTAATGACACTCACGAAGGCCGAGATTTGTTACATGGCTACCGCGAACGCATTCTTCTCGTGTAGCTTATTTCCGAGTCGCATTTTTCGGCGATCGATTAATTTCTTTTATCGGAATTTTACTCGTAGCTTTGTTCCAAGTTGCATTTTATCGCGACTGAAAAATTAATTCATGGGCATTCTATCTACTCGTAGCTTGTTTAATGACGCATTTATGTTTACTTTCAAAATGTTGTATGCGCTAATAATGTCAAAGATGGAAGTTATTTACGAATGATAAGTTGCCAGTTTTAATAAAGTTACCACTATTTTCGTTCTTACCACGAGTAGAATGCTGATAAATACCTAAACTAATGGAGCGCGGAAAAATACAACATAGAAAAAAGCTACGAGTAAAATTCCAATGAAGAATTAATCGATCGCGGAAAAATACGACTCGGAAAAATGCTACACAAAAATAATGCGTTCGCGGAACCCATGTAACAAATTAGGGCCGAGTATCTGATTTATCAGTTGACAGCGCTCGTCAGCGCCCACAGCGTAAGGCAGTGTTGCCCGCCCACTATAGAGATTAACCAAGTAGCGCTATCGGTTTCCTACCTGTCTTTTCCTAATGTTGGTCATAATGCATAGTGTATCACATTGTACCAATCTGTGCTTAAGTTTATTATTATTATAAGTCTTGGTGTTTTCGGTAATTTTGATTGTATTACTGACTTCCGCCCACTCTTCTGTAAGGAGAATAATGGCGTCGTGTTCTCGTAAGAAATTGCTCATAAAAAGGTGTACTCTGTTGTAATAAAAGCTATTAAAGTGATTCCTTATGCTAAATGGTGTTATCAGTAACTTCGAAGAAGAAACCCTAACCCTGAGGAAGAACCTCAGATTTTTTGTTCTTGGCATCCTCCACTTCAATGTACCCTTAGATCACTCAACTTGTTTGGGGATATCTTGACACAAATACCTCTAAGAATTAACTCTAACCCTCAACCCTCACCTGCTGCAGGTCAGTGAACTTCTGCGAGAAGCTGGGTGACTGGTATACTTTCCGCACATCTATCTTGCCTTGCGTGGCGTCCTCTCCCATCGGGCTCACCAGCTTGACTGCGTATACGCCCGCGTCGGGCAGCTCCATTGGGGTGATCTCTAGTCCTACCTGAGAATGGGTAAAAGGTACAAGGTATAGAGAGACGACCAACGGCGCACCAAGTTGAACTACGGAAGATGACTAAAAATCTTGGTCCACATCGGTTTGGATTAAAAAGTTTAAGCGTACAGTGGATTCATTCATACTTGTCTTATTTGGTAAACAAGTGTCTAACCTCAAAATGGCTGTTTTGGCTAAAACTGCTGTTTCCTTGCAAATATTTTAGAAATCACCGAACCGGAGGCAACATTTTAGACGTTACTTTGCCAATTTTGCTCCTTTGCTGCACTGGGAGTGAAGAAATAGCATAGAATGCGTGCAAATGCTTATCATCCTGGCGGGCTGGCCTGACGGGTCCTCTCCAACATGGTGGACTATCTGTATGGGCGATGGGCTGATCACCTGTCACCATACGGTTCATCATACCATCTTAGGACTAATTAATCAATGATAATAAATAATGTGGACACAAGTAGTCTTGTGGCTCTGCCCACCCATGCCCATTAGGGATTTCGGGCGTGATGCTATATGTATGTACCTATGGTAAGTATGCTTTATTTAGGATAAAACAAATGTTTCACCCAAAAATTGCACATTTTGAGATTAGAAACTTGTTTACCAAATAAGACAAGTATGGATGAATACACTGTAAACTTTTGGGGGTAGTCCGAATTCCAGCAATAAATTGCCAAAGTAATATTAGAATTTTTGCCCCACCGATTTGAGTTGGCGTTGATATATATGTCACTTTGTACCTTTTATATATGAATAATAAATATTAAATTAGCCGACTTCAAAAAAGAAGGTTATCTATTCGACGCGCATATTTTATTTTGAAAACTTTAAATATCTTAGCTTAGTTTAATCCTTAAGCAGGCCCCATACATACAGATATGCAACGTATAATTCAAATACAATTGAATGTTTGTCACATACTAGGGAATCATTCAAAAGCCATTTATTTTATACATAAATACAATCGAATTTGCGTCATAATATGTAAAAACTAAGGTTGAAATTCAAAACACAAGTATAAAACGTCTATAGCCGGAAAAGGGTTAAGGTTGAAAGTACCCTTAAATCTAAACTTACCCTCTTTCCATCGCAAGTGAGTGACACTTTCTCGCTGGGCTTCAAGGGCTCCCCGTCCTTGGTCCACGTGACCTCGGGCACGGGGTTGCCGACGAAGGGCGCGCTGATGGTGAAGGGCTGGCCCTCCTCGGCGGTCACGTCGCGCAGCCCATGGATGAACTGAGGACGCTCTTGCGGCGAGGAGTCGTCTTCGCGGCCTGGGAAGATTGATGGTGAAAGAGTCTTGTCTAATGAGGTTTATTAAGAAATTCTTAATTTGTCGTGCAAGGCAGATGTATAGGATCTGTCATTGGTGTTGCCAGCTCTTGCTTGAAACTTATAGCTTCGTGAAACAGGCCATAGGTAACATTCAGCTTAAATTCCATTCGGACATTCTTTATAACTTCCCGTTGATTAATTTCAAATTCACTTGTACTCAAAACTTTTTTGACTTATCACACACAGTAAAAAGATAGACGAAATAGGCGTTTAAAGAATCAAGAAAAATTTAGTTCCTGACCGATTTTTTGAGATCTAGAAAAGTTCTGATCTGATCCCTTCGATTTTAAAAGATTTAAAAGGTGTTCCTGCCTGCGGCCCTAGCAACGTTGACTCGGAGATAAGTTATCCCCGTCTTATATCTCTGAATATCTCTTTCGTCGGCACAAGTGTGAGAGAGATGCACTTCGAGGTAAGACGGTGTTGACCTATCCTAGTTAACGTTACTACGGCCGCTCCTAAGCATAGAATTTCACAATTAGCAAAGACGTTCACTTTCCTAGTTAGACGAAAGGCTTTTTGACCAGACTTGTGTCAGCAGGGCGGTTTCTCCCTGATCTTTGACATAGCAATTTTGTTATTACTAATTCCTGTTTTACTATTTCGATGGTCCAAAAAGCCAGGGCCAAGTTACCGCTGGAAAACGATGTCCCCAAAACAAAATCAAGATCCAAAATATCTTTATTCAATTCAGGCTTATACAAGCTCTTGTGAAGGACAAGGAATGAATCTACCACCGGTTCAGAAAAAAATCCTCTACTGAGAAGAGCCGACAAGAAACTCGGTGAGGTATCATTTTAGGGTTTCGTACCTCAAAAGGAAAAAACGAAACCCTTATAGGATCCCTCGTGTGTCTGTTTGTTCGTCTGTCACAGCTACGTCACAGCCAATTTGCTCCGAAACTACTGAACCGATTGAGTTGAAATTTGGTATACATAGGTGACCGCAACATGGACGCGTGACGTAAATGTATAAATTTTTAAACATGGGGGCCACTTTTGGGGGCAAATTAGAAAAAAAAAAAAAAGTTATGCCACCTATATCGTGTGACATCAAATGAAGGGGCGCTATTGTGAGGATCTTAAATATATTTACTTTTGAATTTCAAGTAAAATAGTTTAGAAGTTATTTAGGAAAATAGGCGAAATTTGACCATTCCCCCCTTATTTTCGAAACCAATGGGATTACATGAAAACAGGAAAACCTATTACATTACAGGAAAGCCTATAAGAAGTCTATGGTATTTAAACAGGATTACAGGAAAACCTATAAGAAGTCTATGGTATTTAAAGTACCTAACGTAGTAAATTTCAGATAATCATGTACGGAACGGAATCCTCTCCACGCGAGTTTAACTCGGACTTGTCCGGTTTTTTTCAAAACAGTACACGCATAAGTTAACAATGATGTTTACATTTTAATAGAAATCTAAGTATATACCACAGTAGGTACCTACCCTCGTCGAGACTAAGGGATCGCCCATGGTCCTACTCCCCTTGTGGTATATAACTCGGAAGATATGCGCTGTACTTTTCTGGAAGCTTTTTCTTGTGTGCGTTCCCTTCCATCCCTTCAAATATTTATATACTAGCTCCGACTTACTGGCAACGCTCAAGTCAGCCGTGCTGCTGGTCTCTCCCTGGTCGTTGACGGCGACGACGCCATACTGTCCGCCATCTTCCGCTGTGGCTTTGTCTATGAGCAGCGCGTGAGTGCCGTCCGGCTGCGCGACGATCCGCACGTGGGTGCCGTCCGGGACGATCTCCTCTCCGTTGTGGGTCCTGGGAGAAAACATTATTATGTTAGCACTATATTCGTTATGAAGACCCAGTTCACACTGTAGAGCCAGTCATGATACAATAAAATAAAATTATATATAGGGTGTCCGAGGAAATTGTGTCCAGCGGAGGTCCGGAAGTAAAGTCATTTAATTTTTATTTAAATCGCTGTCCAAAGTCTCAACCGCATTTCATCGTCTCACACTATATGGAATTTGAATTTGAAAAAATCCCATATCTCCTAGACTACAAAATCGTGGAACATACAATACACGGGGTGAATCTGATACCCCTTGAGGTGATCTACCTTTGGACCCTCGCTTGACACTATTTCCTGGGACATAAGGACGTTTAAGGGTCATCACAACGTAGCCTGAGACTCGTTTGTAGCTTAGTGGGTTACTTCATCAGCTTTAGAAAACAAAAACCAGAACTAACTATCGAACTGCTGCCTAACATAAACCAACCTTACCTATCGATTCTAAACATTTAGCTTCATCTTTTACTAGCCTAGATCCTCTATTCGGGAGGATTTCACTGATTAGTAATCCTAATAACACAAAGAGTCCATCATATGTACGGTTTGCTGCGTCAATTCTCATTCAAACTACCAACGAGTGGAACGCTCTCCTGCGTCTGTATTCCCGGAATCGTATAACCTTGGTGTTTTCAAGGCAAGAGTGAATAGGCATTTTCTGGCGTGTACCACCTTCGACCTCGTCGTCACTTAGCATTAAGTAAGACTGAAATCAAATGCAAACCCATTTTTAGATTTAAAAAAAGAATACGCTACATACCTTGAAGGTTTCACCTCGTAATCAAAAGGTCTTCAGTATAATTTCAACTTAGCACAGATCCAAATATTATTAAGGCGACTCACCATTTGATGGTTGGCTGTGGGTGACCAAGCACTTTGACCTCCATCTTGACGGGGAAACCCTCAATCACCTTCGCTGGCTGCAGTTCAGCGATGAACGCTGGCTTCTTCTCTTTTTGTTGAACCTAATAAAATATATTAAGATTGTTATATTCATAATAATAAAATATTAGTTATCGCCTTACAAAAGATAATACAATTGATCGTTTGACTGCTATTAAATCTGTTTTGTATTCGAATTAAAACTTTCGTGTGACATTATGATCATTTTAAATAATGTTGATAAGAGTTGTTTTGACCGCGACTGTACTCAACCCTTGAAGAAAGACCTATGCGAGTCCGAAACATGTCTGACAATTTCTGACAATAAATGGCGAGTAAATCCTTGTGTAATAAATTATAAGTGTTCACTATTCAAGAGGTTAAGAAGTTCTTTCAGGAAAGCTGTAATGAATTTAAAGTATTAATCATTCGAATAACTTGAAAGCGACGGTGATACAAACAGATACAAGTAGTGCAGGGACCGGTCATTGTGGTGATCTTTGTGGAACGCCTAATGTCCCCAGCAGTGGACCTATGTTTCAGCTGAAATGATGCTTACCTCAACAACAGCCTTAGAGCTGATGTCTCCAAGTTTGTTGACGACGCTGAGGCTGTACACTCCAGCATCTTCAGGTTTGCAGCTTTCCACCACGAGGCCGATGACCCCGCCGGGTTGGTTGATGAAGTTTACCGCTTGCGACGGACGGATTGGCAGACCTTGAGGTAATAATGTTATCGGTTGAGAGAAATATCGGTTCGAACAACTTAAAAGCACATAATGGTGTGTTGTGAGAATAACATATTTTGATTCTTCATTAAAACTAAGTAAAAATAGAGATTTGTATCCTACCGACTGCGCCAATAACTGCTGGACTTGATTTATTAATGCATACAAAAAGTTCATTATAGATTTTCACACCAATTACTATTCTTGAAACAGTTTTTAAATAAGTATTCTGAGTAAATACTGTTAACTGACCATCTTTGAACCACTTGACCTCCGGCGCGGGGAAGGCCATGACCCTGGCCTCCAGCTTCAGCGGCTGCCCCACCACGGCCTTGACATCTTCCAGCTCCTTGCTGAATGAAGGCTTACGAGGAGTCGCTGTAGAAATGTTTAAGGTGAGAAATGTTACCGAGGTCCTTCCTTAATGGCGATTAAAAAAAACATTTTTCAAATGTACACAACGAAAGATTTGCAAGTCATACATAACTATATATGGATGTACTTCTAGTTTATATATATATATATATATAGTTGATATTATACATACATAAATATGCTAAAGTCAACCATATCTCAACCTAAAACGGGTTCATTTCGACCGCAACCTTTGCTACCTTTGGCAAATGGTATGGTTAGCGGTATGTTTGATTCCAATAAAACTTAGTTACCGAAACCTAACCTAACCCAACCGAAACAGATGCAAAGAAAGCTCTGGGTCAATTTAAAATTAGGCCTAGAAATTTTCGATCAACGGTTGCATAAGAACTGAGCCTTTCTTCTCTTAAATTTAGGTGTTATTTCTCAATACGAATTCATACTAATATTATAAATGCGAAAGTGAGTTTGTGTGTTTATTACGCCTTAACGGTCTTATTATAGCACCAGTTGTCCTGCAATTTGGCATGGACAAAGCTCAGGTTATGGAAATGAACATAAGGAACTTCTTATCCTGGAAAAATCCTAGTGTAAACAAGTAAATGAAATTGAAGTGTCCAGCTTTATACTAAATACATTTATAACAGTATATACGGAACATATAAAAAAAATGGTGTCTGTATGTCTGTCCGGCTAATCTCCGAAACAGCTGGACCTATTTCAACAGGACTCACTGGCAGATAGCTGATGTTATAAGGAGTAACTTGGACTACTTTTATTGTAGAAACGGAATTAGGGTTCCGCGTATAAAAATACAAGAAATTGTGAACAAAATTCGATCTACGCGGGGAGGACAGCTAGTACTAAATAAAAATCAAACTCACGGTTGACAGCAACAGCGCACAGCGCCGAGTTCTCTCCGTTAGGATTGGAGATGACCAGTTTGTACGCGCCGCAGTCGGCCGGGGTCACCTGTTCGATGCTCAGCTTGACCGTGCCGTCCGGCAGCGCCGTCTGCTGCACGTGAGGGTCCAGGGGAGATAGCTCAACCCCGTCTTTGTACCTGGGGAGGTTGAAGAAGATCCTGTACGAGGCGCCGGTGCGCCGAATGCTTGGGACTTGGATCCGTTGGGTACCAAGCGGTTATTTACGGGAGGACAATGTCAGGCGCCTAAAATCAAGAACACTATGCCCAGCAGTGGACAGCAAAATGCAATTGGTCACTGTTTTGTCTTTTTAACCTAACTTGTCCCATGTACGAAGAATGTACCTTAGGTATATTTTTGGTTTTCCTTCGCCTGTTAAGGGGGCGGGGGGAGGGGGGGGGGGGCGCTTAATAGAATGCTGGCTACGACTTTGAGTGGACGTCTTACAGCTGAAATAATGATGTCACATGTCACCAAGAAATTTCAATCTGTGGACCTAATACAACTACACAAAGGATAAACTAAACTCTCTCTTGTGGCCAGCTACTCATACCTATTGGTTTTTGATTTCAAGTGACTTTTGCATATAGTTGACAGCTACTAGAGACTTAACTATTTGATCTTGGATCAAATCGAATGTATAAAAAGAATCGTCCAAATCGGTTCATATTTTTGACAGAGTAATGGGTGGACATAGTTAAAAAAGTACAAACGCGACGAATTGAGAACCATCCCCTTTTTCAAAGTCGGTTAAAATTGTTGTTCTTTTTTAGTTTTTTTTTTACTTGTTGTTGTTTTTCCGCCCGGGAAGGTTTCTGACCAAAGATCTCAAAAGAAGGATATGCCTATCAGTACAATTTCGTGTAATAAGTCTCATAGAAGGTTGTCAAACGCCAGCGCCATGGCTTACCCACACCCTACTGCTGATGCCTTAGTTCTTACGACATACACACAAAAGTCTAATATTTCTTGATTCACACGCACATTATTGTGGACGGTGGGGTCGGTGGTGCTGTCTCATAGGTTGTGGAATTGTACTCGATACTTAATTATAATAGTGTCACTTAACCGGATGTCAAGCACCGTGGTTGCCGAGCGACTGAACGTGCGACGGTGTCAGATTCGCGTTCTGACACCTCAAAAGTAAGCATCGCAAGAATTGCTTTTAGCAGTTCCTTACTATATATTTCAATGTTTCGGACCAAATAAAGCTGCAATGTGCATGTGGTACAACTTGTATTAAATAGAAATATTAAAAAATACGAGTTTCTGTAAATATTTATTTAAGTTTCTTTTTAGTTAGGGAACGTCGGGACTTTAACGGAATCATTACACAGAATATAGTGCAGGCCACCCTGTAGACAATAGTCGTTGAGGCAAACATGCCTTATCGTTTCCATTTATATTTTAGGCTAGCTGTCCACCAGAGGAAACTGAGCAGCGAGGTAGGAAAAAGGCGCAAATGGGCTTGGTTCACTTTTGTATTTATTGGCAAAGCACGGATTTCGCAGGGCTGTAATTGCCACCCGGTAGGGATTGAGCGTTGTTTTATTTATCGACTATAATAATGGGTTCAATTCGAAACGGTGTCGCCTAAATTTAAAATTCCTTTAACTTAAAATAAGAAACGTCAAACTCAATTTTTTATAGCACCACAGCACCAAGCTGTCGAAATCGATGTTTGACGTTTCTTATTTCAAGTTTCGAATTGGCCCCAATGTCCGTATATATATATTGATTATAATTAAATATTCTTGTTTCTACGTCCAATTTATTTTAGATATCAAAACTTTTAGAAGATATTATGAATATTTTCCCCATTTTTTTTTTAATTTTAAGACTGACCAGCGATTGACCTGAGTCTCACCTGATGGTAAGTGAGGCCGAAGATGTAGCTCGCTGGTTCGGTAACAGCCTATTCACACTTATTTTGAAGATATCTAAATTATACTTGACAGGATATTATGCAATATACATTTATGCAATATACAGTGTCCCTTGGTGTATACTGTTGGACATTCTGGCCAATATGAAAATTATCAATACAATCGCACTATTCACCAAAAAATAAAAAAACAGTTTATCGCTATATCACCTTGGAACAACCCCATTCCATTTATCTTTACACTCATTGATTATGAATGTTAACAGATGTCGATCAATTTTTGACAGGTTGTCAGTCAGAACAAAACCGAAACCTTTCACTATAATCAATAAATTCAGTTTTATTATTGTTTCAGTATATCGGCTATTATTTTACTTTGTTGATCAATATTCAATAAACGTATAGACCTAGATTTTGTTCTGAATGACAACCTATCAAAAATTGGTCGACATCGGTTAACATTTAAGGGATGGAAATCGTTACATCCTTTTGTATGAAAAGGGTGATTTCTGCCATTTATTTATTTAATGCCACATACAAGCTTACAGCTAGGAAAGCCAAGACGCTCATAGAGTATATAAAACGTATAATATTAAAAACTAATAATAACTAACCTAATAACTTTGTCAAATGGATACTACAAAATTGTAATAGTTCATAGTAAAAATTACAGTAATAAATAAAAATTAAAAAATAAATATTACTATTGCCATTGCTTCCCAGTAAAAAAACAACGTTCAATCCCAACCCCGGAAAATTCCTAGCCCTAGTTATTATAAGATGTCAGCTAGCTGGCTCACTAATAATCTTCCACACATCTGGTGGGCAGCCAGCCTAAATCACCCAATCTTACCATTTGGCGGTGGGGATAGGGCTGCCATCAACCTTAGCCTTCAGCTCCAACGGCTCCCCCTCATCCACGTCCCTCTGCCTGTCCAGCTTGTGTGCGAACCCTGGTGTCGTCTGTGCGAGCGAGATAGCCGCTTCGCTGAACGCCTCGCCCGCCATGTTCACGGCGCGGACCTTGTACTGGAGATGTGAGATGTCGGAAGTCAGTTTTCGAAGTGAAAGGTCGTGTTTTTTTACGGGGGGGTATGGTCGTTTGTGCGTCTTTGTGTGTTTAACGCATTTAATGCTGAACACGCAGGCAGAAGAGTCCACGACAGTGAGTAAAGGTTAGTAAAACGCAATTAAGCGTCGCTGGTACTGAATGCGTTAACGGACACAAGATATATGTATGTATGTATGTATCTTAACTCATTTTACTCAATACTCAATATTTATTTCATACCATAGTGTAATTAATATAAGATGGTACAAAAATTCACTTACAACAACTTTTAAAACTAGTGGGACCAGTGAGAGGACTTTTTTTTTACAATACTAGGTGTATTTACTTTTTAATTACATTTAAAAAAATCTAAAATACTCATATTCCAATTAACGAAGTACATAATAATGAAATTTGTATTTATTTCGATTTCTATAGATTATTTTAAGTATATCTTTTAGCTTTAATTATCATTAGTGTTTATTTTATTTTATTGCTTGTACAGAATTGTATTAGTACAAACGCAAACTTACTCTTTTAAGCTAACTCTCTCTCTCTCTTCTCTCTTCGAGCTAACCTTTGCATAGTTTGAGCTAATGAGTGTGACGTTATCAAATAACTCACCTTTCCAGCATCATCAGCATTGAAGTGCCTAATCTCCAGCTCGCTATCCACCTGCCCTCCGACCTCCGTGGTCACTGTATGCCGCTCGTCGCTCCTGATCTCCTGGCCATCCCTGAACCAGTGGACCTCGGGCTTGGGCACGCCGTCGCAGCGGACCTTGAGCGAGCAGTCGTCGTAGTCCTTCACCGTTTGCTTCTGCAGCGGCTTGGTGAAGATTGGCTCGCCGGCTGTTTGGACAAGGGAGTTAATTTTTATGGTGCACCATCGCAATGTATAATAGAGATGCTTCCTGGGTAAAAAAATTCTAATTCTAATTAGTCTGTCAGTTAGATTATCGAAAAATATTTAACACGTATTGTTTGCTTTATCAAATCAATCAAAATTGACAAAATTAACGCGCATTAAAGTTCGGGAGTGGGGGCTCATGACGTCACTTCGTCGTTAAAAAGTGTGCCAAGGCGTGAAGTCACGCGGAACTTCAGCGCACTACATCTTCGTCATTTTGTGAGTAATTGACAAAAGAAAAAATGCATTTTCAATATTTTTCTACCGACTTCAATAAAGGAGGTTCTCTATACTTGAACCGGTTGTGGGGAACCAGGAGAACTCCTCAACGATTGACATCCTTGCACCTTCGATAACAACAGTTTCTGAATGATGATAAGCAATTGGCATTATGCTATTGTTACTTGATGTAGTAAAGTGTGTCGTTAAATCGCATGATAGTAAGTAACTAAAAAGTGAAGGTACCTAACTAAAAAAATTACATAAACATCAAGCAATGCCCGTATTTCCGAATATACGGAGTTACAAAAAAACTTTGAAAATTGAATGAAAATGAATGAAAATATTTATTTTGCAAGTAGGCCACATGGGCTCTTTTACATGTCTGAAGCTACCAGCGCTTCGAAAGGTGCCATCTTCTGAGAAGAAACGCCGCAAGAAACTCAGAAGTAAGTCTTTTTTTTCCAACTTTTACATTACAGTTTTAACTAAAACTAACACATAAAAAGGGCAAAAGTACAAATTAATTACAATAATAACTTTTAACAGCTAACTTACTATGCACTGTGAGCGTGGCCTGGGCAGCAGTTTCTCCTATCTCATTCGTGGCCGTCAGCGTGTACACGCCGCCGTCAGCAACTCCCACCTACACCAAACACAAGAATAACTGCATAGTAAATACGAATATATATAGGTATTGAAAAATAAAATAAAGAAAATAACAATAATAATATCTTGGAGACTAATGCACATCGATCTACTTGTGTACTAGAAAATGTCAGAATACTTAGCATCTACAAACAGAACTACTTATATCGAGATAGAAGGAAAGAGTTCCTCGAATTGTATGGAAATTGAGCGTGTAACGTTTTTGCGTAGTTACTTTGATGTGACGAGTGTAATTTAGTGATGGGACAGTTAAGTCCCGCGAAAACGATTCAAAAGCATTAATTAGCACGCGGCAAACCGAGTCTAGGCACCGCCACTCCCACCGTTCCGCGCCGCCCCACCGCCGTTGTTACACACAAAGAGGTTCTCAGCACTTCTTTTTGGCACCCGGGAACATATACACTCTTTCCTTCCATCTCGATATAGTTGTGTGGTGCAAAACGTCCATGACTCATGTACAAACATTCAAGCTGATCACACAAATTTTTGCCCCTAGCTGGCAGGTTTGACCTGCGGCCTCACAGAAGGCACTCGCACTACTACTACGCCATTGAGTAAGTCAAGATCAGTTTTAAATGACATTACCGCATATCATACCATTATTCAATTAATATTCTAATTATTGTTTCATGCCCCTGTCAGGATCGTAGAGTCTCATTAGGTACTTCAAACTTTCAAAGAGAGTTAAGCAAGTACTGTGTGAAAGAATTTTTCCGTTAGACAAGTTCTGACGCCCGCCAAAAAACATTCCTCGCATACTATTTATACTAGACCCCCGCAGACTATCAGAATTTCACCGGGAATCTCTGTCACCAGTTCGATGCACAATTGCACAGGAAATTCCTACAATGTGCGGCCGGCCTTATACTGCATGAATGGAACGACCAGTGGTAGTGTCGAATTTCCATTAAGAATTCCTCATTAAAAAGGTACGCACCTTCTTAATGATGAGCTGGAAGTTTTCAGAGGAGCGGTCCTCGACAATGTCAATGTTCGTCGACGGCATGATGATGACGCCATCTTTGCTCCTGTAGACAAGCATAATGGAGTAAAAATAAAGAAAGAGCGTGATTGTCTAAAAGAGATGCATGATCGTACTGGCGTCTACACTGGGTCGACTGTCAAAGGCAGACGACTTCGACTTGTCGGAGGGGAGGCAATGGAAGCTTTGTTTACAAGCCAAGTTAACTGCTACCTTTCGGCAAGGGACTTCAGCTCATCACAATTCGACTGCAGACTACAGTCGACAGACGACTTCATGTTTAGCCCAGGTCCGCTAGTAATTTGTCGCTAGGTGCGTCCTTTACATATTTGACTAGTTGGAGAGAGATGCAGAGTGCGACAAACGCCTCGCGGGCATGTCGTGCTAGCCCCCCAGGTAGGTTGCCGTTTTCTACGAGGAGACCTGTCGACCCGGTATAAACACGACTTAAGAATACTTACGAGATTCTGTGTCCTAGTGGCTCAGGATGGCAAATCGTGATAATAATCATCAACATCAAAGTGTATATAGGCCACTGCTGGGCACAGACCACTGATAGTGAGAGAAAGTGGGCAGTAGTCCCAACATCCATTAGTCCATTGGTGAATTGTAATAGTACTGGGCCTTTTTTCGACATTGCGACATATCGCGATGGTTCTACAATATGGACTTAACATTCAAGTTAATAAGAGCTACCATATCGTAGCGAAATTATTTGCGATATCGTTTAGGGAATGGCGAATACAGGCCCAAATCTCAAATCACTTTCTCAATAATGTACATAATATATATAACCTAAGAACGGTGATGCCCGATGATTTAATGGCGCTGGAAAATATTGTGCTTGAGGAAACTTGTAATCATGATCAAAATTGGTTTAAGATACGCAGGTCAGATGACAGTCGCTTTCTTGTCATAACCAAAGCTGCCAAATCTGAAAGAGGCACTGGAAAGTATGCAATGTTGTGCTAGAAATAACATACCATTGCACGTCAGCAATAGGGTTGGCATGAATACAGGCGACGAAGGTCGTCTCCTCGTAGGGCGTGGTGGTGACGTCGTGCAGACCTTCAATCTCAGGCCGGAGCAGGATGTCGAGGCGGGCGGAGCTCTCGCCAACGCCGTACTGGTTCTTAGCGCGGATTGTGTAGATGCCCGTGTCAGCGTGACGACCTGGGATGAAGGATGTCTTAATATTCACATATTAAAAGATGAGTCTATGACCAATAATGAAAGTGTAGCTGAAGTAAAAAATCAAGGCGAGAAACGCTATAAGCATTCTACAGAGCAACATGAAATTATAACAAAAATTAAAATATTAATTTAGCAAGTAGTCCACTAGGGCTCTTTCACTTTCAGCTAACAGCGCTTAAAAGGGTGATATCTGCTGGAAAAAAGCGCCGCAAAAAACTCATCAGTAAATAAGTCTGATTCAACCAAATAATAACAATTTCAATGATACAAAAATACTAAGCAAAGACATACATAATACAGTGCTACAGATCAAACTAATAGATGCCCTTAATGGACTTACGAGTAAATAAGAATACGCAGCCTCTGGGTCGGTAAAGATTCGCAAAATCTAATAGTCGCTGACATGTACAGGGACCCTGGACTAGTAATTATCATCATCAATACATAACAAAACAGTACCGTACAGTCTCACGTATAGACATCGCACGGCCTAAACGTTTGCCTAGAGTTTTGAAATTTGGAGGAGACATTGTTCGAGTATCCTAGAGGAGCACTAAGGAACGAGGGATTTTTTGAAAAGGTGATAAAGATTGTATGGAAAACACCGAGAGCGAAGCTGTAGCGGGTCCACTAGTTAATAATAAAGCAGATGTAGAGGTAGAATCTCTAGGTCAAAAGTCGCAAAGATGTACAAGTAGAATTATAATTATATGATAGTCTGTAAAAGAAAACACTGCTTATTATAATTGGCTGGCCTAATTTAAGCTTGAAAATGTACTGCTAACCACTATCGTAACCAAGACTTTGTATGATGGTCCTCACATTATAAAAACCTATCAAAAATGTCCCCAAAGGAGTATTATTGGCCGTGGTGTTGATTAAGTTAAAATAACCCAAAATATCATACTCATCATGAGGTGCTTGCATGTCATCACAAGGTCTTAGAGAGACGTCTGGGCTATTAACTGACCTACCTCTATCTAATCTCACTGTCAATATACGTACCAGTGGGTATAGCCAGTGTGAACGTGCACTCTTTCAGCCCATGCTCGATCTCCTTCGAATCCGCGGAGGTCTTCACCGTCGCATCAGGCGAAAGCTCAACGCCATTCAGAAGCCAAGACACGTGAGGTTGAGGGTCAGCTGTGCATACAGCCTTCATGGTGACCGGCTCGCGTTGCATTACTCGCTGCGCTTCCAGAGGCGTTGTGAAGATTGGCTTGCGGAATTCGCTCACAGCTATAGAGAAATTTAGAGATTGTGAAATTTTATCTTCGTGACGTGACAAATCTTCTGAAATAGGTTGATATCATCCAGAAAAGCCAGTCAAAAGTCAGTCAGTTAAAACATAAGGAGCCTTAACTGTTTTAATTTCAATTAGGTAAGTACAATTTGTTGGTTGTGTGTTTGAGACTCATTCCTTGATTTTAATAAGACCTTGTAAAAGCCTAAATTGAATAAAGATATTTTGACTTTGAATTTAATACGTTTGGAACAATTTAGATTAATTATATTGATCAGTTTGTGAACTGATGAATATAATCCTTTTGTTATTCCTGGTGTGACTCCATTATCTACCCTTTTAATTCTATCTCAAAGTCAGTCAAAATATCTTTTTTCAATTTAGGTTTTTACGAATGAATCTACCACCGGTTCTGAAAAACCCCTACCGAGAAGAGCCCGTAAGAAACTCATTCACCACATTAACTTTAAGGTTGCATATTCTTTGTATCTTAGGACTTAACAGGTATAAGATACTTACAAGAAACAGACAGCTCAGCTTTTACCACTTTCTTGCCAACATCATTGCTGATCTCACACTGCCACTTGCCGCCGTCAGACATGAGCAGGCTGTCGATCTCAAGCTTGTAAACGTCGCCGACGTTGCTGATGTGAACCCTGCCGCACGGTTTGACTTCCTTGCCGTCGTGTAGCCAGCGTACTGTCGATAGGAAATTGGTAATGATCATGATCGCAATGGAGACGATATATAAGTTTTTATATCATTTACGGAGTTCTCAGCAAGCGTCAGTGGCCTAATGGTTCAGGATGTTGACTCGTGATCGTGAGGTCCAGATAAATTGTCTATTTCTAGTATGATAAAAGTTATATGAATAGCTAAATTATAAAGATTTAGTCGTACCAGTAGGTTTCGGTGCTCCAACGGCAGTGACGGTGTACACGAGAGGGAGAGACTCGTAGACGTTGGAGTCTTTCATATTGCTATCTTTGACTTTGGGGGGTGCTGGAAGGGAAAACGGAGGGTATTAGACGACGTGGTGGTTGTTTGGGGTGTTTCTGCTAATGAATTTAACTTTTGCCAATAAACAAAAATGAATCGTATTCAAAATTTAAATCACGTAAGAAACAAATACTAAAAATAAATAAATTAACGAGAAATAAATTGAGAAATAATTGAGAAACTTAATTGATAGAATTTAAACTTTTTTCAAACTGGGAATATTATTAAATACATGATTCGAAATTAAATTTATTAACTTGAAGTAAGTTTTACTATAAGGAACAATTTAAATATAGTTTGCTCAATAGACAAAAAGGACCCTGTAAAAGATACATATTATAAAAATAATATACAACAAAAATGCCTTAGCTAAAGTAGAATCTAAATTAGACGAAAATCGCTGCCATAGACCAAAAGCTAAACAAGCTCCTAGAAAGAAAATAATAAATTATTTACAAATAACCCATAGAGATCGCACTTATGTACAGCTGTTAAAGAAAGTTTGTAAGACTTAACAAACATGTAAAGTGTGCAGTGTTGTGTGTGTGTACATACCTTTTTTAATTGCAGCGACGTACTTCGTACAGAAGCATTAAATCAAAAGCAAACTTCGTGCGACTTACATTGTAAAATTACCTTAATGATGCGTTTAGGGTTCCGTCGCACGGAACCCTACAGTTCCGTAGTTCTAGTATCGCCGTCGCAGCGAACCCCAAGTATTAGTATGCCAGAAGGGAATGTTATTACGCATGCGCTCTAAAACAGACATACGATAATGCATTAGTACAGTTCACTACAATGTTTGGCGATACATGATAGGGATCTACCATTTTCAAAAAATGTATTTAAAATGGCCGAAAACAATTATTAATTTAATTGTGGTTTTGGTTCAGCATAATAAAAAATCACGAATCCTTTAAGGAAATTAAAATCATGAACAAAATTTTTCATCAAAGAAAGTACACAATAACAATAACTATCTGTAAGATTTGGATAATTTTAGGTCCAGTTAAAAATTAAACAGAAAATAGTAGATCAAAAATAAAGCAACGTCTACTATAGCTGGTGTTTTAAAAGCATCTGTATTGGTTACTGTCCCTAACAATGCGTAACATCTTATTTTAAGTATCATCTCCTCTTTTTTACCTTTTTCGTCTTCCTGATTAAGTATATCGTCTAGTATACTCCTTTGCCTCTGACTACGTTTAAATAATGCTTCGAATTCATCATCTTCCTCTTCATCAAGACTGTACAGTTTCGTAACATGCTTCTTCTTTTTCTCAAAACTAGTTTCCGCTACATTTTTCGTTAAATTATCTAAGTTCTTCAAGGGCCCAAGAACTAACTCTTCCATTAGTCTATTTTTCACATCATCTATTTTGTTCTCGAGGGTTCTGCATTCATCGTCAAACTCCCTGGATATATGAATAAGTTTCTCCGTAATATCGTTCTCGTATACTTTCTGAGACGTCTCTTTCACAATGATAGATTCTTCTCCATCTTCAGTGAAATAATCCTCTTGGAAAGATGATTGGCGTACGAAAGAATCTTTGCTAAACACTTTTCTAGTATCATCAATATCGAAAATTGATTTCGAGAGATCTTCTATAGAAATATCTCTAGAAAGAGGCTCATTTTGCCAACTGCTTTCATCTTCTGATACGGACATTATAGAAATTGTTCGGTTGGCTTGGTTTCTACCTCTGACAGAGCTATTGTCAGCTTCAGAATCTGTTCCCGGTTCCTCAATAATACCATAAATGCCTCTTCGTATATGATCAGGGATAGTCAGTTGCCCGAGTTCGGTTAGGAAGTAGCTATGGCTAGCAATTTCTTCAACTTCTAGCGATGTAGTATGAGGTTTGGTGGGAGGTATAACTTTTCTGATACAATCTTCGTCATCGTAATAAACAGCGGTAGATTTCATTTTGTGTAACGTTCGAGTTTCGGCCGGACCTAACAGTTAAAATAATATTATGGTGACTGATATGATAATACTCTATTGTGAAGCCATGCAGTGATATTCAACCCTTTACTATTTTATTCTTATGTACGTTTTTCTACAAGGCATTCTAGATATTTCATGTTAGAATAAATGGTTTTACTAGATGTCGTTCTAAAATGTCTTGTTCATCACAAAAGTCCATTTTGATATCAACTTTAACAAATACTTTGTAATACAGTTACAAAAAGTTATTGGACATCTAGTAAAATTCGATCCAAATTATTAATGATTCATGATATAAGAACTAGGAAGAGAAAGGTAGGAAGCTTTATACTGACCTGTGATAATAGCGCCATGGGACCTGGTGCTACTGACTTTAGAGATAACAATACTCCCGTCGTCAGCGCTCTTGAAGGTGGTAACTGTTTCGAACACGCGTCCTAAACAAGAATCACACATGGAATGTTAGGACACAGGTTAAACACATGCAACATTGTCATATCCAACAAAAAGGGACCCAAAGTCATTCAGAATAAGACTGAACTTTTCAGTCAGTCGTATGCGAATAAAGACCTTTTTGCTGGGTATTAAGTGCGAAAAATGGGATTGAAGCTGTTTGAAGAGATAAGCTACACTTTTGAATATACCTTCAGTTTCAGCACTCATTGGCTCTTGAAGCGACTCTTTCCTGGCCTTTTTGGACGTTTTAAACTCATCCTCTACGGAGACTTCTTCGACGATGTCAGGTTTTGTTGTTTCTTTCTTACCAGCTTGGCTTTCCGTTTCGACTTCCTCTATTATTGGTTGTTTGTTCTGTTCGTTGTGGTTCTCATCCCAGAATGACTTTTCTTCAGCTACTTCAGGTTCGGTTGCAGATTTCTTTGCTTTATCAGATTTAGGTGCTTCTTCAGTTGTAGACTTTTTGGGTTCATCAGAAATGTCATCCCAAAAGGATTTTTCTTCAGCAACCTCCGGTTCCGTCGCTTCTTTTTGAGCTTTGGCTGGTTGATCAACTTTTTTTATTTCTGCAATTTTAGCTTTACCATCTGCATCGTCATCCCAGAATGATTTTTCCTCAACAGTTTCAGCCTCTGTTTTATCCTTCTCCGCCGTCAGCTTTTCAGTTTCAACGTCTTCTAATAGAGGTTTTTTCGTTTCGTCTAAATCATTTTCGACAATTTCCTTTTGGAGTCTCGTATGTATTTCCCTTGCTATTGGACATTAATAAAATAGTTATGATAAAACATGGTAATATTAAAATGGGCACAGGTATTAAGGACGTCACAAGTGTCTGGTGAGGCTAGAATGCATTAATGAACGATAATATCAACTCTTGTTACATTTAAATTAGAACTCTATTGCACTGAAATAAGGTTGATGATATCATCCATTTCAGGTTGGATTGAACGTTCATAACGGTGCATCAGCGATCCAGTCTCTTGGATGCTTCGATGTAAGTCTACCAATTCCACATGGTCTCTACACCACAAACTAACTCGTGCAGTAACGCAACTGTGACTAAACTCAACTTCATTCTATGTTAATAGTCAAGCTACTGTACCTACGAAGGTAATGTCCTGTGGTGAAGTATACTTTACCAATGTGCGGTGTTGTGCCAACTCGAACGCTTTAGTGCTAGGTATAACATGTGCTGTAGATCCTACTGAGACGTTTACAAATTATCGTACAACATCCTAAGCTTGTGTCATGTCTATTTAATATTTTAATCAAGTTTCTTTAATCCTATAATTTACCCAAATATTTCTGCTGATTTTCCCTAAGGGTGCTTAGAAACCAGCAATTTACTGGGCTATTTATTGCTGCAATTCCGGCTATATCCGAAAGTGTACACTTAAATGTTTTCTTCCCAGTAGTTATGTAATATGTTTGGGAATAGCCCAAATTGCAGCAATAAATTGTTAAAAAACTAGTCCGTTTACTAGCCCCTTAATGTCTTTGGAAATTCCATAGTACTTGGTAGCGGACTTACAATGAGTTCAATTTTTTGATTCATTCTACAATGAATTGAAAATACTTCTCCCAAATTGCAGTCCTAGCCGTCTGCAATTGATTAAAAATTCTCATGTGCTCCCCCAAAAACATCCAGTCTATAACTACAAACTAACCCTAACCACTACGTAATAGAGCCTCTATTCCAATACTCACTGTGTACTGTGACCGTGCTCTTGGATGATACGCTGCCCATCTCATTCTCGGCCCTAACTTCATACTCGCCGCCATCTTCTTCTTTCACTAGCGTCACCGTTAGATTGTAGTTCTCCAATCTGTTGGGATTATACAAAAGAATGTTTTTTTTTTTAACTATTGTGCTCGTAAAATATTTGTCGCTTTTGCTCCAGTAAGTTACAAGAGTGACAGATGCATTTGTATGTGATAAAAGTTATTTTGATCTGTTCTGCTAATCCTTTCCGGTGTGGTAATGCCATCTATCGCAGCCATTAGTTAAAATTGTCATCGACGTAATGTTACGTTTAGGAATAATAATTTTACGCGATGACTCAAACTCGAAACGTATATTCAGGAAATGCGCCTTCTGTAGGCTTTTTACTTGTCACAGGAATAAATTGAAATATGTTGAATCTACCAGCGCTTCGGACAGAACCATCATTACTGAGAAGAAGCGCCGCAAATAACTCAGCAGACAGTCATCTTTTCAAGTCAAAAATAGATTTTACATCATATTAACAAACTACAATAAAATTAAGCAGAAACACTACAGAGTAATGAAGCAATAAATGATAATGATTCAGACTAAAAAAACAATTATCGATCGATAATCAACCAACATGAAAAACTATAAAATATAGTATAGATAGCACTATAAACTCTCTGTAGTTAGGTTCAGATATGGCAAAATGATATAGGTGATAAATAAATAAATCAGGGGACAATATCTTTACACAAATCGATCTAGTCCCAAAGTAAGCTCTAAAGGCTTGTGTTATGGGTGCTACACGACAATATACATACTTATATAGATAAATAAATACTTAAATACATAGGAAACATCCAAGACTCAGGAACAAACATTCGTGCTCATAACACAATTATTTGCCCTTACCAGGGATCGCTAGCTTCGGAGGCAGGGGCACTACCAACTGGGGTGCAAGCCGAGTTCCTCCACGTTGGCTTGGACACTGCAGTTCTTCCCGAATTCTGAGGTTGGTGGGAGAGGGGGATACTTTGGAACGTTGAACCATCCCGCGAAGTCGAGAAGAAGGGCAGTATCTGATTGGGACTGTTCTTGCTGCGGATAGACAGAGGGCCGGTGACCCGCTCAAGGACTCTCTGGGTCTATGGCTAATACTCGGTTGGGAGAGGGAGAGTGGTTGAAGTCATGTCTGGGTGCTGTAGATCTCTCATGGTTTCTAGGGTCGAGTGCGTACCCCTTTCGCGTAGCCCCAAGTAATCGGAGTGATGGACAGTACTTGGGTATGGGCATCGGCTAGAACTGTCGTTGCGGGCGACTCTACTAGCCTTTGCTTACTTATCGGTCTGGTTGAAGGGATGCGGATAGGCAGAGGGCCTGTGACCCGCTCCCGGAAACTATTCCCTTCCACTCTGTGAGGGTCCCTCAGCGTGTTCGTCTGGAATACCAGAGGACACTGCTGATATGGGACGGGTGCGGCCGGGGTCGTTTGAAGGGACGGTAAAGTCGGTGGCGAGCCGACTGAGCTGATCCTGGAAAGCTTTCCCGCTGCACGCAGACGGCTGGGGGAGAAGGCGAACCGGGCGAACTTCTGTTTGCCCATCGCCCGAACCCCCTCGTAGAACTAGGGTTAGGGGCCCATTGCACAGTTCTACCTGTCTGGGGAAAGGTAGTGTTGGCGAACGCTACCCTTCCTCCTTGGCGGTGGCTCGCCGAAGCATGCAACCACGACGCCCCCCAGTCGTGGTTGCATGCTTCGGCGATCCCATGGCATCCCCACTTAACAGCCGTGAGGGAAATGCCGGAGTGGTTTTAGACGGTATGCCCCTAGGGTGAGTCCGTCATACCGCCCCATATGGGGCTGGGGTGACAATGCATAAAGCATTTCCACTTCGTGAAAAAAAAAAAAAAGAAAAGTGCACTACCAACTAGGCTAACTAAGCTTAAGCATACGGCTCCCAAACTTCAGTATATTTTATCGTTTAATACCAAAATTTCACCAGAACTAAACAGTAAGTTATAAAACCCAAACTCACCTTTGAGTATCCCTCTCAATCTTAACTCTGGCATCGAGAGTGACTTCCCTTCCGTCCTTGAACCACTTGACCTTGGGATCGGGACAGCCCTCAACTTCCACTTCCAGCTTCAAGGTCTGGCCTTGGTCGACCGTCATGTCTAGTAAGCTCTTGGTTATCCGAGGTTTTCCTGGAGAAAAAAAAATGCTAAAGTGCAATGGAATGGACGGTTCAGAGCGAACAAGATTATGGCTCTTCGTCCTAAGAAAAAATAAAGATTATTTAATATTAAATGACAGTAGACAGTTAACTGTTCTTTCATTGATTGTATTTTGCTTCTGTATTGATTGTATTTTGCGTAAGGCGTTGGAAGGGTTAAAAGTACGATATAAAATATCGTTACCATTTACCAGAATTAGAATCAGAATCAGAGATTATTTATTGTACCAAATTATATTTAGCTCTATCAGATTGCTGCTGAACCAATCGGTAGTCAGTTCCATACCTATTTTTTTTTATTTGTCTTCAGATCTAATGGTTTCTTAAGAGACAATTAATTAAAAAAAAAACCACGGGGCCGCTTCGAATGCTATATTATTTTTCAGCAGTTTTCGACGAATTTATAATTCAGTGTCTTTAAAACTTATAACACTGCCTAATACAAATAAAACCCCGTATTAAAAGTATAGGTATTTAAAGTATTACTGTTAACGGTAAAGGTGGCCGAGCAGGAGTCTTCTCCCAGTTCATTGGAGACCTTGCAGGTGTACTGGCCGGACAGTTCCGCGGATACCTCCTTGAGGATCAGCTTGTGAGTGCTGCCGTTGTCCACGCGGGTGAACACTGATTTCTTCTCAGTGATCTCCAGATCGCCAAGATACCTGGGGAAAAAAGCAATTTAAACATTATTTTAGACACGGAAATGTTTGCCTGAAAGATCTACGCCATTATTTTTAAGGTAACATTGAATATGGAAGCCGCCGTGATGAGTAAAATTTTGGAACAAAATGGTACTAAAAAATATATACAGATTTTGGTGAAATGAGTAGGTCTTTCGTTTCTTCTCTCTATTAAAAAAAATAGCAATAGATTCTGCTCACAAAGCTGACACACACGGAAAACATGAAGTGCCAACAAATTACCAATTTGGCTTGTCTAAAATTTTACGGCTACATACAATCGAGACTTATTTGAAAATAAATAACAACTTTGTAAATTATTAGAAATGTGATTGCTCTGACTTGTTTGATTTTAGCAAACAGCCTTGCAAGCTCTGTCCGAAATAAGTCACTTGGTTGATATTAGCAATAATTGGTTTATTTCTAGCCCTCCCATTTTTTCAGTGCACGGCGTTATAGTTAATTGCAAGATTTACAAGTAGAAAAATGGTAGTTACTTGTATGAAAAGTTCAAAATTCATATAACCCACCAATTCTTATTCGATATTCACCTCGTCGCCTTGTTGATTGTGGATTAGATTTGGCTATATTCCACTATGTGACCGTGTGGTGCCGGCTAAGAATAACATCACCCCATCTCCTCCCGTGGGTGTCGTAAAAGGCGACAGAGACCAACCGAAGGATGGGCAGCAGCGTCCTTCGAGTACTAACTATCATGACCAACTGCGGTCGCCATCCCGCCTGCCAAGCGTGGCGACTATGGCAAATCCCCCATTTTTGTGGGAGGCCTATGTCCTGCAGTGGATGTTGTATGGCCGATACATACATACATACATAGTATCACACCCGAAATCTCTAATGGGGTCGGCAGAGCCCATGGCTGATGATGATGATATTCCACTTACCACTTGATCTCGGGCTCGGGGTACGCCTCGACGGCGACCGTGAACTCGACGTTGACATCGCCCTCGCTGGCGACGGTATCCTTCAGTTTCTGGGTGAAGAGCGGCGCCCCGCGCACGTGCAGCGAGCACTTGTCTGTCACCGTGCCGTGGACGTTGCGCACCTGGCAAGCAGGTAGTCACCATCGTCATCATTTTTATTATGTTCATGGTGGTGGTGATGTATTGTGAAAATATACTCGTATCCTATTTTTCTTTTCTAGGTTGAAATTTGTACCTTTATTGAGGAGGATGATTTTCAAGCTTTTAAATTGTTTATATCAAAAATTGCTAGGATTTTATCTACACATTCAGTAACCAGATTGCATGCTTGTAATCGCGGGCTTGCAATCCCAGGATTTTCATGACTGGTTTTCTATGAAAAATCACGATAGTCCCGGGGGTGCTCCATACAATGAGGACCGGACTTGCAAGCTCTACTTGTAGCATTAACTCGCCCTTTATTACGTCAACTTTTAAATTACTATCTAACAAACAATGTCATAAAATCTTAGAAGTCAATTTTAACCTACATCTAATATTCGTAACCATTTGAAACTTTGCAAGTGTATGCAATTCAGATGACAATGCAATAATTTGGTATCATCGAGCTGATCTGACCATGGAGCCAGGAGGTGGATATTGAAACTCTTCCATTACTACTAGTAAACCCCTCAAAGGGCTCATTTGCTTTACAGTCCAATAGCCCTTGGTGATTAGGGTCCTTTGTACTTTTTAGTGCGTGTTTTTTTAGTTATTTGTGTACTGTTTAAATCTGTTACCTCGCAAGAGTACTCGCCAGCGTCAGCCCTGGCGGCGGACGTGATGACGAGGCTGTGCGCAGCCTCCGATGACGACATCTTCACCGTCGTGGACTCCTCCAGCTCTATCTGGTTCTTGAACCTGAACATATTTATCATTATGGCTGCGAACCTCTGAGATCCTCGGATCTAAGTGAAAAGTGAGGTAACCTGGACGTCTGCGAAGTAATTCAAAGATGTATGTAAACTCCCCAATCCGCACCAGGCCTACGTGGGAACGTGCCCAGTTGCCCTCGCTATGCCCAGAAGTGGGACGTAGGCATATACGCTGATGACAATGTTGAATAGTGAGTTCTAGCAACTTTTGGGTCTGTATAGTATTCATAAACCCAAGGAATGGTGCTATGTATAAATATTCATAGCTGGGCACCGTTAATCAAATAGTTTTGACTAAAAAAGTAAGCTTCGTTAAACGTTAAAGCGTTAAATTTCGGAAGATTTAACGTAGGTTAACGTTAATGGTTAAAACTCGTGATAGAAATTGCATTTTATATGTCGTTGCGTTAATGATTTAGTTATAAAAAGAATGTTTCACGCGCAATGACCGCCGACCGGGCGGATGACGGATTTTAATCGTTTTAACGGAAGTTAATGAGTCCGTTAACAATCTTTAAAGTCAACTTTAAAGTTAATCCATTACTCGAAATGTTAACTTCGTTAGTTAACTATTAACGGTCCTGTGCCCAGCTATGTTATGTTCATAAAGGTTCCTTATAAGCATTAGATTAAAAAATCCAAATTTTTCCAATTATTCTTAGTCTAACATTTGTATAGCCCGCTTGCATAAAGCAAAATTAGTTATATTTGGTTGACTATGGATCGGAGCGTAGCATCGGCTGCTTTTTCCAACTTCTTACTACCAACGAATCCAGACAAACTCGCGGGAAAAATCTAGTAACAACAAATAATCAAAATTGAAAATCTCCTTTTCACCCTTACCATTTGACAGTAGGTGCGGGTTCAGCCTCGGTCTGTATTTCGAAGGTAACAGACTGCTTCTCATCACAGATCTTGGTCTCGCCAAGTTTCTTGGTGATTTTGGGCGGAGATGTAACGTGCCACTGCCAGAAGTCGCTGCACTGGTTCACATCGTTCCTGAAAAAAGCATGTGAATAGTAACCCGATGACTAATGGAGCGCCAGCACGCAGAGGCTACCGAAGGCCCTGGTGCAAAAAACTGGGGTCCTAACTAAATTGTTTAAGGTTTGCTGGTCAGGGCCCCTGAGTTTGGGGGCCGTGGTGCATGGCACCGTCTAGCCCTTCGGTAGCTACGCCACTGTCAGCAGGGAACAGAGAAGACATAAAAATATTTGAGGAAATAAAACTATTACTGGCCATCTGCTTTGCTAAGTAATGTACTTAATACATAGATCAAAGTCAAATAATTTTGCAAAATTGTATTCGACAAGGCCAAAATAAAAAAAAAGCCTGTTTTCAATTTAGTAGCAAAGACATTGATTTAAGTTGAAATAGATGATAAAACTGCTGGTTGGTGTATTCGAATATTGGTTTGCATCTAAACACTTTCATCAATCAAAAATCTTACTTAGCAACAACGGAATACGATCCAGTATCCGTCAACTTGGTGTCCTTAATGGTGATCTTGTAGACCTCCTCGGATTCCTTGACGATTTGCACCCGCTTCGAACTTTTGATCTCCACACCGTCCTTGTAGAACGACACTTCTGGTGCAGGGGTACCTTCTACCTCGATGGTTACCGTGTGGGTTGAGGATACCTGGGAAGACAGAGCACAATTATTACAAGTTGTTGAGGATCAGGGTTCAATATACGATCAGCGATAATTCTCCGCTTTTTTTTCCTGTTTTTTACCACGGCAAAACAAAAAAAAGAGTTATGGTTTTGACCGGTATGTCTGTATGTGTATAGGTAATTATTGACGTATGTTCGTCTGTTCCTTCATAAATTCTAAAATACTCGATCTAACTAATCAATACAAATAAAACAGTACCGTGACTCACTTATAGACAACGCACAGCCTAAACGGGTGGTCTTAGAGGTTTAAAATTTGGAGGAGACATTCCTCGGGTACACTAAGGAGGGATTTTTTGAAATGCCATTCCTAAAAGGGCGAAAAGAGGTGATAAAGTTTGTATGGAAAATACCGCGGGCGAAGCTGTGGCGGGTCATCCAGTCGATTTATAAGATCTTACAAAAAATGCCTAAGTTTTAGTTATTTCGATGCGAGTTGTTTTCAGATTTCAAGCAACGCAGACGAAACAATTGTATGCTTCCATTTAACCCTTAAGCGAGCCCCAAACATACAGATATGCTACGTATACGTGATATGTATAATGTTGATCACTTACTAGGGAACCATTTAAAAGCCGTTAATTTTTTACATAAATACAATCAAAATTGCATCATACTATGTAGTTACTAAGATTAACATTCTAAATACAAGTATGTGTGGAGCGTAGAGACAGGATACAGGTGAGGGTGAATGGAGGCAGGTAAAACAACGGATACGGTATCGGTAAGTTTATTTTATGAAATACGAGGCACTCTGTAACAACAGCATAAACACTTATAAATATAGGTAGGTAAGGCTATGTGGATGGCATGTTAGGAGGCTTTGTGTGACACTTTACTTACAGTGAAGTGTCTCACTTGTAAATCTGTTTTGATTCGTAACCGGATAACAGCCAGGTATTGTAATAATTATTATGCTTCTTTTGTAATTAGCACTGCACTCTTTATCAGGAACTTCCTAGGGTTCTAGTAGGTACTTTATAAACTATGTACAATATGTACTACAAGAAAACTCTATTTATTTTCAGTGTAAGACCTTTCTAGGCCAAGATCTCTTATGTAGTGATGATCAATGTCTAAATCGATCTGTTGATCTAAATATTGAATTTGGAAAAGAAAAGAAATTGGAGGGAGAAAAAGAAGTTGTTAGTATTGATGGCGGTTTGTACGAGTCACGATAGCGCCTCGTTACATGTCTCGAATAACGGTTTAGTTGTGAGAGTCTAGTTTCCCTCATAATAGTTCTACGTCACTCACCATGCAGGTCTGGTTCTCGATCTTCTTCTTAATCTTGGGCGCCGCTTTGACAACCAGTTGCAGTGTGGTGGTATCTTCTCCCAGCTCGTTGGAGGCTGTCACTTGGTAGGTACCGGCGTCCGCGCTCGTCACGTTCTTGATCACCAGTGACATGGTCTCGTCGTCTTCGAACAGGAACCTAGGAAAAATAATGGCTTGTTTAAGAATATCCATATCCTATGGACAAGTAACGCAGAATTTCACGCTTGAAGGAAATCTATTGTAGGTACCATAACCACAACTATAACTATTGTAAAGAGCTTGTCCAAGAACTTTACAAATTATGGCATCTCGAATCTTTTAATCATACAGCTCACTTCTGGCTTGCCTTCAGTTACTTGAATAACCAAACTTGCTTCTTACTTACTCTTAGCATAAGCACTCCTTAGCAGTGTACCAATCTGTATAACCATGTTTACATTCGATTTGGTCTTGATACGGAACTTGGGTCCTATAACCTAGGGATTCTTAGGGCAGGACCCAGAGTAGTGATGTCCTCAACCTTATAACCTTATACTTATGAGCTTGGAAGCTCATAAGTAAGCCACGCTTGAACACGATGTCAGCTTTGGAGAAGCATTTGCAAGTCAGCTAAAACATAGCTAAGATACTGTCACACTCCTGACAACTCTATTCCTCCTCCTCTCCACACTGGATACCTGTCTTCATAGGACTCACCTTGTGCCTAGCATCAGCCTCCACCACCTTCCCTTCGTGCTTGAATACGATGTAAGCTTTGGACAAGCGTTCGCACGTCAGCTAAAACATAGCTAAGTACTCTTGAAAACTCCTGACAAGTCTATTCCTCCTCTAATTTTTACTAAACTCTTCAACCTTAGCTTTTTAGACATAAAGACTCACTTGTGCCTAGCATCAGCCTCCACCACCTTCCCTTCATGCTTGAACACGATTTCGGGCTTCGGGAACCCTTTGCAGGTGAGTTCCAGCATAGCGGAGGCGCCGGCGGCGACGATCGCCTCGCGGTGCTCGATCACCAGGTGGGGCTTCTCGGGCTCGCGGTTGAGCACGGTAATCGCACCTGATAGCGATGAAAAGTTTAGATATTAAGTGAGTCTTAAAAACCAGCCAAGTGCGAGTCGGACTCGCGCATGAAGGGTTCCATACCATCATCAATACATATAGAACAGTACCGTGACTCACTTATAGATAAAATGTTTGAAATTTGGAGACATCCCTCGACTACCCTAGAGGTGTACTAAGGAGGGATTTTTTGACAATCTATACCTAAAGGTGTGAAAAGGGGTGATAGAGTTTGTATGGAAAATACCGCGGGCGAAGTTGTGGCGGGTCTACTAGTTATCTATAAAAACGGCAAATAAATCACGTTTGTTGTATGGGAACCGAACTCCTTTAAATATTTATTTTATTCTGTTTTTTAGTATTTGTTGTTATAGCGGCAACAGAAATACATCATCTGTGAAAATTTCAACTGTCTAACTGTCACGATTCATGAGATACAGCCTGTTGACAGACGGACGGACAGACGGACGGACAGCGGAGTCTTAGTAATAGGGTCCCGTTTTACCCTTTGGGTACAAGACCCTAAAAATTAATGCTAAAATGAGTTAGTCTTTTTTTACAAGCTTTTTATTAACTTGCAAAGTTTGTATGTTGGTTTGTTTAGGTTAAATTTTGCAAGCTGAATTAGAACCAATTCCTCTTATCCTACGGAGTTTAGTTTTTACATGTTGTTTCAGTTCCGATGACAATGCATTTTTATGGTAGGCAAGACCTGAATCGATACGATCGAATGATACGATGATGACATGCCTCTGTATAATTCACAAGGAAACCTGTAGAACAAAGGGCTGGTACCTGGCAACCTAAAAACAATTTATTGTGGCGTTATCTAAAAAAAATAAGTTATTTGCAGACATGTTTACGTTGTGATAGCCAAAACACCGCCAGCTTGACTGACCTTGAACAGTGAGCTCGGCAGAGCAGGAGATGTTGCCAGTGGAAGTCTTTGCGACGCAGGTGTACAGCCCGGCGTCTTCTGGCTTCACGTGTTGGAACACCAGCGCAAGGGAATCTTCATCATCACCTAGCAGGACCTGTGCCATCATGTTGTGATAATTGTTAGCAACTTACCGTCGGGATTTTTCTTAAGAAAGTCACAGGATAATAAACTAACAGTATTATGTCTGGGCAGTGTCCTCGAAATAATTACCTAAGGCCGCTCTGTATGTAAGCACGCAGTAGGGCTGCCCACTGACTGTCTTTCTAGGGCTACGTATTTGATAATGCTATATTAAATTGTCGTAGTATCTTTTCATGTAATATTACTGCAAATTTTATTATTGTAAGTGTTCATTTTAATTATTTCTACTTGGTTCTTCTTTCTAGTTTCAAAAGTGACTGTAAGCCAGTATGAAGTAAAAAATTGCATTTTATGTATTTTGCTTTTAATATATCAAAAAAAACTCTGCCATAATTCACGTGAATAAATGCGCGGTAGCGTTTCACATTGTCCGCGCCCGTTCGTAACCCCGGCGCACTCGCGACTGTTGTGTACCGAAGTTTACTGAGATTACGAAGCGCGTCGTTTCGGTCGTTTGTATGAAGACGTAATACCTACTGCTTACTTAGCTTATACCGTGATAAAGTCATAATTATATGAGTTTCAACTTATTGGGTGTAATAATAATTACATATACTAAAAATCCTATTGTTTAATAAATTAAATTCACAGTTTCTTATGTTATTAGCAAAAGGTCATACCGAATGTCAAGGAATCAATTGGTGAATTCTTAAAATGTTGTCAATTTTACCTACTTGCCAAATTAAGAATTATCGAATTTTAAGTAGACTTATAGCACTCTTACATTCGGGTTTTAGTTGTTTGCAAAGAGCTTTGTAAATTTAAGAGTATTAAAAGGTCATGAAAGTCTAATTTACCTTGAACCTCTCTTCAGGATCGAAGTTCTCGCCGTCCCGCTTCCACGAGAACGTTGGCTTCTCTCCCTTCGTCAAGAGTCCCTCGCCACCAGGCGCCAGCTCAAAGAAGATATTCTTATCATCTAAAGGGAAATATTACTGATTTAATGAATTTTGCCATTCAAACAACAAATAATTGGATGGCAATAACGACAGCTAGTCAGGGTAAGGTTAAATAGATTTGTTAAGTGTTTTCCGCGAACGCATTAATTTCGTGTAGCTTTTTTGCGAGTCGTATTTTCCCGCGATCGATTAATTTCTTCATCGGAATTTTACTCGAAGCTTTCTTCCAAGTCGCATTTTTTCGCGTTTGAAGGGAATCGTCTTGAGGAAATGAACAGAACTGCGAAGTCAATCTATGTGCGACTACTGCCCAGTCCCTGTGCCCAGTAGTGGGACAGAATAGATACTAATACTAACGTACAGAAGAATCACTGTCTAACAAAATCGGTGTTTAGGTTCGGAAATATGCCTTATCATGCCTTCTTTCTCGGTCCCGTAAAACGTGCTTTCGTGTACGCTAGGGTTGTCAGAATATCCGCGTCACCCACCAACACCAAACATCTAGGCTACTTGATGACGCGTGAATCGGTCAGAGAGCAAGCGAGCGGCAACCTACTGCGATTTACAGCTCCGAGCTGTCTGACGGCCGAGCGTACCTAAAGTGCGGAGTGAGACCCACCGGGCACTAGGGCGTATATGGCCGATGATGCCCATGAGTAAGTCTAGCGGATTTGTGTTGAGGATCTCCATCTTAACAAAGAATCTCCATTCAATTTGCAAGAACTACGTAACAGTGAGACGACGTACAATCATCCAGCGAATACTCAATAGGCCACTCTAATAATAGTCGAGGAAAACAAATCTAAATCGAGCGTGTTGTGTATTTTTAGTTCAGACTCATAAATCTGCTGGAAGCCGGCCAATTATCGTAATAAACTAGGTCCTACATTAATTATAGCTGATTTAATTACTATTCTTGCAACAATTATTGTTGCAACAACGTAGCCATTGAATTCCCTATTGTTCATTCGCAACATTGCTTACTCACCAACGGCATTCACCTAAAATTAAAAAAGGTAAAGTAATAGCTATTCCGTTTCTTACGATAAGTAATGAGATCGGAATGCTCCTATGCTCCCCCTAGACCGGCAACTTGGCAGCGCCTCTACTGTAGCAAATATGCGATGGGGACCAATTTCCATCAGGATGGCCGAATGCCTGTTTCCCAGTCTATGATAGTAAAAAACCATAGCCTTGGTAACTTTACCCTATATATTGATGTCACGAGAGGAATATACACTCACTATAGACAAAACTATCACGAGTAGTGTGGTACTAAAAGTTTATTTGCACATCTTTTTGTACCTGGTTGGTTATACTTGTTACAGGTTGAGTGCTGCGTTTCTAAATATTAAGAAATAACATCAGAATACAACACAGTTTAATTTGAACAGTCAAGCCATCAACACCTGTATATTTGCTTATTACAATAAAGTCATTTCACTGAATTTCAAGCAAGTCTTATATTTTACCCTACAAGAGGCAGAACCAGTCATAAGATTCCCTAATTCTACCTGAGCTACCCTCCCTCTGGCATACAGTACCTCTCATCCCTCAGACTTACCAACAACTGACACTTTAGCCTCGGTGGTAACTTCTCCGTATATATTGATGGCGCGACAGGAGTATACTCCAGCGTCAGCAGGGACCACGTCAGCGATGACGAGCTCGTACCAGCCCTTGTCAGCGCGCGTCCTGATGATGGACACTCGGTCCGTGTCTGATGATGTCGACCGGATTTCTTTGCCGTCGCGGAAGCTAGGAGAAAACGTGATAATTTAGGATTAATGCAAGATAGGCAACAGAGACGATAATGAAATAAACTTTAAAAGTTTTGAATAAGTACTCGTAAATCGTTCTAAAAAAGATCCAACACATTAAACTAAGCATTTTTGTGATTCAAAAGTGCAGTTGATTTGTGGTCAACTATAAATAAATATAAATATAATAACTATAATAGCAAACAGACTCCAAATAAGTAATAAGTTCAAAAACCAAAACCCAACTACTGAAAGTCTAAATAGTATGAAACAGCTGACAATATATGTATTTTTGAAATGTCCTAATTAAACCTATTCATTCGATGGCCAACACGTCAACATTAAAAACTTTAGTTCATGACTTTATGTCCTCTAGAGGGCGCCATATTCAATTTAATGCACCCTCACATAGCGGACGATCAAGAACTTTCCAACGAAACTTCATTTGTCAAATTATGATAAGTAGTTTAGAAGTTATGAGGGAACAGGTGAACATACATACATACCGATCAAAATTATAACCCTCCTTTTTGCTTCGCTGTAGTCAGGTAAAAATGAACTCTAAGAGACTGGAATGTAAAAGCACAGTATAATTAAGTAAGCAGTAGTTTGTCTCTGCAGTGTCCTCCAAATAACTACCTAGTCCTACTACTACTACTAATACTACAACTACCTACGGCCACTCGGTATGTAAACACGCAGTAGGACTGCCCACTGACTGTCTTTCCTGGGCTACGTATGTGATAATGCTATCATATATGCATCTCCATTTAACCTAGATTAGGTAATCAATTTAGATGTTTCTTTATTTCTTTATTTTTATTATTATTATGATGACCCTTAGAGGCTTTATACATCTCTAAGTAGGTAGCTTAACTTGTCCAGACGCGGAGACTATACATCTCCCTTATTAGTTATTTATTATAATTAATTTTTACCTATTAGGATTGTTTGCTGCCCTTTTCATGTGTTAGTTTTAGTTAAAACTCTAATGTAAAAGTTGAAAAAAAAAGACTTACTGCTGACTTTCTTGCGGCGTTTCTTCTCAGCAGATGTCACCTTTCGAAGTGCTGGTAGCTTCAGACATGTAAAAGAGCCCATGTGGCCTACTTGCAAAATAAATATTTTCATTTTCATAAATATTTTCATTTTCATATTAAATTATCGTAGTATCTTTTCATGAAATATTACTGCAAATATTTTAAGTTTTAATATAAAATATTTCTACTTAGATTAATTTATTTCTAGTCTTATTTCTACTTACTTCTAATTTCTAGTTTCAAAAGTGACTGTAAGTCATTATAGAAAATCAATAATATGAATAATATATATAATATCAAAAAAATAAAATATTCTCGTGCCATAATTTACGCAAATAATAGCGCGGGAGCGACTCATACTGTCCGCGCCCTTACACAACTCCGTCGCACTCGCGGCTGTTGTGTACTGAAGTTTACCGAGATTTCGAAGCGCGCCGTTTCGGTCGTTTGTATGAAGATGTAATATTGCTTACTTAATTATACTGTGGTAAAAGTGATCCTTTGGTATTTTGTACTGATACGTGACAGAATTTTTCACTTACAACTTGACCTCGGGGTTGGGGTCGCCCTTGACCCTAACCATGAAGCGCAGGTAGGTGTTCTCCATGATCTCCGTGTCCTTCAGCGCCACAAGGAAATATGGCGCGTTCAGCGCATTGCGCTCCTTTCGCTCTTCCGCTGTCACTGGGGTTTCAACATATATCATTGTAACATTTTTGGTAATACTTTCTAAATAAAACAAAATTAGTCCAAACATCCTTCCCTATACAGTCTCCATAATCTATGGTTTTCGTGACTCATAAAGAGCGCTAACGGCCGTATAAATCGTATTGCCGTCAGCGCTCTTTTTACGTCACGCGACCTATACCTGACGTAAGATCTGATTAACTGATTAATTCTGAGCGAAGAATCGTTTTCGGTATATATTGACGACATTTTTATAATAACTTTAGCCTAAACATTATGCCAGAAGCTTTTTTCTACCCGCATGTTTGGACCAGTGATACAAAATTTAATCCAAGCCAATTATAAATTACCCAATCTTCATTGCTGCTTACCCTATCAAAACACAAAAAAAAACCGGAACATTGATCGGTTGAAAGGTGTCAAACATGAAAGTTTAAACTAGTAAACATAGTTTTTATCGATGACATTTCATGCAAACAACAGCTAGGTAAATACTCAGTGATACGTGTCAAATAGGAAAATTATAATAGTCGATAGATTCTACTTGTTATCCGCTTATAATGTCTTAAGTATGATAGCAAACATGCAAAGTACTCATGAAATATAATTATTCTGGAAATCATAATAATAAAATTGTAAATTAGATTAATTGGTTTGGGCGAATTGATATGGGAATTTTCATTTTTTTCTGAGTGCTCCACTTACAATTAGTCCAATTAGGAACGGTATCGTCTAAATTTTAAATAAAAAACGTCAAACTCTATTTTGTTTAGCGCCAAATTGTCAAAACGAGTTTGTCGTTTCTTACTTCAAGTTTAGTGAAGACACTTTCGAATTAATATTTATAAAATATCATAAAAAGTGCATATCATCACTACTTGCAAAAACCGCGTAACTTGAAATCAGATAATATTGTTCAATTTTCTAAAGGATGATTTCGAGATAATGAGCTTTATTTTCAAGGTAGTGCCGATAGGTGAGGTACAATGACAGTGTTTTGTTTGGATGTATGTACATCAACACACCATTATAATTGTTGACTTATTTCCATCAAATATTACTTAAACAGAATACCTTGGCGAATTATCATTTACGAGGAGCTGGTAAAACAAAACAGAATCAACTATTGCAAGTATTTCTACGAAGTATCCTAACCAACAATCAATTTGCCCAAACCCCAAGAAAAGAAATCAACTTACGCTCACAGACGACCAACTGCGCGGTGCAATGAGCATTGCCCTTAGCGTTTTCCGCCCTCGCTGTATAGATTCCACTGTCATCCTCTCTGCAGTGCTGAAGCTCCAAAGTATGGTTTCCAGCAACATCGGTGATGTTGACGCGGTCCATGAGTCTGTCCTTGAGAGGTTTGTTGTCCTTCAGCCAAGTGATTTTAACGGCTTCCGAGGAACGGAGCGAGCATTCGAAGAAAGCGTTCTCGCCGGCTGGGGAATCAGAAGAAGGTTAGGAGGAGTCCGTACGGGAGATCGAAAGTCGGAAGTTATGAGTTGAACAGTTTGATATGGTGTCGACTGTCTTTCGAGCTCATTTTTTTTTTAATTTATCAAGATCATAATACAAAAGGACACCGACTCCCTTTGAGTTTGGTTTTGGAACCGTACGGACTCCTTGATGAAGAAGTACTACGAAGCGTTAATAAATGTGTCGTGTAGGTTATAATCTAAAAGCGTATATACAAGCACTAGGTGTGTATCTACCATGGAAGTGTGCACACGGACTTACGCTCAATATTCTGCCCTTCCAAAGTCCTGGAGAACGCCGGCCTGCCATCCTGAGACTCCGATTTGGAAATCTTAATGGACTCATACTCTCCAGTCCTGACGGATCCGTTGGCGATTTTGGAGTGTCGCCGGCTTTCGGTGCCATTTCTGGCGGTCTCGTAGCTGGATTCTGTGGTCGACTCGGTCCTGGTGCCGTTGCCGAGGCCGTACTTAGCGGCGATGCTGTCGAGCTTGCTGGTGGTCTCGGACTCCTCGACGCCGTACTTGCTGCTGTCGACGGCGGAGCTGGAGTACTTGGACTCGTAGCGCGAGGAGGCGCCGCCCTCGAGGGAGGCCTCGACGCGGGAGCCGCTCTCGCGCCGCGAGTAGCCCGAGCTCTCGTACGACGAAGACTCGTAGCGACCTCCGCTTGATAATTTGCGAGTGCTGCTGGAGTATTCTGAAAACGATGTTATCCGTATTAAAAGTTTCAAAAGAAAAGTCTCGTGGGATAGTTCTTAATTCTTCTGCTAATTTAATTAATAAAACTGTTTTAGAGATAACTGCACTGTATTAGAATTTAGATATAGGTACAGTGAATTCATCCATACTTGTCTTATTTGGTCAACAAGTTTCTAACCTCAAAATGCACCTTTTTTGGCTAAAATAGCTGTTTTCTTGCAAATAAAAGAACCGGAGACAGTGTTTTAGATGTCACTTTGCCAATTTGCCTAGGTTTGCTTTATTTAGGATAAAACAGCTGTTTCACCCAAAAATTGCACAGTTTGAGTTTAGAAGCTTGTTTACCAAATACGACAAGTTTGGATGAATTCACTGTAGGTAAGTATTTGTTTTGTATGTATTGTAGATTTGAAGACACAGTGAATAAATAAATAAAGCAAGACTGCGTGAACTTATTCTCGAACAAAATATTTTAAATGAGTTACCTTTAGTAATACCGGTTGGAACGAAACAAGGGTCCTTACGAAAAATATCGTATCGTATAAAAGATGTACAATCGAGTCGAAATCGTTAGAAACGTTTATAAAAAATAAAATTAAAACTATTCAAATAAATCATTTTATTTACACCCGCGTACGTACTAACAAATTAGCAAGCCTAAGCCACATTGGGGCGAAATCGATGTTAGGGGTGAACAGATTCACTTTTTTAGATTAAACTTTAACAAACTGTAACTTTTAAACGCCTGCAATATTAACATAGTTTCTTGGAGAGAAATATAGAACTAAACCTACAGAATGCATCATTTGCAGGAAGGTCCTCGTTCCGTTCCACCCTGTACAGATTTTTAATGTTCAGACATTTTCAGATGTGTTTAGAAATGTCATGTATATTTCTCTTATTCATATAAACTGATAACTCACCTCCAGACAGCCGCGAACTGCGGTTATACCTCGACATTTCGTCGTCCTCTACAGTTTGGCTGCTTGTCTGGCCTTCCTCGGTAACCTCGCCAGCGGTGCTGACTCCAACTTTCTTAACTTGTTGGGTAACTTGTGCACTTCCGACAGATTTTCCAGACTTTTGGCCAGACTGTTCAGACGATTTTACAGACTGAGTTTTTCGTTCATCTGTGGTCGCAACGGTAGCTTCCGATGATTTTTGTTCCGCAGCAACTACGGTTGCTTGTGAAGATAATTGAGCAGCTCGTCCTGAGCTAGCCTCACAAGAAGACTGAACAGTTTGTTCAACTGTTGAACTTTGAATTGTAGTTTCTTGTGAACACTCTTCAACTGATGTAACGTGAATAGACGATTTCGATGTTACTGATGATTGGATACTTTCTTCTACTATCTCTGCTCTACCTGATTTGGTGCCAGCTTTCACGAATGATTTAGTTTCCAAATCAGATGAGACTTCACTCTTAGCGTTAGTGACTTCTTGGACTTCACTGGTGAGTTCAGTAATTTCTTTTTTTGAAACTTTTTTGGCTATTTCGTTTTCTAATGACGCCTTTCTCTTGGCTTTAAGCTGCTGTATAGATTGCTCTCTTGTTAGTATTTCAGTGACTTCTTCTGTCTTTGATATTTTTTCTTCAGCTGAAACTTTTGTCCGTTTTTCTTCGACTTCTTCTGCGTCAACGTCTTCGACACGTTCTCTTTTCTTCTTCTTCTCCTCTGGTTCTGGAGAGATTACTTCAGGTTGTTCGTGAGATAAGACTTGAAGGTCGTCAGCGGCGTGCTCAGCTAAAGCAACTGAAAAAAAAACATTTCTTTATACTAAATGGAAAGTATATCCCAACACTTAATGTGTAACCATGGTCCAATTGGTCTGGTGCCCTTATTACAAGGATTACGCAGGTCACATCACATGGCAGTCGCTCCCCTGAAATAGCCAGACCTGCTAATATTGCGGTATTGTACGAATTAGTAGTGTTGACTAGACTTCGTCTTACTAGACACATCAAAGTATTTTTCACATCGTGAATAATAATAAACATATAATTATATTGAATTAAAATAGTATTTATCTTATGGATAAGGAGGTCACTTACCAACGTCACTAAGATTCTGCAAGATCTCTTTCAGCCAGTTAGACTTGACCTGCTCTTTGTGAGCCGCTAGGGTCACGGACAGCGGCGGCGATTTCTGGTGGAGTTCAAACTTGAGCGGTTCCGATGGAAGCTCGTTTACTTCTACCTCTGGTAGCTGTAATAGAAAGTTATGAAGATGAAGACCTTTGATTTTCTTAATTTATTATCGTAAATGGTTTCGGTAACTTTATATAATCATTACCTTGGGGACAACCTGCCTAGCCTAGAGGCAAGCTGAGCCTGACTAAGTATGCTGTAGTTAACAATTTACTGTCACTATAAATAAATAAATCAGAGGACAATCTTTACAATAATCGGTCTAGTCCCAAAGTAAGTTCTAAAGGCTTGTGTTACAGATATTATATGACGATATACATACTTAAATAAATAAATAAATACATAGAAAACATCCAAGACTCAGGAACAAACATTCGTGCTTATCACACAAATATTTGCCCTTACCGGGGATTGAACCCGGGACCAATAACTTCAGAGGCAGGGTAACTGTAATATGTAATCTTTTTGGGTATAGTCCGAATCGCAGCAATAAATTGCCGTACAAGGTGCCCGTTTACGAGCCCTTTAAAGGGAGGCCTTTTAAGGAGAGTTAAAAGTAGGTACATTTTAACACCAAGAATATTATAAACAATTTAGTGCGTTGCCATTTTATTTTACTTTCGTGAATAAACTTGGCTATTTCTTATCACAAACTGATCATTCCCAACGAGGATTAAAATTCGTTATATAATCGCATTTTGGATTTGTTCCAAATGACGGCTATACAAGAAACCCAATACCTTGGCACTGAAGGTTACAGTTAATTGCTTGACATAATTTAGATAATTTCTTGTATTAGTCCTAGATTCAGTTTCCGGTTGCGATACGCTCGTATAGCAATGTTTGTAGAATAGAAACTAGAGTTATGTTTCTTTTAATGATTTTAAATTCTATTTTAAGCTGATAGGTATCAGTTTATTTAGAGTGCTTTGAAATAAGCTCATTATTTTCTGTCATCGTTATTCGTACTCGCAGTACGTTATTTACAAACCGTATAAAAGTGAAATCTAATAAAAATTGTATAAAAGTATAAAGTATTAAAAAGTAAATAGTGATAGTGCAAATGTGTTTCTAAGCGGAAGAAGGAAGTGCGCCTTCATTATACAATCTAAGGTAGTGGAAATAGACTTCTAACAATTAATACGGTAATGGCGATCATACGTTTTCTTCTGCACTCCAAAACCTAGTTTTTTATCGCCCAAAGCATTCCTCTCTTTCGCACCAATTAATTAGTTAAAAAGTGACCGATACTTGCCATAAAATAGTGGCCCTGAAAAAGCAATTGAATCGTACCTTGATGATATCCTTAAGAACAAAGACGGAACGATCATCGGACACCCTCTTGACTTTACAGATCAGCACTCTCGCCTTGAACAAGAACAGGTAACGCTCTTTGGCCTTGCCTTCAGCATCAGTGATGGTGAACCAGTCGTGGGTGAGCAGCCGGCCGAGCTTGTATATGTTCCCACCGTATCCTGAAAGGGAATTAATTTTATTGTAATTTTTGGTTTGTTGCAAGGGCGAAGCCACTAGCGTACATTGGGAGAGGCATGCACGTTGGACTGAGATAGGTCGATGATGATGATGATTAGGAAGTGGGTGGATGGAACGGAATATTGACTTGATTAATGTCCCCAAATACAATAGAGATCAAAGTGGACCAACAGTTTTGATTGCTTTGGAGCCCCTTCATTGAGCAGTAGAATTTTTTAGCACCGAAATGTATTCTTAATAATGCCTACCTTCGATGCTCGCAATAAACTTGTTGTCTGTAGCGCGGTTGGGAACGCCAAGGAAAAGTTCAAGAGCTTTTTGGAGGTCCGTGCAGTCCTCGCCAAGGCGTTTGGAGTATTTTACTAGCTCCTGTAACAATAACCATTTTTTGTTTACTGGGCGAGGCAACGTAGCAACTATAGAAGTTGCGTAAGCAGTCGTTGACCTGATGATCACAAATCCCGGATTTACAAGCAACATCCGATGGCTGGGCAGTTCTACGGATTAGTAAAGAAAGATAGACGGTAATGGAAACGGAAATATGCAAACTGCTTTGAAGGCCCGATAGCATTGCAGGTGCCGAAGGAGCCATCCGTCCATATCTTGTATTGAAGTAACAGACTTCACACATATCACGCCGCGCTGCGGTTGCGTTCGCAAAGTTACCGGGCTTTAAAGCAGTTTTCTTAATACCAGTATATTACCGTCCATCTTTACTAATCCGTAGAACCGCCCAGCCATCGGTTGTTGCTCGTAAATTCGGGAATTTGTGATCATCAGGTCAACGACTGCTGATGCAACGCAAGGAATGCAATTTGGCACTGTTTAAGTTTGATAAATTATGTACATGGTATTATCGTCCGAATAGATTATTGTGCGAATGATATTGCGGTCGCACGTGGCTGTTTGTTGAAAGTTGAGACACGCGATACATTTAACTAATCAGAGGCTGAGGATATGCAAATAACCAATCGCAATGAGGAATAGTTTGTTGAATGTTTTGGAAGACCATAATTTAGATATTTTAATTGCTTTGTCACTTCTTGTTTCGTTTAGGGTCAAATACACAATTACTACTAAGCTGATTGCACTTAACGATGGAATATCTTTTTTTTTTCAATCTGATTTATTCAAGAACCCCTTTACGTTTGGTAATATTGGCACTTGGTTAAGCTTGCCTCGTTAAAAATTACTATTATAACAACACGACCAAACGTGCTCGTTTGTCAGTCAATTGACATAAAAAAAAAATGTTTAATACAACTCAAAACATGATGCACGTGTGGGGGATGAAGTAAAAACAGTTTTAACGTAAATTAAGCCGTAATAACATACACACGATGAGTATGTTTTGAAAGCAAAAGTTACTTCTATAAGAGTACAAAAGTATGATAACGGACAGTAAGAGTGGATGAATGAAGTTACTGATTAAGCTACACACCTTGAGGAGAAGCTGGTAGTCGTTGATGCGTTGTATCGGTAGCTTCAGATGCTCGGTAATGCCCTTGTCGTCACCGAGGTCATCAGCTAGATCCTAGAAAGTAAAACGATTCTAAGTAAACCTAGATCTACATAATATCACAAGTAATAAGATTAACGCTTCTTTGTGTATGGTCAGGAAAAGCCAATTTTCTTTTTCTGGTAATCGAGTGCCTAATTTTGATGACCTATGTTTTCATGAATGCAGAAACCATCGACATAAGACGAACTGGCAGTAGCCTCGAACCCTCAGAAGCCTTGAAGGAGTGAGGTCCACTTCCCATTCTGCATGAAAACCCAGTATCGTAAAAAGTTTGATGACCTGAATTCCGGTCTGTTTTTTTGTGAAATAATGCATATGCATAGTTAAAAATAAATTTTTAGCGGTGTTCAATATCTTGAGACTCTCAAATAAAAAATAACTAATAATAATGCAAAGATGATTACAATCTTTGCGTTTTCTTTAAAAATGGCATAACTTTGTTGAGCATGTGACGTTAGAGGAAGCCACCTACTCACTGTTTACGTGCTACTCACAAATAGTTATCTATACGTACCTATAAGATGAGGATTCGATTACTATACTCTGATCTCTTCTAATGTTTAAGAGAAGTGTGAACCTACGGCTTTTCATACAAAAGGCGATAACGATTTCCACCCCTTAAATATTAACCGATGTTGACCAATTTTTGATAAGTTGTCAGCCAGTCAGAACATATTCTATTTTTTTTTACTATAATCAATTTTAGTTTTATTGTTGTTTTAGTATTCTCATACAAAACTAATTTCGGTAATTAAATATTTGACTTTGTTGATCTTTAATCAATATTCAAGACCTTGATTTTGTTCTGACTAACAACCTATCAAAATTTTGTTCAAAATCGGTTAACATTTAAGGGGTAGAAATCGTTATCGTCTTTTGTCTGAAAAGGGTGATTTTTGCCTTTGGTTCATAGTCCTGTGAAGGTTGCTACCTCTATAGCAAACTTTTTGCATGACAGGTATGCGAGAATTACTGCAGATGCATATGAATTTGATAAAAGATAGAACGTTAAATGCAAATCCATTCCAAATTGTATCAAAACTGAATTTAATTTCGACAGTATAGTAATCCAAGCAACAGCGCATCCAAGAGCAAAGAGATAATACGTATAGGTAGATTTATTATTATATATTATTAGGTAGACGATTTATTTACCGTCACTGAGAGACTCGTTCTTGTCTCTCAGTGACGGTAAATAAATCGTTTGCTAATAATTTTTTCTCCTCTGCTGCACTGGGAGTGAAGAAATAGCATAGAATGCGTGCAGATGCTTATCATCCTGGCATGTCGTAAAAGTCGACTAAGGGCCCGTCCCAACATGGTGGACTATCTGTATGGGCGATGGGCTGATCACCTGTCACCATACAGTTCATCATACCATCTTAGGACTAATTAATCGAACGTGGGCACAAGTAGTCTTGTGGCTCTGCCTACTCCATTAGGGATTTCGGGCGTGATACTATGTATGTATGTGAATATTTTTTTGGAATTTATGACTGATAAAATTTAGAAGGTATCTTCACAAGTCATAGCATAAGTTTGAATGCCAGTGCGTTCCCAAAATATAAATAAAGATGTGAAATACCTAATGGAACCTTGACAAAGAGCGTTTAGCGGACGGCATCCGTCACAAACATTTTTGGGTCACCTCGACATTTCGTAATAGAATATTTTATAATTCCAACTATTTGATTTCGTGTTAAAAATAGATGAAAATATTTACATTGAAGGTAAGCTTTTTGAATGGACATTCTATCTCATTGGATTTGCATTTTATCTCCTACAAGCTTTATTAACAAAAACAGAATTTCCTATAATAAAATGCCAAAATCACTGCTAATTATTACTTCGTCTCTAATCATTATATATATTTTTTTAAGTAGGCACTTTACATTTGGTATGATGTCAAATATTTTTGATCAATGTATTATCACTCGTTGAATGAATTCTGGCTTTCTACAAAAAACCTGACTGAGGGCGCTTTTCTTATCGATGTACAGTCAATCACTTTGACATTTTAGTCAACTGTATGACCACATAATATGTAGTTGGTTTGATGTGACAAGGTTTTGCAGTGGCGCAGAAGTCATATTGGTTTACTGTACTGAACCAGAAGGCTAGATCTAGAACGACTTTAGCATTTTGCATTATGTTTGTCCATGAGAAAAACGTAATGAATGTTTTGTGAATTAAAATAAATCCCAACAATAACGTTGTAAACATCATCCAACTGGCATAAAGTGTGGGTGTGATGCTGCCTGCATCATTGTTCAGAATAGCACAAATACATATGTAAATAATTGTACCGAGTTTTTGACTGCTCATTCAAGAACGATATTGTGTTTGTTTTCAAATAAACAATGTAATATAGTAGGGAACCCACGATGGGGATTTACTCGAGCGTCGTGGGGAGCTATTAGGTTTTGAAGATTAGCTGGTAGAAAGAGAAAAAGGTTACAAGATGTGTACACTATCGCCGGTGGGGGGTGTGAAAAAAAAACACATACACATAGAAATATTCGAGTGCGTCCGCAATTCAGAAGGGATATTAGGTGAACCCTAAAGAAACTCTCTTTCAAAAGTGACAATTTGAACGTGACCCAAGCTCGTGGAAGCTTTTTGAAAATGTAAGATAACGCCGTATATAAATACTCAAGCGCGTCAGATTATTATAAAGACGATTCAGTTTGATGCCCTTAGTCATGTTGGCCTATAATTTGACGATTATTTGGAGGGAATCTCATGGTTTGAAAAAATAATTCTGATCGGCTACCGAACCTATATAAACGATTTATATATAGCTACTAGCACTATTCATTCTCCATTCTTAATTTTATTAAATTGGGTTTATTTCCATTCTATGTTCAAATAACAATACAACAGGCAGCCTTACATGAATGATACGGCGATGAAATAATCACATTTTTAACTGACTTTGACATTCGTTGTAGTCATCCCTCACACCTGTCAATAGTGAATAAAACACCTATAATTGCGGATAAATTATCAAATCTACTTTTTATTTGGAACTCATTATGAAGCGTATCATTAATTTTGTATGCGCAGTCCTGTACATTTATTTTGACAATATGTTTAGTATTTGACCTCAGTTATACAACCACTGGTTTGGACAATCCATCATCATCATATTTAAGCTCCGATCCTGTTCCTTCAAATTGTACGCGCGGACTTGGTTTCTATTGCGTTATTATTCTAAGATTCCTCCCTATTGCTTTGTGATCGTGATAAGTCACATCATTTTTCTTTTCCTTCCCTTTCATTGTTGTCACAATTTGATATAGGTACTTGTGAATTATATCTTAGAAGAATATAAAGAGATTGAAACGCTTTGACATGCTTACGATTATTATAAATTTTGTGGGTTTGTTTCTTCCTCTTCCACGTCAAAACGCAGCGACGGTTTGACTCGACTTTGGATTTCGATATCCGCTGGAGGAAGACAAAGGTTACTTTTATCCTTGGGGAATAGCGATAAACGAATTCCACGCGAAAAAACTAGCGGGTAAACTTAGTATTTAATGTTTTTCTTAAGCGTCGTCCCTTGATTGAGTTAAAATAGTCGCTAGTTGCTGATAGCATGCGGCATTCTTCACATGTCAGTGTAATTGCTTGGCGCAACACCAACCTATTGAATGACCGGTGTTGTACTTTCACGTTCATTATTTGATTTACTTGATGCTAACGCTCTATCTCGGTCTTCCTATCTTCCTTTTTGTTTCATTTAATTATTTGTATTCAGTTTGAAAGAGGCACTTTCTAATTGACTTTTAGCTTTAATCAGCGACTTTTAGTAGCTAATTATCTATTTGGTTGTTTTTTTTCTTATATGCGAGTTTAGGTTTTTAAGAGCTCTTCATTTAGTTTACCTGTTATGCCAGTTAATTGTTTAGATAATTAACTTTTTCTAAAAAGGGACTTTTATTTATTTCAAAAATGTGGTGCTCCATTAAATCATGGTACTAAAATTCAAGTTTGTATACAGGGTTGCTAAAATTATTAGTCAAGTTAATTGTAAAACCAAAAAAGAAGTCCCATTTATTTCAGATCATGTTCAGTAATAATAAGCAACAGCTCAAATTGAATAAGATTTCTATTAATTTTATATTATATCACACAAACTATTAAGAATTTGCACCTCCAAAATGTATGACGACGCTTACATTATGTAAATAGGTAGGTACTGTTCGCACAACACGTGCTGATGAGTTTTACGGTGTTTACCTCAACTCGGAATAAATTGCGCACATCTCGCACGAAGCAGATGCAATTTAAGCGAAATTTTGGCAACATTTTCATTTATATATTAAAGATACTAACTACGTAGCAACCTGGTTGTCACAGCTGAGGTATACGATGTGTTAGAGTGCATCTCGTTGTAATAGATGTATAATTGCAATAGATGTTTTTAAAACAGTGTAGTTTGTGCAACATTTTATAACTAAATTATTGTATTGACGAGAGCGAAATTATTCCAGAATACATATAGTCCTTTCTGAATGGACGGACGTAGAGGCATCTTCTATAGAGAAGATAAGAGAGAAACAAAATTAAGCATAGAACATAAATATCGGCTGATAGTTCTGAAACGTATAATTTCGTGCGAAAAGCTAGTAAAGCCGTCGTAAAAGCTCGCGCGAGTTCGCTGCGGCTTTTGTAGGATCGTTTTAGATCACCTTGACACGATGGAAGCTCATGCTTGCTATCTTGTAATTAGAGCAATAACAATTAGTATTTTGAAATTTTTATTACTGTTTATGGAACTTTGACAAGATCCATTAAGATAAGACAAAACCGATTCGTAAAGAAGATATCATGAAAAGGTAAACGCGAGAATGAATGCCGCTGCAAATGTGAAGCTAAATTTAGCTTCTTAATCCTTAAAATACGAGGTGAAAGTGGGTCAAGGTCATCAAAAAATCATAGAAAGAACCACCGGCGGAAAACTTGCAATCCATTCGAAACCCGCCCACACTGCGCCTCAAAATAAACCAGACGTAATGGTAACACTACACCGCGTAAAATTGACATGGGCGAAAATATCACAACTTAAACTAAAAATGGTAGGGTTGATGTTATGCTTAGTACTTTACTTCTGTTGGAGGTAAAACTAGATTTGGATGACGATAACGATGAAAACGACAAAGCACTAAATGTTATTTTAGAAGTTGATACCTGAGAAGAAAGGGTAAGCACACAATCACAGACACACACTTCACTCGTCGAGTGGTCGAAGGTCGCTCGCTGGAGCGAGGCGGACGCGGGCGCGGTGTCGAAGCGACTGGTCGGCTCCTGATACCGCAGCAGCTGTACTAAAGATAGAACGAAGCGGGACCATTTCTCCTGTGACGTGCGCGCAAGGTCACAAAACAAACCTTGGCGTATCCTCGCTGAGGGGTTGAAGTTCAAAAATCAGGTGGATATAGAAAGAAAGAAGAAGAAAGAAATTATCAGATTATTTACTAAAGCCGTACGCCGTTCCGTACATGATTATCTGAAATTTCCTATGTTACTTTTAGATACCATAGATTTATTATAGGTTTTCCTGAAATTTATAGCTAAAGAACTATTATCTTTATATTTTTCAAAATTTTAGGCCCTGTAGTTTCAAAAATAAGGGGGGAATGGTAAATTTTCGTCTATTTTCTTAAATAAGTTCCAAACAATTATTTTTTAAATTTTTATGAACATATATTTAAGTTTCTCACAATGAGCCCTTTCATTTGATATGTCACTCTATATAGTTTGCAAAACTCTCAACAAAGTTTTCTAATTTGCCCCCCAAAAGTAGCTCTCATGTTTAAAATTCATTTATTTACGTTACACGTCCGTGTTGCAGTCAACGATTTATATATGTGTACCAAATTTAAACTTAATCGGTCCAGTAGTTCCGGTTTTTCCTTTTGAGTTGCGGAACCCTAAAAAGATCAGTTGCATTAGAATGAAAGAAAATGACACGTAGAAATCTTGCAGACTTTAAAACATTATCTTGACGACGCACACTGAAAAGAAGCCCAAGTTTATTTTCAACTTTGAGTCAGCTTAGAGAATGACTAATATGCAAGAATGCATTAAGTCATTTTCTTTTTCTAATAAAATCATCCACGTATACACCTACGTAAAAAAAGCTTATATTATTATAGACAGGAAACTTGTATTTCCATGAGTTTTTTAGAAACATGAGTCAACTTTGACGTAAATAAGAAATCGTTAGACACCTACTTAGACAAGAAAATGAAACGTTATTTCTTCAACAGTAGCAACGAAAGACCCATTTGCCTTCCCACCTTCAATTTGCCAATAATTCTTGTCAACCTCAACATTGCAAAACAACATTTATATCTTTCTTTATCTTGTTGATGATTCACAAATTCAGTCTGACTACATCTTACGTAACGAACATAGTCCACCTTTATTCTCTTTGGACCTATATTTACGGGGGCTCCCATATAACAAACGTGATTTCCCCCCCTTTTTTATAGATAATGGTACGGAACCCTTCGTGCGCGAGTCCGACTCGCACTTGGCCGGTTTTTACTTCTGTTCTTAGACTAATCAACTACTATTTTCTGTTAATTGTTAACTCTGTAGATATTTATTATATTTATTGGGGGCATCAACAGCGATACAGTTCACAATCTAATTTAAATTAAAAAAAAAACACAAAGCAGTAGAACAATTTTTCTTTGTCGTTATGTGCTGCTTGCAATATTGTACATACATACATATTACACATATATATTATGTATACACACATACTATTAAAATATTAAAAGACGCGCGCCTGTGTGCGTGGGAGCACCAGAGTCCCTAGGCTCTAGGCGCTTAGCAAGCCACCTGCCAGTGCGGCCTTAGCCTAAGTATGGGAATGATTGGCGATTTTTGGGCATACTTTGTATGTACAAATAGGACTCTAAACAGTGACCGTTCTAAGTGACGAGTTCTTATTATGGGAACCAAAAATTTTATTACAGAGAGAAGTGAATGGCTATCAATGCGTCCGGTTAATATGTCATATAACACGGAGACATCAAACAATAGGCATCGATCCTCAAGGCTGAACATACAGTGACGCCTGCAGGTGGAGTCATATGTAACATTTTTGTACATTTAATAATCTTTACATTTTACGTTTTTAGAATTACTGTGTGCTTGTTTGAACAGGTATCATAGGAACACTACTGCTACCTAATTGCTACTAATAATTGAGTTATTTTGATGTAATTTAAGTAAGTGGTTTAAAAAGGTCTTAGGTAGCATCGAATCTTTGTTTCATTGTACTTAATTGAGGAACTAAAACAGAAGACCCAGTAGTTAAGGTTATAGTAAAGACAGATGCTGAAGCAGTCGCAGGCACAGCCAGTCATGTAATACTTAATTGTCGATTAATGAAAGGACAGAGTTAAATTCAAAATTGCTAAGGATCGTTTGAAAACTGTTACAGGGTCGTGAGTAGTCACCCTTTTTCTTGGTTATTTCGTTGTTGGCTTTATTCCATTTAGTACACATAGCTGCGTAGATAGCTTTCTCTTCACATATTTCTTACTATTGTTGGCGCTTCATTGAAATTCCTTTCGGACCTTACCAACACGTCACATGCGACAGCATCATCATCATTCTCACCAGTTATATATTTTGTAAATTATTTCATATGAAGGCAAGAAAATTATAATTTGTTGAAGTCTTTTTTTTCCACCGACTTCAAAAATGGAGGAAGTTCTCTATACGGTTGTTTTTTTTGTTGCCTCAGAACTCCGTCATTGAATAACCAATTTGAAGAAATCTTTTTTTAATCGGTCCAAATTGGTCCCGTTGCAGTCAAAGTCGAGGTGGATGGGAGGATCTATGAGGAATCGATGGAACTCCTCAAATATAGGCACCCATATAGCAATTTTAGTATTTTCTGTAATTAATCAAGCAGTTACGTTCCAAAAGCATTATTTGGTGAAGTGGAACTGTTGATGAAGACCATAGATGATCAGCAGAATACTAAATGATAAGTATTTCACGGGTGGCGATTAGATTTCTGTATAAGGTTCGGAAGCGTAAAATAAAACCGGTGGTGAACTCAACGATTGACATGATAGTAACTAAAAAATGAAATTACTTTTCAAAGGCTATTTGAAGTCGGTTTTATAATTTGTAATATTATCGTTATTCGTCTGACCTAGAATAATGAATAAGGCTAGGACCTTCCAGAGCAGAATATCAGAGTCGCAAAATGCCAGACTCTCAGGATACCAGAATCGCAAAATACCAGAATCTCAAAAACGCTGAATCGCAAAATCCCAGATATGGCAAAATAGCAGGGTCGCAAAATCCCAGATAAGCAGAATACTACAATCTCAAATCACCTGATTCGCCGAATAACATTTGTACAGTTTAATTCAAATATTTTATTCCATAAAAACAAACATGAAATGACAAATCCTATTCTTGTCGTCAAACTTTTAACTATATCAAAACACTTAGGCATCTTAAACAGTCTTCGATGGAAATGTTGTTTGTAATGCAATCACAGATGAATTTTTGGGTTTTTTCATGTTTAATTCGTTCCTTCCACGTTCCTTTTTAAATTTCCAGTTTTGTCTCCAAAACCCTGTTCCAATAGGTATATTTAATCACCACAGCAGCTATTCTCATGAGAAATATATCATATTAATTAACGAGATTTCTCGATCAGCGGTCATCGTCATACGAAAAAACTTCTTTGAGTCTTTTCATACAAAAGGCGATAACGATTACCACCCCTTAAATGTTAACCGATTTTGACCAATTTTTGATAGGGTGTTAGTCAGAACGAAATCTAGGTCTATACGTTTTTGAATATTGATTTAAGATCAAGAAAGTCAAATAATGACGAAATTCGTTTTGTATGAAAATACTGAAACCACAATAAATTGGATTTATTGATTATAGTGAAAAGATCAAAACATTTCTAGATTTTGTTCTGACTGACAACCTATCAAAAATTGTTAACATTTAAGGGATGGAAAACGTTATCGCCTTTTGTATGAAAAGCCGTAGGTTCACACTCCTCTTAATGAATTTCCAGTTATCCAAAATCGTGTACCAATATCTAATTCACCACTGCAGCCAAGAGCGCGCTAATATTATCGTGTTTACCGGAGCGGGCGATTGCCCCCGATATGATCCAATATGACGTTCGGGAGTAGGGTTGCCAACTCTGTCTGGACACTTTCATAGAATTCGATACCTAGGTATGCTAAAAATTTTTGGGCTGTACTCTTAAACAGCAACACTTAGTAATAACACAAGAAAACATTCCATGAATAGGATCTGATTGGACATTTGATCTAAGCTTAGTAATTTAACCTTGATGCAATGATGGTAAAGATTCTTTTTGGCAATCCTATCATCCTATTAATGAAAATGAAAATGAAAATGAAAATGAAAATGAAAATGAAAATGAAAATGAAAATGAAAATATTTATTTTGCAAGTAGGCCTCACGGGCTCTTTTACATGTCTGAATCTACCAGCGCTTCGAAAGGTGACATTTGCTGAGAAGAAACGCCGCAAGAAACTCAGCAGTAAGTCTTTTTTCCACTTTAAAATTACATATAACTAAAACTAACATAAAAAGTGCAACAAATAAACCTAATGGGCACAAATTAATTATCTTATACAATAATAATACATATAAAACAGTACCGTGACTCACTTATAGACAACGCACAGCCTATACGGGTGGATAAATTTGGAGGAGATATTCCTCAAGTACCATAGAGGTGCACTAAGGAGGGATTTTTTGAAATTCCATCCCAAAAGGGGTGAAAAGAGGTGACAAAGATTGTATGGAAAATACCGCGGGCGAAGCTGTGGCGGGTCTACTAGCACTGTATACATTCGATTTTAAGTAAATAAAGATGAGTTTTAAAAGTGATCAGATGTGACCAAAGCTAACGTATTTTAATTTTAGAATCAAAGAAAAGCTACGACTGTCTCATTGATTCTAAAGCATTACTGAAAATGTTTTACTAACAGCATGACCCCTGGCATCCCTATTTGACAGCCGTCACTTCGGCGCGGCATTACAACTATTCTAGTGTTGGCGGCGTGCCTACGCGCGCGCTGTATCTGGGAGATCCAAGCAACTGTCATAAAATGGTTCAATATTGCCGGCCAAGAATCTGGTGATTGACCGAAGTTTTTTAATGATAACCGGGAAGATGCGTTTAAGAAAACTTTGGAAAATATCGACTCTTAGCTTAACGATATTCAATGAGTTTAATATGAAAAGGAAGACTACTTCAGACGCGCTGAAGACTATATTAATTACTAGTACCTTCTGTTTTCAAAAGCTAAGAATACATGAGGAACAGTAATACTTATTTCGGGTTCAACCTACACGATCTATTAGGAAAAGTGTTGAAAGTTTAAATGCATCTGCTGAATCTGAGACTTCATACTACGTGTGCCGCCATCTGGTATTAATATTGAGTACATCGACCACGAACTCGTACCGTATTCTTCAACATTCGTGCTAGATGGCGCGACTGGCACAACGAATAAATGCCAGATGTTACAGAATTTGTTACACAGGTGGTGCAGGCGGGCCGGTTTCTAATTTTAACAGAACCGTTGCACATGATTTTCTTCATGAAACTATTGAGCTAATAATAATATGAAAATCCGTAAGATGGCGTGATATGGTGCTTTTTGCTCAACTTACGATAAAATATCGGATTTTTATTATGAGATCTATATTCCTTTAGGAATAGGGCACGTAATCTCAAAAAATATTGAAAGCACTTCTCTGAAAATCCTCAAGTTCCCGGAATTTTACATTTATGATGTTTTCTGAAACAACTTTTTGTTACCATTATTTTTTCGGATGGAAATACATGGAGAGATTTACAAATCTTATGGCCGAATTCAGAAACGCCACTTAAGTATTTGATTAGGGATTAAATAGTTAAATTTCCGTCAACTAGTTGTCATCCTATACACAAACGTCACTCAAACGTCACTTTGATTAAAGATCAATTTGAGTGGCCTTTCTGAATTTGGCCATTAGCGGTGAAAACGGAAGAGGATTGGTAGTCCAGTGGTAGTGGTGGATCTGGAAGGGGTGAGATTAGGTATTATCCCTGGCCATACTAACCTGGAAATACTTGGCGACTTCCGAGTCAGTGGTGAACAGTTGCTGCGCGTGCGGCTCGTCACGGCAGTACGCCACATGTTTATCGAACTCGCGCTCCATGCGCAAGAGTGCTCGTCCGAGCATGCGCGGCTCGCTTGCGTAGTATTTGATACCTTCTAGGAGCACCCTGTCGATATTAAATTTATGAGAAGTCTATATTGAATTACTGAAACTATTTATAGCAGCAGTTTGTTGAATGAACATGACAAATCGTACCAAGACATATTTAAGAAAAAAATACATAACGAACGATTACTAGCATCGACTTCTGTCAGGTCTCTCAAGCCTTCCAAGGTATTTGTGAAGTGCCTTGAAATGGAAGTACTTTTCTTTCATAGTTTTCTCCTTTCTCCCCGTTTCCCCTTCACTTCACAAATAGATTTGGTAAACCTAAATTTTTGCGGTAGCTTTTTCTGGCTGTCTTACTAGAGATCTAAGTAGTCAAGTCCTCATCTCTTTGTTTTTTTCATTTATAATTATCAAATTACTCTCACTCAATCACAGATTGACACCCTAAACGACAAATGAAGTCAAACAATAATATCAACCACATAGCGAAATTTGATGCAGGTGAACCCAGCAGCTCAGTTGGCCAAAATGTCCACTCATCGTGGGTTTTAATACTAACCATTTAATTTCCATGTTGTTTGGTTTTCGTTAATAACCTCATCAATATTTAACTCTCTAATACTCACGTGTTATGGAACTCAGCAATCTGCTTGAAGTTGGAGAAAAGCAGGTCTCTGTTGTCGAAGACCGGCTTCGGCGTGGTATTCTTGTCCATCGGCCGCATGTACTGTAATACCACTTGTTGGATGTCGCGGCCGAATTCTTCCTCGGTCTCTATCAGCTCGCGGACCACAGCCCTGGGAGACATAATAAAGTATTTCATAGTTTGAGGTGGTGATTGAGAAGAAAAGTAATTTTATTCAAGTGGTGATGGAAATAAATGTGGATATGCGCTTGTACCAGTGTGTGTTTTGAGTGTCTGTTTTGAGACGTGCAAAGTTATAAGTTCATCTAGCATCTTTGATGGAATAAGGAGTAAAAATCATAGGACCAAGCTGGTTTAGTAATGGCTCATAGATCCATTATGAACCCGTCTTTATTAGTTAAAACGGGTTCTCATTTCGAGTGCAAGATGAAGAAAAGAATCAAAAATATTTATATACTTATTCGTTATATATTTGGTACTTATTTAAGAAAAAAAAAACGTTTCTTTTCTCATCTTAAAGTGGGAGCGCTTTGCAACGTGGGCTCCTTGTATTTTGGATACGGTCTGCTTATATTGAAGCTACTGATGATTTATCTGTACAAGTATATGAACCGTTCTTTGTAAACGTGTTTGGGGGATACTTCTGTGCAGCAGTGGATGTCTTCAGGTTATCTTGAAAATGTCCACGGACCTGGAATCTTTGTCTTGTAACAAATCTTGCAAGATATAATACGACTGTCATTTATCAATCTTTCATCATCATACACATTTGTCACAGGGCCTTTAATTTGGAACTGGCCTTGCCACCTTTGTCGCAATTTGCTCTTCAAGTGCATTCATTATTTGTGCACCATATATCACTCTCATGGCTGTCTCATTACACCGGAACCCTGCCAGAAACTTCGGCACAATGCATTTGCAACTGCACCTGAAATTAATAGTTCGTTGATGTTTGGACAAATACCCCATCTTGGAATGTCAACTTGGCACCTCGATTTGGAATTCTCCCAATATGAACGAACGAATTTGGGGCAGTTTTCTCAATCAACAGTGTCTCGACTTGCTGACAATTTGCCCTTCTTATTTCTTTTGGAGTTTGAGTGCGTAAAACTCGCCCTGAATTACTAAGTCAAAATTATTTCGGTACCAAATTAATTTGTATATTGCGTGCAGCTACCACGCTGTCTTTTGAAATAATTTATTGCGGTTGCTTGGAGTGGTCATTTATTAAATTTTAATCATTATGAATGTAGTGTAAAAACAAGAGTAATTAGATGGAGCTAGAGGAAGCTCTAGCTCCATCTAATGCACGGCTTTATTCACGATTTATTGTCTGAAATAGTCCGACATGTTTCGGACTCATATGGAGTCCTTCTTCAGATATAATCTTCCTGAATAAAGAAGATATTGGATCAAATTAATATATCCCTTAATCCCTTCTTCTCCTTAATCTTCTTCTCTATATAAATGTCTACATTTTATGTGCCCTTAAAATTGTTATCATTTCAGAAAACTTACTTAGGTGCTGCCGAGTTTCATGCAGACGTTGTTTAAGATTCTGACATGTAACAGAGCCCGTTTGGCATAGATGAAAAATAAATATATTCATTTGCAATTTCTTTCAATACACAGTTCAAATATACAAGGACAATGCCAATGTAAACCCATACCCTTCGGTAGCGGTGTAAACCTATGACTCCTCCATGTCATGGTCATGTAATAATGTTTATCAGAACCGCAATTAGTAGCTTTCCTCTGTAACACGCGATGCTCTGCCAACTCTGTGTACCATGCACGTGTGATTCATCGTACTAGTTCATTACCTTGCGAGGTTTCCGAGGAGTTGAATCAAAACAGAAGTTTGGGAGAATCTGCTTATGGCAAAAGCTCTCTTTCGACTTGGGCGTTTGTTGTAGAATGTATATTTGAAAAGACATTGATTATGTATCTAAATTTATATTAATTTTAAACAGATTATCTGTTGCGGGTTCTTTTCAACGCAGCGTGTAGTGCTGTTCATTATTTTGGAAGACGTCAACTAAACCGGCTTGTCTAGATTTCCTGTAACTTTAAGAGCTGATCTGAGAAAATTAGCTTTTAGTTAATCATTCTTTCAACTAACAGGAAATCTAGTAAGGTAGTTGAAGTTATCAGTAGCTATGAATAAGTCGGTAACTTGTGTTTCGCAGCCTGGGTCACTGCAGAGCATGTTTGGTAGCCCCATTACTAAGCAACAAACACTTTTTTATCATAATTGGGAAGTACGCGTATATCTAGAGCTATGGAACTGCCAAAACCTTTTAGCGCAGAAGTTTGTCACTCACACTGTTTTCGTTTCGGTTTGTAAGTAGGTATTTTAAATGAATTTATGTTATTGGAGTCACGCACGCCACAATAAATTCTTTTGGGAAGAAGGAGTTGACTGTAACAAATTATTGTCTTTAACACTCTGTTTTACGACATTATTTTTCTATTATGCTGCCTTGCTACCCTTTATTATTAATTTTATTTAACGCATTTTAACGTTCCATATTTTTAAGGACTTAAGATCGATTATTCTCCTGTGAACTTTGCTCAACTTTAATTTACACTATTTTTATTCTAAATATATTTTAAACGTAATTTAATTATTTTATTATTATTAACCGACTTCAAAAATTCCGAATGAGGAGGTTCTCAATTCGACGCATATGTATATATATATTTTTTTATATGTATGTTCACCGATTAATCGGAGATGGCTGGACCGATTTGCATGATACTTTTTGTAATCGATAGGGTATTTCTCAAAATTGGTCGCATTGTTATCAAAGTCAAGGTCTGATAAGAGGATCTATGAGGAATCGAAGGAACTCCTCAAATGTTATAGGCACGCATAAAGAAATTTTGATATTTTCTTTACTAACTTAAGCAGTTGTCTTTCAAAAACATAATTTGGGGACTTGGAACTCATGATGAAGACCACGGATGACCACCGGAACTCCTCAATGGTAAGTATTTCACGGGTGACGGATATTTAAAAAACATAATAAAAATTTAACAAATAAAAAAACTGACTTCAAAAACACTTTGAAAAGTAAGAAATAATAGTTGGCCTTCGTAAGTAAATTACCTAGAAACGTTATATGTTGTTGATTAAGTGATACATTAAATATATTGAAGTCGGTGGCAAGTAAATTAGGTAATCCATCCCTCATACTGTGTTCATTTACTTGACACCGATTTCGATGTATTTAATGTACCACTTAATCAACAACATATGACGTTTCTAGGTAATTTACTTACGAAGGCCAATTATTATTTCTTACTTTTCAAAGGGTTTTTGAAGTCAGTTTTTTTATTTGTTAAATTTTTATTATGTGATATCGTTATAATAATTGTAGTATGTTTTTGTGATCTGATTTACATAGTCACTAGTCTAATTCTTATTCTCATCATGCTTTTATGAATTTAAATTCGTATGTCGAACTGTCGACTAAATTTCCGAAATAATGTAGAATTAAGACCTTGTTTAAATTGAATTATGACATATTCTGGCAAATAAACGATAATTCATTCATTCATTCATTCAAAATACTTTTGTATGTCTAGGTCCGGGCCTAGGCGGCTGTTTCCTATAAATTATATTATATCGTCGACCTTGAAGAGTGCGGATAATATGATTGGAAGAAAACGACTGCGTCGGCGCCCGTGACGGTGTTGACAGCTGGCGTCGACTTTACAGTTGACAGCAAAGGAAATTCGAAAATAAATATTATTTGAAAAATAATAAAGGTTGAAGAACTACACAAATAGTGGTTATAACGATTGACAGGAGTAAATTAACTTGTCAAAGACTATGTTTTCGAAATAATCCAGAAAATATTTTTGTAACAAGTCAGTTTGGCCAATATAAAGGTACCAAGATACTTGTTCGTAAAGTTAACATGGACTCGAGATCAGACCCATTTCCTAATACGAGGTTCTCTGTATAGTCTCTCCATACCCTACTACAGAACAGCAGCATTTCGCGGTAGTTTCAGGTACGCGGCGACTAAGTGCTGGAATAATCCACCTCCACCAATTCGCTCTGCCAAAACGATTAGAAACTATCAGATCACGATTAAAATTATTTCTTTTTGCCGATCAATCTTTATTTGTTTTTTTTTTTTATTTACGTAGTTTTTTCAACCCTATAACATACCAAAATCTCCTTGGTAAAAAGCCTTACAATTGTATCTTGCCTGCCACTTGTTTACCCGATAGGTCTTGTATTTTTTTTTATAACGTATGCATTTCTACCTATTTTAATGTTATACTTCTGTATAATTGTCTATTTCTGTCAAAATTGTTAGTTGTTTAAATTGTTTAGTTCATTAATCTTTGTACTGTCCGACTGTCGTGCGTCACTCCGAATTGGTTCCCGCTGAAAATCAGCGTTGTGGCTGACGAGTAGGTACCTATGCTGCGCGGGAGTCCTTTCGGTGACGCTCATTCGTATTGTGCCCCTTGTCGAAGGGCACAATGTGTTCTGAATCATCGAATAAATATTACCTTATCTTATGTTATTGCCGAAATAAACCTAAATTTTGTATTATCAGTAAAAATCGCATTTAGGTATTCAAAACAATACAAAATCCAGAGGGTTATTGTATGGTACGGGACAAAATTCAATTAATTTTAAACCATAAAATGTTTTGGAAGGAGGGTTATGTTTTTCTAGAGTATGTATGTTATGTTATGTATGTATTGTATTAGTTACCACCTAGAGCCAAAACTAGTGGACAATTTTAACAAATAGGATGTTAAGCGATTCAGGTTAATACCTGGGTGATGTAGGGCATACGACGTCACTTGAAATCTAATATGGCGGATGCTAGAAGACATTTTGTGTCCTGACATTTTTCGACCCACGCATTATTTGGCTTTATGAGAACTTTCCAAAAATATATCTAACATGTTGGTATTTATACGTATTTAAAATAAATGGATGTTCATGCATCTTGGAAAATCAAAAATGTATTTTTACAGTTGATGTCGAAAGCCACTGAGAGGAAAACGTTATAATTATAATATCCTTATCATAAATTCTACGTATAAGTAAATATAAACATTTAAAATCATACTGAACCAGTCATCAATACATACACTTTATACAGTACAAGTGACAAATCAGGGCGGAGATAGGTACAGTATGTAACGTTACAAAAATTGTGACCAAAAACAAATATACGCGTCGAATTGAGAACCTCCTCCTTCGGAATTTTTGAAGTCGGTTAAAAATAAATTATTATTTAATTCATCCACGAATTTAGTTCATGAAAATTCGGATTATATGGCACCTCATAAAATACATTAACCTAGAAGAATGCCTCAATAATTCTCTCCTTAGTTTGAATAATTATAATTTATTGCTTTATTACTTTGTAATGTTTTAATTTTATTTTATTAACGTTTGTAGGGTTCCGTACCCAAGGGTAAAACGGGACCCTATTACTAAGATTTCGCGTCTAAGGCACGTCTAGGACAATTCGTGTGTAAGGCATTTTGCGTCTGGGACATTTTGCGTCTAAGGCGTTTTGCGACTAGGACATTTTGCGTCTAGGGCGTTTTGCGTCCATAAAATAGAGCATTGCGTCAAGAGGCTTCTTAATTTAAAATTTCCGTCACGTCACGTCAACTTCAAACTCCGTTTTGTATAGCACAGAGCTGTCAAAATCAAGATTGACGTTTCTTCTTTTGAGTTTAGTGACTTTTAAATTTGCCGAATACACTTTCGAATTGGCCCCACTATATAAAAATCCCGAAATATCATGATTGAGTAAATATAGAAATGTAATTCAAATAGTTGAATCTAAAGCTTCATGGTTCTACAACTTCGACATAATGTAACGCAGTTAAGGACTTTAAGTGTATTCATACTGACATACTCACCGGTTGCTACAGAACATATCAGATTCCTATTTTCCTTTTTTCGTTTGTTCTTATTACTTTGAAATTTGGCACGACTCAAGATGTCATTACAGAAGTAAAGATAACAATGTGCAAATTGTTAACTTCATTAAATGTCGAATTATTACTTGATAAGATTATTTGCTACGGAACTATAAGGACACGAGTCCAACTCATTATTCGTCTATTTAATTATACAGATAAGAGGTGACATTGTGAATAATATATTAATTTAATTTAAATTTAATTAGATATACTCAGGAACTAAAAAATTTCAACTTTATTGATCGCGCATCTAAATATTTTGTCTATTACACAACCAGTTCAGAGTTTTTTAATTGTCCATATTTATTTGTTTTGATTCATCACGAAAGCTAACAATTATTAGTTTATGAAGAAAGTATAACAAATTGTTAAATAATTAAATTTGATCGCGTAATGCTTTAATGTGTGGAAGATGGATAAAAACTTACGTGACTTGGCTACTTTTATTTTACTAAAATGAAATCTTTCTTTAACAAAACATTAGTTTATGAATGTTATAGACGTGCGCAATTATGTGTGTCAAATGGCTCATATTTCTCTAGTTCTCATCGCCGTTCATTCAACAAGTTTTAAGCTATGAATTTTTGACACTCTTAAGTAAAAGAGATCAAACGACACCTCATTTATAAAAAAAAAACGGTCCAATGACCTTCACAGCCGTATGGTCTGCTAATATCATACTTCTTAGGGTTCCGTACCCAAAGGGTAAAACGGGACCCTGTTAATAAGACTCCGCTGTCCGGTCCGTCTGTCTGTCCGTCTGTCACCAGGCTGTGTATCTAATGAAACGTGATAAATAGACAGTTGAAATTTTCTCAGATGATGTATTTCTGTTGCCGCCATAACAACTAATAATAAAGAACAGAATAAAATATTTTTTTAAGGGGCTCCCATACAACAAACGTGAATGTTTTGCCGTTTTTATAGATAATGGTACGGAACCCTTCGTCGACTCGAGCTTGGCCTTTTTTTATGATGTAAAACCAATTTGTGATTTCGAAAGATGACTTTCTTCTGCGTTTCTTGCGGCGTTTCCTCTCAGTAATCAAGCGCTGGTAGATTCAACCAATTTTATTCATGTGACGAATAAGAGCTCTCGGGTGGCTAAATAAACATTCTGAATTTTGAATTTATTTTCATCTCATATTGAAGACTGTCATGGAAGTTGCATCTTCTTTGATCCTGTCCTGCAGTCGGTTATATAGTGAATCGAAGACATCTTGATTCTCCAACATGCCGAATGCATTTCAGTGTCGAAACTCGTATATTTAAATAAATGCAGCGACCTTATTTGCCAGCTGAACGATAATGTGCATATCTTTAGTTCCTCATTGGAAATAAATGGTGCACACAGTCGGTTCGATCATGCCATTAGATGCTGGGTAAGATTGAGGTGCTGTTTGTTAATGTTAGTGACCAAAACCTTTAAATATCAGAAAGGTAGGTGTTGAAAGTTTATTCGAGGAAAATCAGGGACAAAAATCCTGTAATGCATATCAGCAGGATATAATTGCTTTAAACCCAGGGATTCCAACGTTTTGAACCTAAATTGAAACATTTAATTTTCACTTGTTGATGCAAGTTCCACGCGCCGTTTCTCCAGATCATTTTTGGCACGTACCATAAGAGTTTGGAATGAATTTCTTTCGTATTTCCCAATGCGCTACGTTAATGTTGTTTTTGCATGCATTGGCAGCGCCTCTGGTGGTGGTCTATTTTTCTGTCAATAACAATTAAAAAGGTACTGAGTATTTATTGCTCCCTCTCATTACAATCATGGTGTAAAAAATAGCACAAGACATCATATTCACAATATATTGATGATTTTCTATGCGTAGCAGCGCTTTTCTTCATTAATTTGAATTTGAGACTTTGAACGGTCAGATTTCCGTGAAATTGGTCGGGTCACAGAATTAAATGTCGAGTGTTCTCAAGAAATATATAATTTATGATTCCGGTCCATTTATACAGGAGACAGCAGAACTATCACGGCGCTGAAAATAATTTAAGACATAAAAAGGCCTGGCCGCTCTGGTTTCAAAGAAATGGAATAAAATCGCAATAAAACACGCGAGCGAAATTTATTGTTTATGATTTTTGTGCAAGTCGTTAATTTTTGTTTGCGTATTTTAGTATGTTTGTCGTTTTTTAAGAAAGTGGACGAGGGAGAGGTTTTGATACCAATACAGGGATTTTTTACGGTTAAATTTATAACTAAATTTGATGAGCCCTTATAAATGCAAAATTAACGCAGCGCGGGTAATGTTTAATCGTCCAGTGGTGTCGCTTAAATTTAGAATCCCTAAACTTACAATAAAAAACGTCAAACTCAATTTTGTATTCCACCAAGCTGTCAAAATCGAGTCTGATGTGTCTTATTTGAAGTTTAGCGACTTCTAAATTTAGCGAACACACTTTCGAATTGGCCCCAGTACGATGAAAGAAAATTTTCCTGAATACTGTCAGTGTCATAGCAAGACCGGAAATATAAATAGAATAGACTAGACATGTATATAATAGAGTTCGATATACCAAAAAAAAAACAGAAAAAAACACCTATAACTATCACCCAAGACAAGCCGAGTGCGTCGCACGCGGTTTGTGAGTCGTCTGTTATGAACTTATGACTTCTAATAAATGACAACTGATGGCCACACGTTGCGGTCGCGCCGCGTTTCTATCGCGCCCGCAATGTTACCAGGCTTATCTGCCGCAAACCAAATTGGCACACTGGCACACGACCATTACTGTTATGGCACGGTGTGCCAATTTGGTTTGCGACAGGTATAGGTGGGAGGGGAAGCTTAGGAACTAAGCCACAATTACTATTATAGCCCGGTGTGTCAATTAGGTTTGTGGCATGTATAGTGTGCTAGGCCCTCTGATAGAATGACTACGTGTTATGGTGTTTGGGTTAAATCCTGACCTGCACCGGCGATCCCTGGGTCTCGATGGTATATACTTAGATTTGTATAAAACGGTAGACATCATCGTTAACTTACATGTTAACGTACTGATTTGAAATAGTAGTTTATGCAACGGTTGCATAATGATAGGCCTTAAAACACTAGTGCGGTTTTCATGAAACGAGCCGATAGGCGAGTTTCATAATAAGATCGCACGAGTGTTTTAAGGCCAAATTATGCAGAGTTGCATACATAACTTTATCTAAACTCATATTATAAATCCTCCATGATGGGTTCAGAAACAATATTTTCTGGCAACAAGTTATTTGTTGCAATCGTGGCTGCATATTTCCGATATCCGGCGCATTTTCACATCACACACTCCGAGAAGACTACTATTCATATTTTCAAATAAAATGTAAATTACAAACAACTTTTTCTATTCAATTCAACAACAATTCTACTTTCGTTCAGCAAAACACCCACATAATGGCGGCAATTCGATCCTCCGTCAAGACCATTTTTTTTTTAAATCATAGACAAACGAATGATGTCTCTATTTTCATGTCACTCGAGATCAAATGTTGTGCAGTTTATATTAAAAAAACATACTGAATTGACGTTTCGTATCAATAACTGTTTTAATATCTATGGATACTAGAATAGAGACCCACTTGAGTTTTGACAGCTGTTCCAAATTTAATCTCATTTCTATACTAAAAACGATACGGGAATAACATTGCAGCACTCGTTTTACCTAATTGGTTGTCAAAATGGTGGTCATTTCCTACGATTTTTGATTACATTTTGGAGGTTTTAAGATATGGGTCTAGATAAAAATGATACCTCACCGAGTTTCTTGCCGGCTCTTCTCAGTAGAGGATTTTTTCCGAACCGGTGGTAGATTCATTCCTTGACCCTCATAAGAGCTTTTAAAGGCCTAAAGTTAATAAAGATAGTTTGACTATGACTTTGATACTCACTGTCGCCGCGCGGCAGACGCGGTGGTGTCGCGCTCAGCCAGGCGAGAGTCGCGCAGCACCCGTGCTGGAACCAGACCTTGCCGCGAGCGGATCTCTCCTGCGTCCACGTCTTCTAACACTCGCACCATCCATCTGCAATACAACGTAGAAAACCGTACAATACAAAATGAATGTGGACGTCTCTCAGTGTTCCTAAGGGCAAGAAACGGAAAGGCATAAAATAGTCCTCATTTTGCTAATGAGCCGGATACTTGAAGCACTGATCGCGAAATTCGAGGCAGGTTTTGGACAACCTCTGGGTACAGGTAGCGGCACGAAAGTCTAGCGGTGAACGAAGCGTGGTGGGGATACTGCGCATGGGTACGACTGCTCCCTCTCCCGTCACCGTCACTCTCACTCCACGATAACCAACTTTCGACTTTTGCGCAATAACAGTCAGCGCTAGACTTTCGTGCTGTTCTACCTGTATCCCTAGTAGCATTTTCCGTTGGCATCTATTGGCCAACAGTAGGGAATCCGTAGGGATATAGTTAGTTTGCCCACATAAAACTGACATTGGACCAATATAACAAAAATATTATCATTACGCCCAACCAATTACCAACGTTTTTAAACAACAGTAGCGGTATTCACAATGGTTGGGCTATTGTACATACAATGCATTGTGTTGTTTAGCATTTTTGCATTGTATGCAACGAAGGTCCCATTAGATATTAGGTAACGTTGGCCCAATGCAGTAAAATATTATCAATAGACACATCCACTTACCAACGTTGGGCCAATGCGACTTCTGCTATCTTCTGCATCATATTGTTTCAGTTGGAAATTTGTATGGAGATTTACATATTTTTGGCATGACATGACGACCGGTCGATTTAAAAAAATCTGGTTATTTTGACATTTAATTTGTTTAATTTGTTCTTGTTACTGCTGTAACTATGGATGTCCTAAGAACCCTCTGATTTGCGAAGGTCTGCCTTCTTATATCCCTATATTTTGTTTTGTTATTCTTCTAAGTGAGTCTGCCATGACTTCAAAGGACAGTTCCAACGGTAGACCAGCGCTGGCTTCCAAGCCAGCATTATTAGAGATGCAACGGATAGTGGTTTGGCCGGATACCGGATACCGGATATCCGGCATGGCCATTGGCCGGATAGCCGGATATCCGGCAACCGGATAGTTGGCCGCACACGAGCTATCTCTAAAGCTGTGTTAGCTTGCGCGGCCTTTGCGCGGCGAGAAAGTTTCAACTTGCTACGAATTGTAAGTGCCGAGGAGACCCTTTGAGGTTCAATACGCGCCTTATTACGTCAGTTGGGAATATTCGAACGTGCACGATGTGATGTTACATATTAGTTTTATACTTAGAAAAGAAAGAAAGAGGTTTTAATTTAATAACTGATGTTGTTATTGTTTATTTCTGATGGCTTTTATTTGTTTTTCGTATTTCTGATCCAAGTTTTTACTATCCGGTATCCGGCCGGATACTGACTCACTATCCGGTATCCGGCCGGATAGTAAAATCATGGCCGGATAGGCCGGTTACCGGATAGTAGCCGGATATCCGTTGCATCTCTAAGCATTATGCTGAGTGTATTTTATGCACTTAACTTACTTCCTTGTTCTGTAATGTATTTTTCTTCCTACTACGCTTTAATTTCATCATAATGGCCTTAAATACTCAGCACAAAGCAGCCCTTATTTGCTCTAGAGCAAATAAAGTTGCATACAAATTTCATTATTGCACTGTTTTGTATTTTTTTTTAAATTTGGTTGGTTCATCAAGAAGTTTACACCAACAGCTACCCAATCCGCCCATTCACAGTCCGACGAGACAGCCGACCACTCTTCTGTGGACTTACTGTTAGCAAAAAAAAAAAAACAGGCCACATATCGGCGGCCATATCGAACTGTGATTGTCTCGTCTAAAATGTTATGCTCAAAGTACTGGCTGATAAGATAGTATGGGTTACAAAAAGATTTAAAAAAAAATTGGCATAATATGACAATTAATAGACTAGATACAAGATTTCTGTGAACATTTTCGGATTTTCGACTTTAGCTTCAGAACCAATAGACCGATTTTAATAAATAGGGTATCTTAAGATTCGGGGAGAACGTGCGAGTGTCATAGGCTATATAAAAATTCTAAGGGTGCGTCATAACAGGTGCCAATATCCTTTTTACTTCGCTAGTTGGGTTTAACTGTACCTTTACGTTTTTTACCAACTTTTAGCAGTAGTAGAAAGAAAAGCAGATTATGCACCTCGCATCAAGTGATTTGTTATTGCGCTCGTGTTTTTAGAGCCCTCACTAGCGTTCGGGCTCCAAACCAACACTCGGCGCAATAATGAATCACTTTCTGCTTGGTGCAACAATCTACTATTGTGCTGTGCTATGAATATTTTTTAACACCTTTTATTAACAACATTTGTTAATAACAAACGATGTAATAAAATCGTAGACGTAAATTTTAACCCACTTTTAATTGTCGTAACGATTTGAACCATTGTATGCAATACAATAATTTGGTACCATCGAGCTGATCTGACCATCGAGCCAGGAGGTGGAAAGTGGAACTCTTCAATGACTGCTAGTGTCTGGGCTCATTTGGTTTGTTTTGACGAATCCAATACATAACCTTGGTGATGAGGGTCTTTTGTACTTTTTGGGGCGTTACTGAAAAAACGTGTTTTGTTATTTTTTGTGAACTATAATTACTATTTCTTTTCTTCTATTTATATGTGTTCCTATGTTAAGAAAACGAAAAACAAATTTCCGCATCAGCCAAGTCAATGTAGGTATTTGTAAAAATTTCAACTTTCTTTTATTTTGCGCCAACGAATTGCAAAACGTCATTCAAAGGAGACGTCACTCTGAATCATAAACCGATTTGCTTCGCTTTGCTTCGACACGCGGAAGCTTTTAACGCCTGTCAAAGTCTTCGGTCGATGACGTCAGTACTAGGGTTGCCACATTTTATTTATGTAATTATTCTGTTAAGCAATTCATTGAATTCATGTAGGCATAAAGGCCATTTATCTGTAGATGAGACAGAAAATTAAACTAAGCTTCAGCCATAAACATAATAAATCGGTAGAAGTGACTGTAAGTTACAGATTTTTACCGAAAAATGATACAGGGGCACAAAATACACGTAACATAATCCAAAATGTAGTTTTTAGAATTTTTGTCTGGTACTCCGTTTGTTTGTGTCTTTTGTCTGTTTGTCTGGATAGATATCACAGAAACTCTACTGAAATGATTTTGATGGAATTTTAATAAATTGATTACGTTCGTCGGGACGTTCCGGGTAGGTTCAAATGTTTATTTCATTTTAATGGACGGACTACAAATAATAGAGCAATTTTAAATTTAAGCTCGCACTAAACACGGGTGTCGGCTTTCTGGGCGCATGTAGTCGAAGGCACAGCTCGTTCATAGTAAACTTTACTTTTGACGTTTCATTGTTAGCACTTTTAAATTAGTGACAGCGGCCCTAACATGCATGACACAAAGATAAGATAGACCGTCTTATCTCTAAGTGCGTCTCTCTTACACTAGTGCCGACGAAAGAGATAGTCATAGAGATAAACGGGTTTAATTTATCTTTGTGGCATGCATGTTAGGGCCGCAGTTTAGCAATACTCTAATGAAGTGACGTTTCTCTACCTGTTATTATTTTGAAATAGCAATAGGTATAACAATCCAAACGCCTGTGGCTTAAGACAGATTAATGGACCATTTACTCGAGGAGTGTTAATAAACACAATAACTCGGCGTGTTAATAAAGGAAATCCGTGACTTACCTCTATTCACACAATACCAATAATGGCTTGGCTTCGTGAAATGGCCCGCCAAATGGCCTGGTGTAAATGGTCCATTAGGACATGATGCGCCCGGCAATTATGCCGGGCGTTCATTCGACATCGATCTAAGTGATACTGCAACCGATCATTACTATGGTAACGAAACGTCGCTTTGTTTTGTCACTTTCTGTTCAATGTAAACTTCACAAGATAAGATAAAGACAAAGTTAAGCTGCATGACCTACCATGCTCAAATAGATACCTTGAAATCACGACGATCTTCACGTGCGTGACAACCCTAATTAAAAGTCAACGACCCCAGGTTCAAACACTGCACTAGATTCATGTGAACATTTTATTTGCAACAATAATACTGGAATAGAATTTGCAGTAAAACCGTTTGTCTTACGTCTGGAAAACTTTCATGGGGCTGCTCGTATCTCATATTTAACGATGGTTGGCAATATTAATGAACAATATTTGCGGCTAACTGCCAGGGATTTAATATATTTCTTTACAGTTATTGTATAATGTACATTATTGGAAGAAACTACCAAATACTTTCCATTTCTACTCTAATAAATGTAAATCGATTTTGATTTAATTTAGTCTCTTTGAATTTTTAGTTCAATATTAGGGCCAATTTGAAAGCGTATCCGCTAAATTTAAAAGCCGCTAAACTTGAAATTACATAGGTACGTCTAACTCGATTTTGACAACTTGATGCTATACAAAATCGAGTTCGACGTTTCTGATTTTGAGTTTAGGGAACTTTAAACTTTATTGCACAATACACGATATTAGAAATGTCGGACTTAATGCCTTAAAGCATTCTCTACTTGTCAACCAAACAGAAACAAATTGAGGTAGGTGCTCAATATAAGATTATAATTAAACAAATAAAAAAAACCGACTTCAAATAGCCTTTGTAAAGAAAGACTTTTTGTTCACTTTTTAGGTTTCCATACCCGAAAGGATCCGACGGGATCCTATTATTGAGAGGACAACGTCAGTCCGTTGGCCCGTCCGTCAGAGGCCTCTACCTCAACAACGGTAAGAGGTAGAAGGTTAGAATTTTCAATGTGTTGTTATGGAAAAATACTAGCAAATAATAAAAATATCACAATGTTTTAAGCCTGAGAAGCTCTCCACACATTGATACCCTAAAAATTTACTGATTTTAGACTAATTTTCTTCCAGCTGTATTTCCAAAACGGCTTAAGTTGCAGCTATCGAATTTGGCCTGATTTTAGTTAATACTCCATAGTTGAACAACAAATATCAATTCAATTGTGTTCTGATATAGAAATGTAAAAAATATATGGAAATAAAACGGCGCCGTACCGTGGTTATGTAGCGGCATCGTGGACCTACTACTGGTGTTGTGGCCAGGCCCTTAGATCAATATCAAAAATGGCCCTCGAAAAAATTGTATTAAAATACAACAATCATTTCAGATCCAAAACCAGGTGACCGAATTCCTCTATTGTTTTATTTAATCAAAAACTAGGCGTTCTATCAAAAGAGTTCCAAATTCTCTGAATTCCAACCACTAAATCAAACTTGGTGCGAAGAAATATGACAAAGTCGCATACCAGAGTTACACAATTTGTTATTCCGAAGAAATATTAGCAGTGGACTTCACGCGGCCACAAACTCATTTGTTATTATGATGTTGTTTTCTTTAGAAAAACAATAGGTTGTAGCTAAAATTAAAACGATTAACATTGTTTTAATGACGAAGAAGAATCAGTATTAGATACGAAACAAACTGAAACGTGATAAATAACACACAAGCAAGTGTTCGAAACGCGATAAAAAGAAGAATTAATGGAGAGTATTGTTTGATTATTTTAGACACTATAAGTATGGAAGACTTATACGACGCCTGCTAGGTTCATTATTTGCGGTGATGAGATGTATTCATGAAGGGAAGGTACTCAGTCACATAACATAGATAATGCTTGTAAAATTATCTTTCGTCTCCCGGAGGCACCGTATAAGGTTTACGATACTAACAGTTTTCTTTAGCCATCAATCCATCTGGATTAGTCTGCAGTTTAATGAGGCCACCTCGCTATGATATCAGCGGATGCTGGCATATAACACAGCGCCCTTTGCGCAACATTCGTAAATGAAGTTTACGATATGCATGTTGATGTTACGATTAAAGGCAGGTCAGCCTTCCTTTTGCTTTTGCTTTAGATCTGAAACTGTCGGAAATAGGACTTTAATCGCCTTTAATTGAATACCTTTTGCTTTGTGGTTTCGTAGTCTACAACACGTTTTAAATAGTTCTTGTGTTCCTGGATATACTTGGGAAACCTATCATTAGGAAATATACCCTGAGTTTAAAGAACAAATCAAAGGTCTTCTTACACAGTTCAGGCAATATACAATAACGGTTTGGCTCATCAGACCAGGATTCAATGTAAAAAAACAAAAAAAAAAGGTTAACTCTTTGGCAAATAGTTGGGGTTCTACGGAAAAGGCAAAGCCGGTTTTTAAGTGTAGTGGCTAAATGAAAAGCATGGACTGATAGATAGGCATCAACTCATGATGCAGTCAATACCTTTTTTTTATTAGAAGCAGGGACTATAAGCATTCATGGGGTTCCATGGGGTTCCATAAATTGGACAAACATTTCAAAATATTTGGTTACATGTATTACTATTTACAGCTCATTATCATCATCATTTAGGCCCAACAACGTCCACTGCTGGATATAGACTTCCTTATCTATCGTCACAACGATAGGTCGTGCAGTGCTCTAAGCGGAATCCTGCCACCTGAAACCAGGTAGCCGCCGGTCCACGATTATTTAAAACTATTTCAATATAACATTGTTGGCAAGTACTCTTTATGAGAATATAAAATAAAGAGGTCCTTAGCATTATTGATATTCTTTTTTATTTGTTAATCTACACTAATATTATAAATAAGGGGAGTTATTAGAACTACTTGACCGATTATAAAATAAAAACACAAATAGAACGCTACATTATCTCTGGGTGACATAGGCCACTTTTTGTCCCGAGAAAATTCCACGCAGACGAAGTCGCGGATAAAAAGCTAGTTAGTTAAAATTGTATTTCGGTGGGAGCAGTCGCAAAGGAGCACTTCACGCGCCGTCTCCAGCTGTTGGACTAATTATGCTTCGAATTTATTCTCGGTCCATTTATTTTTGGACGTTTTTAACAATGGAACATGTTCATTAGAAAGTTTTGACGTTTAGACTTTCTTCTTTATGTCTTTTCTTTTCTTTATTACTCTAAATACCATTTCACGAGGAGCAGATAATATGGTAATGCCACCAGTTATCGATTCTTGTGTTATACGCTCTCATAATTCGCCGATTTGACTTAACTTCATTTAGATACCGCTGGCTGGAACTCGGCTCAGGCAGCTCAGATGCCGTTTTTTCAAGATGGCCGAAAACATGTTACAAAAGCCACAGCACACCACAGCCATGACAAAAATGGAGTAATAAAGAGGAAAACTCCGGCCCTGAATATGAGCTGAAGAACAAGTGAATAACTATTACCACAAATTTAACCCAACACGATACTACGAAGCATTTTCATTAAAAGAAAATTCTTGCCGGCTAAGCTTTAAAATTATTGTAAGCCCGCCAAATAATCTATTGAAACCACACCAAACGCCGATTAAAAAACATCTCCCACGCTGAATCCGCGATTAGTCCACTTAAATCAAAATCCGGAAGATCCCAAAGTAGGCCGACAGCTAATGGAGACTTGTGTAAACCCAACTAATTTGTGTACTACACAGCCAATCGTAAATTAGGACTGGAACTAAAAAAACTGACACCATGCATATGGTCTATTACAAGCAATCATAGTGTAAAAGCTCGGGGAGAAATGTGTTTTTTGTTTGGCGAAATAGGGAGATCGGCCAACTGTCTTGGCGAATTTTTAATGAGCAGATCAGACAACAGTCCAGACATGACACAAGACAGGCTTGAATGTATATGTAGGATGAATGCTAAATGGTTTATAGCGTAATTAACAAAATGCAAGTACATATAATACTATACAATAAAATACGACATTCAACATCAGTATAAATCTCAACTAATTCGTTAAAATATTACTTAAAATGATAATCTGCAGGGTAAAATAAGAAACGAATAATTTTATGAACACTCACTCAAATTAAGAAAAGAAATAAGTCTTGGTGTGTCGTATCTTTCTTCTTCCCCCTAATAAATTCTTCATTTAGATCCCCATTAAGTAACGTTCTACATCTGCCAGTCCAATCGAAGCTCAGAGCACAAGACTAATATAAAAACCCGAGTAATCACATCATCAAAAGAAACACATAAATTGATCGCACGCCCAATCCGGACCAAGCGAATCGTTTAGCGTCAGTTTAAAATGTAAGTAGGTACCTATCTTTTTAGGTTATGTTAGTTGTTTGCAACGAATTTTGGTATTATGATTCATAACTGAAAATATTTCTCAATTACTTACAATTTGCAGAATCAGGTAAGTTTAACCCTTATCCAGGCAGAGGCGCTTTATCCACCACATACTTGTATAGAATTTCAACCTTAATTAGTACACAGTATGATGCGAATTCAATTTTATTTATGTCAAAAATATGGTTTGTAAATGATTCCCTAGTAATCGAGAAATATTAAACTGTATTTGAATTTTACGGAGCATAATGTGTATGTATGGGGCCCGCTTAAGGGTTAATGATTATTTTTGTTTCTATAAGATTTTCGATTTACGTTAATTTATGTTAATTTCGGTTATTTGTGTCACCTATATACATATAAGATGATAAGATGCGTTTAATTACATTATAAAATACGTCGTTCCTTTGTTATCACCGGTTTCAATATTTTTGACCCTACCAAATTAGTTTCTGTATGCTTCGTATATTTTTAAGTTATAATAGAACGAGGAGGAGAGTTTGCTTGGACCAAATTTGCTGTTAGTTACATTTTTAAATCAGATATGCCGAAACTCCTAAATTTGGGTGCGTAACGTAATCAATTACAGAAATTTTCATAAAGGATATGGAGCGAGAGAACAAGGTTTCGGTTGTCATAACTTGCGAGATGGTCCGAGGACATCCATAGGCGGAGACACAGCAAGAGATAGGGCAGGAAGTTGACTTATGAAAAAAATAACTGGGACACCCGATGCCAGCCAGTTGATAGAGTTACAGAAAAACCAAAAGGAAAGACAATGCCAAGTAGCATCTTTTGTTCTTAACTAATGCTGATCCAAGCTATTTTCTGATATAGAAGGTGCTGAAGGAGGTAAGTTCAGTATTGGTACAAGGTTTAAGCATCCCCTGCTTATAAAAAAACCCTGCGTTCAGACTAAAGGCTAATCAGGTGATTGGTTAAACGCTCATTTAGCATGACCAATCAGGATCAAAGCTTGCGAGGGTTTCCACACGCAACAAAAACAGTGACGTCAAAGAAACCCATGCCAATGATGGTTTTTCATAGACTTGATTTAATGAGGTCATCGTCATCGAGTTTGCTTGGCCGTTAAAAGTCAGAGACTAATAAACTGACCGTTTTATTGTTTTTAAGGTGGTCGTTATATTTCAAGGTAATTTACAGTCGTTAAAGAAAAGTGGAAGAGTTTGGCTATTAGGTTAGTAGGCAGACGACTCAAATATAGATTAGACTCATTAGCCATTATGAATCAGTCCCTCATTCTAGTTTTCCCTTAAGGAATAACGACACCTCAAGTAGAACTGTCGGCCAAACAAAACGCCAACTTTAAATAGATTGTTAACTTTCTCAAACTCATAACTGACTATGAAAACAACTGTTCCGCGAGCCAGCAACAGATATTCATGACCAATTCCCTCTCGGACGATAACTCGTAAAAGGCTTCAGAGAGTTGTATCATGAAGCCTCGTGAACGTCAGCTGCGGTTCCGTGGGTGGGTTGAGCAGCGGTAATCTCAAACGCATGTAGAATTTTTTCTTTTTTTTAATCTTTCCCTCCGGATTGAAAATGTACGAGATTTTATCTAATCCAATATTTTGAACGAAAATAACGTCAGCTGACTTTAAAGTGGTGGATTTCCGTCAGTTTTCATGTTCTGGTGACCAGCTGACGTATAATCCACCTCTTTATAGTCAGCCGAATTTTTTATTCTTCAAGATAATGGGTTAAATTAATCTGATAAATTTTTGATCGGGAGGGAATTATTAAAAAAATCAAAAACTACGTGCTTTTGAGGTTACCACTGCTCAACCCACCCACGAAACGTAACTGACGTTCACGTGGCTTCATGATACAACTTTCTGAAGCATTTTACGGGTTATCGCCCGGGAGGAAATCATTGACGTTTGTACATGGCTCGTGGACTAATAGTAGCTCCGCGTAAAGTTCAAATCAGTCAACGCATTACTGATTGCGAGCTTGGAAAGTAAGGAGTCAAAATGCTATAAGAGCCTACTGAAAATGAGTGAGTGTTAAACAACGGATAGACATTTAGTTTTCCTTTATATTTAATTCTTAATGTATATGTCATTTTCTTGTATTGTAACGTCATATCTTTTTCGCTACAAATCCAAGCAAAAACTGTAAACAGGACGGACTAGTTTCCTCTAATTCCGAATATCATTATTTTATCACCCACATCAGCATCTCATTCAATAAAAATAACCCTAGCGGCTTGTCACACTTATTAAAGAAATCTGAAATAATAAATGTCCACGCAATATCTAGGAATACCAGATAAATAATATCTGGAATAGGGACAAGCTGTTTAGATGAATAATGGATAATACAGAGAAAGTTAATTTGCTTTGAGTTGAAGAACCGCTTGTAATATTTGCAAACATGCCTTCTATTTTTATAGTTAATAAACCTAAAATATATAGATTTTTATTTAATAGCCTTCGAATTCATTTTTTTTTGGCATGTGTGTTATGCACGATTTTATATCATGGTAAAAAAAAACCGGTCAAGTGCGAGTGAAACCCGCGTGGAGAGGGTTCCGTTCCATACATGATAAACTGAAATTTCCTATGTTACTTTAAATACCATAGACTTCTTATAGGTTTTCCTGTAATCTATAGGTAAAGACCTATACTCTGTATTTTTTTCAAAATTTTAGGCCCGGTAGTTTCGGAGATAAGGGGGGGAATGGTAAATTTTCACCTATTTTCCTAAATAACTTCTAAACTATTACATTTAAGATCCTCACAATAAGCCCTTTTATTTGATATGTCACACGATTTCAGTTGCACAACTTTTTTTTATATTTCTAATTTATCCCCCAAAAGTGGGCCCCATGTTCAAAATTAATTCATTTACGTTACGCATCCCTGTTGCGGTCACCAATTTACATATGTATACCAAATTTCAAATCAATCGGTTCAGTAGTTTCGGAGCAAATTGGCTGTGACAGACGGACAGACAGACAGACAGACAGACACACGAGTGATCCTATAAGGGTTCCTTTTTTCTTTTTGAGGTACGGAACCCTAAAAACGAACAAGAGCGAGTCTGACCCGCGCACCGAGGATCCTGTTCTTTCCTATGATAATTAATGAGGAATACCTCTCGCAAACTCCTATCTCTTCATTCAACGTCGAGTGATACCTCGCGAAAGTTAATCCGGTTTATTTCATTTTCTTGAAAAATAAAAATATTTGAAACTAAGTTTTATTTTTTCTGTAAAAATATACCTGACTTCCTCCCAGAAGCATGACTAACAAACTAACAACTAATTTTAGGGTTTTAAATTGGCAAGTTTCGGAGATAAGGGGGAAGGCAGAGCAGATATAGCCACAGGATTGGTTTTTTTAAATAAAATAACAGATTTTTGGTCAGCCGTCTTGTAAAGAATTTTCCAAGCAAAAACATTTCAAAATATTATGAAACAAAAAGTTCCCATTACGAAGTCGGACAACTAACGGTGTGGGTACACTGGACATTCACTTAAGTGGGCGTGATGTTCATCATCCTAATCCAATTCTCAGAACTTCTAGAATAACCAGCTTACCCTGACCTCCTCCTGACTTTCTAGACGTCTCAAGGGACAAGGGTATGTCAGTTATGACGGCTCTCCATAAAATGGTGTCGTGGGATGAATGATTCGTGTACTATTTTTTGGAAAGCGGAGCGACGACCTGGAATTGTTTATAGGAAAATGGGCTATTTTTCACCGTCATATTTGAAGTCTACAAAATTATTATTGTATAAGTTCTTTGTCCCTGCCTCCGAAGCTAGCGTCCCGGGTTCGATCCCCGGTAAAGGCAAATATTTGTGTGATAAGCACGAACGTTTATTCCTGAGTCTTGGATGTTTTCTGTGTATTTAAGTATTTATTTCACTATTTAAGTATGTATATCGTCGTCTAGTACCCATAACACAAGCCTTTAGAGCTTACTTTGGGACTAGATCGATTTGTGTAAAGATTGTCCCCTGATTTATTTATTAGTGATATCGTTTATTAACCATGTTTGTGCCTATGTAAACTGACATCAAAAAATGAACGTTAACCAGTTTCGTCATTAAATTTTCCTACATATTTAACTGCAGCTGCCCCAGCAAGATTAACACGAGGATAAGTTATCACCGTCTTATCTCTAAGTGCGTCTCTCACACTATTGTCGACGAAAGAGATAGAGAAATAAGACGGGGTTAAGTCACCCCGTGTAGTGGTATAGTGGGCAAGTGGTTGGACGCGCGCCTCTCATGCATTCCTTTCCTTTTTTTTTACTGCGTTTTTCCTTATTACTTTATTTTTCTTTTTGGTTGGTGGTTATTGACTTTGGACTGCCGCAGCCCCCTCTAGCCCGGTTTTTTTTTTTCAAAAAGCCTACCTTGTAATCCGAACAGCTACGCCGCTACCATCAAATTCAAACTGAGATAATACGTGTCAAGCAAAATTTCTGGAGGCGCGAACTAGTTACAACTTGTTGGTCCACTCATTCGCCTATATGTTATAGGTATGTCATGTCGGGTTTCGAGGGAAAGGGGGACGGATTCCAATGTATTCAATCTGAGGATAGATTTGATTACTACGAGTTAAAATTTAATATTTACTGCATACAAAATAAATACCTATGTAAATTTTTAACTGGTAGTAAGTAAGCCAATCTATCTACAGGTTGAATGTTGAGAACAGGCGTAAATGTTCAAGGAGGTTCATTAGCAGCAATTTAAAAAAAAAAATCTAGCTCGCAAAATCCACCAGCCATTATTCCCACCACGAAAAACTCATTTGTAATCAATTCAACTTCCAAACACTTGGAGAATTCACTGCGAATTATTACCCGGAATCTGGGAACCTTGAGATTATTTCAACAATCAGGTCATCTAATGTTACGTGCACTTATGTAATTGTAGGAATGAGCTAACACAAGAATCTCATCGCGGTCAGTGGAACGGCTATTTGTTTCTATCAATTTATCCTGTTCAAATTATTTTTCAATGCTATTTTAACATGAACGATCGGATTTTAAATTTAATAATTTCAATGTGAAATTATCAGATTTAGGTATGTTGTCTTTTTCACTTGCGCATTGGGGACTAAGAGATTAAGGGTAATTAAATAACTATACCTTCTATATTACATCGATAACGATTGATCTTGGATCAAAGTAGTTGAGAATTACATTAGCAATTTTATGGTTGGATATAGTTAAAGGTTTATTGAAGCATTTACCTTCGGCTCTTGTATTCATGATATAATGAAGAATTAAAATGGTGATTAAGATTACCTTCTGCCATAAGATAAATCTGTATCGAGAGCGTTACTTAGTTTATTAGTTAATTACGGGCACAATAATTTATACATTTAAAACATTGAAGAATCCCCTAGAAACTGAATCTTCATTATAGTAAATATTCAGTCTAATTGCCACTAAAACTGTATATATAAACTACCTAAATCTTAGTTTAGACAAACCATAACAACATCCTCACCTTTCCTCATTCTTTCCGCTCCCGTTCTTCCCTCGAGGATGATTCTTCTTCGGCCTGACCGCCATCTTGTGTTTCGCTGCACTGGTGTCCAGGAGTTCGGCTTCCACGTCCAGATCATGGTCGAGGTGGGGTTTCCTGGGAGTTAGAATGGGCACTGTTAGGAAAGGTCTGGGAGAATACTCATGTAGGGTAGTTAAAAAGATGCTTTGCGGAATCGGAAGGTTGGTAAAGATTTTGTGGAGCTTACGCGTCTTAGATCACATTATGTGAACAAAGAAAAACTATATTAGAATGAAACAATACAAGATATTTAGATGTTTTTGATACTGATAGTAGAATTGGATCCACCTGGAATGTCTCCCCTTACGCTACACATAGCATGTAGTACGTCAGTGCTCTTGGTAAAAAGTTAAGTTTAGACAGCGTTCGTTTTGTTTGCAACACCGATTCGTAAACGCCGTATAGACGTTTACGAATCGGTGAAAGAAAAATACAAGCCAATATTGTCCAATTAGAACGGCCGGTTCGACACCAGGAGATTGTGACCGGAAGCCATTATCGTTCTTTATTACAGTGCACAGGTGATTTCCAAATTAATATCGGGATGTATTTTTCCGATCGTAAAGTCCGTTCACAAATTAGTGTAGAGTACAAACGTACATTTCTTATTATATCAAATTATTAATAACTGACTGTTCACGAAACCTTACCTCTTTGATAACAGTGAAGATTTAGGATACTATTTATCTATTTAGATTCGCATTTGTACGGATCTAATGACTACTTGACTGTTGCTGTCAAAGTATTATAAAAGTAGCTTAGTTGGAGCATTCATTCTGGAATATCTAAATGTGAAAGGTAACTCCCACCAAAAATCGGGCATTCCCTCATGATTGGCATGCTATGGGGTCTTCATTCGGCTTTTATTCTTCCGAGGCCGAGGTCCTCATTACCAAAATGATAATGAATACTGTATGTTTATCGTCGCCTTAGAGTGAAAACCTCGGGAATGCAATTTTGGTCTTTATTTTTTTATACAACGTTTCTGGATAAAAAAAATATAGTACGCAGTTTTTTCTTCCTCCTAAAAAGTTACCATTTTTGCACTAACGAGGTATGCTATGCGGTATGCATGGTATGAGTCTAAATTCAACTTGGTTTAATGCTCTCTCTAGCCAATTTATTATGTGAGTAATGCTACCGCAAAGATTTCTCAGAATGAAAATGAGTTTTTTTTTTTCCCACTAGCTAGTAAAGATAGGCTTGTCCGTCAATCACGTGTGACACTCCACAGCAATGTCAGGGTCCAGGCTCGGGTTGCATCATGTGATCTGACGGTTATTTATAATTTATTGTGTGACTGTAGTAATGGGAGAGATGGTAAAGAAAATTGTGTTTTGTTGTGTAGGTAAATGATGTAATTTGGTAGTTCATGAACAGGAATATGATGAGAGTTTATTTTTGTGGATGGGATATAAATTCAGTCAGCCCTATGACGGTTACATGGAAGACAGGAACTCCTTACTCGTTTTCTCCAGATTTTTATCGCAGAGTTGAAATATTTTTAGTTGCTCATTTGAATAATCTTTGAAAAATAATGAAATGGTCTCATAGATCTTTATGCTATTAACTCGCACTAAAAAAACAAATTTTTGGTTTCGTAGCTAGCTGGCCATAGGCGTTACTGCGTTTCGTGTGGGGATGAGGGTTCAATCACACCATAACGAAGTGGATATAAAAATTAGGAGCATGTAAATATTTAGTATAATCTCTAGGGAATAACGAATATAAAGCTTATACCTACCTACGAAGTCGATGTTAAAAACTACTTGATGAACAACCTTTCTAACCCATGCTCAAACTCATTGAAGGCCCGAAGTTTCCGTCAACTATTTCTGGCCGCTCCAGAAACGGAGTGACGTCAACGGCGGCACCGTTCTTATTGGGGTTAACTTCATCACCAGCTACCCCCTCCCCCTGCCTCTCTGGTTAACGATGTTGATGTTTTGTTTGTAGTCTCAGATTGATGTCAGCGGGAGCTAGATTTTGAGATGTCTTGGATAATATTTGTTCCATTTTAACTTGGCTTGGTTTTCTATGCATAGAAGTATGCATCCGTGGCGGAGCGTGAGGATAAGCCGGTGTATACTTTCTTAACTCAAACATTATAATATTATTAATTACTTCTAGTATTTACATAAAAATTGCATATTATATTATTTTTTATGTTAATAAAATATTTAATGAGTAATAATATAATGTTTAAAAATAGAGATGATACACCGGCTTACCGTCACGCTCCGCCACTGGTATGCATATACAATATGCATAGAAATCCAGCTTCGGCAAGATTTCGTTAATGTAATTTTTGTTTTAATTACATTTTTGATAATTACAACCTAATTATTAATACCTAGAAATTGCCTTTTATCTCAGTTTAGTAAAAAAAAATTAAGACCGATTCACGGCTTTTCATAAAAAATGCTTTAACGATTTCGACCCCTTAAAGGTTAACCGCTATTGACCAATTTTTGACAGGTTGTCAGTCAGAGTAAAATAAAGGTCTATACGTTTTGGTTTTTTCACTTTAATCAATAAATTCAGTTTTATTGTTTTAGTATTCTCATACAAAACTAATTTCGGCGATTATGTGACCTTGTTTTGATCGTTAATCAAAATTCAAACAACGTATAGACCTAGAGTTTGTTCTGACTGACAACCTATTAAAAATTGGTCAAAATCGGTTAACATTTAAGGGGTGGAAATCGTTGACGCCTTTTATATGAAAAGGGTCACTTTTGCTTTTGCTAACAGTCCTCTTAAATGATTTTTATAAAACATTTTAATTTTATTTATTCGTTTAGGATTAAATTGCTGCTTATCAATAAAAGTTATTAAGAGGTAGGCCAATAAAGCAGGCAGGCAGGTATAATAGAATGTCTATGAATCCTACTGTTATTAAAAAAATACATAACCGAAAGAGATACCTGGGATTGTTTCTCTTTCAGTCAAATCTAAAATTACGGGATCCTTAATGTGTTATGGTAATTCGGGATATTAAGGAGCTGCATCGCGATACGCAAACCACGCCCTAATTCCCGAGTGGGGGTGCGTTGGATAGTGAAGGATTATATTACTGTCGCGCATGAAAAAAAGGGATAGCGTAGGCATTATTTACTTGGCTTAAGCGCCAAATTAATTAAATGTCTGTAAGGAAAGAACCAAGGAAGAAATCCTAAAAGTGGGCTATTAGCACATTTAAATGATAATTGTCAAAACTAAAATCACGCTGTCGCTTAGCGACACCAAAGTGAAATTTGTAAAGTCAGAGATGACTTTGAAAAAAAAAGTATCATGAAAAGTTAATCCAATCGTGTTTTCGTACTACTAGATTGTTGATTATTTAGTCACCATACATATACTTAAAAATTGTTATCCTTTGTCTTCTAGATCTCGCGTAGCCACATTCGAACGATGCTGCATTTTTTGATGCAGCCCCTTTCATCCAAATCCTGCCTCTGAAGCGTGATTTTGCAACAAACATCTAAAAGGCTATATATTAGTAGGATTGCGTATCTTAAAAGAGAGGATGTACTTGGACACTATAACGTAATTTTGCTGTTTATAGAACGTAATCTATGCTAGCATTAATTGTTACATGTGACACATTAGAAACTAACCTATCACCACTTATTACGTATTTATTCAGTAATCTGCCAATGATCATGTATTCCATGCAGTAAACTCTCTTTGGGGACATAGATCTCGCAGAAAGGAATTCCATCTCCACTTTTTCAAGCTCATATTTTCTTAAAACTGAAGCGGCAACAACAACCCTAACTTAGTAAAAATTTCACCACTGCATTAGCGGTACTGAGTATCTGAGTAAAGAAGCAATAAATTATTTGCTAAAATTCTCCTTTGCTTTCTATCGAACAAACTTTAATAACCCAAAAGAGTTGGGTAACAAAAACAGATGCGAGTAAATATTTGTTTAACCCGTCATTCCTTTCGAAATTAGTGTCTTAGGTGTGGCTGTTACCAATTTTTTATCTTTTAAATAGAGTAATAAAAAGTCGAGCGTTCAGGAACGTATAAAACTTCACGAAGTGCTGACAACCGAAGTGTTGAAAATCATCGGCGATTTATTAGGGAAGTGTGAGCTATTATAACTTCTAAATATATGAGAATAAGGGCTGATAAATGAAAGGTGAGAGCGAATATAGTTTTTGCTAAGTGACTTCTAAAATGTTTGATTCATGATAAGTGTAACGAGTGGTTTATTGTTTTGTTTAATGAATTTCATATTTGTAGGAGTGAATAAAAAAAAAAACCAGCTCGTCGGTACAGACAGTGTTCCGAAAAATGCTTCAGATGCACAATGCTTCCTGACACACTGGTGTTTATTTTCAGTTTTGTTCAAGACCGTATCGTCTACGTCAAGATGATGTATTTTGTCTTGTCAGTGTTTCTCCAAACCTTTTATTAAATTATCATTAACTAACTACTTGACAAGCAGCGCGACATTTTCTGCCTTCATTTCGTTCCATTACAGTAAAAAATTTAGCAGGGTGTATTTTGTCATCGTTAGGTTTCTCATCTGATATTTGGTTAAGGGGAAATTCTTTCAAGTAAAGCCAAATGAAAAATTGCATGATTGAGTCCTCTCGTTCGGAATCATTGGTCGAACATCGCCCCGAATGGGGGCTAATAAAATGCAGTTTGCGCTTTGGAACATGAGCGAAGGCGTGAACTGGATGCAATCGCAATGCTGGGTTGAAGCTCGACCAACATAAAAGTAGACCATCCGCTGATACAAAATACTTCTTTGTTAATGACACATTAACGTGCAAGCTATGTTGTCACACATTTACTGTAAAATTAGCTATATAGTTCATTTTAAAGAACGCGGACAAACCTCCAGCGATTAGGTCACAGAAGCTGTCACCGTAGCCGAAACCAGTGGATGACTATACTATGTATGTGCCCAAATTAAAAAAGTGGATGCAGTATGGGTATATCCCGGGAGTTCCATATTTTTGAGTTCCATATGGAACAACGTATCCAAGTGGAACTACTGGTACATATCCATATCTAACGTTACCTGTTTACAAGTTCCAGAAATTTTATATATCACGAGTATTTATGGAAACTGTCATCGGTGCTGGCGGTGTTTAGATTTGCAAAATTATTAGTTGTAGCTTTGTGAAGCTTTACGACAATACTACTATTTTTCAATTTAATTTCATTATTCTCACCTCTATTTGATATTTTCCGCAATTAAAATACCTCCTCGAATGTTTAATATGATTTTTAAGGCCGCTTAAGACGAGTGTGAACTTACAGCTTTTCATACAAAAGGCGATAACGATTTCCACCTCTTAAAGGTTAACCGATGTTGACCAATTTTTGGTTGGTTGTCAGTCAGAACAAAATCTAGGTCTATACGTTTTGTTTTTTTTTCTCTATAATCAATACATTCAGTTTTATTGTACTTGAAGTTTCTCATACAAAACTAATTTCGGCGATTATTTTATTTTGTTGATCTTTAATCAAAATTTAAAAAAACGTATTGACCTAGTTTTTGTTTTGAATCATCAAAAATTGGTCAAAATCGGTTAACATTTAAGGATCGAAAATCTTTATCGCCTTTTGTATAAAAAGGGTGATTTTTGCCGTTGGTTCACAGTCCTCTCTCTTAACGTTACCCGAACGCAAGTACAACGTTATCCGGAGTGTCTGTAATAAAACCAGGCGCCTCATTCGGGAACGCTAAGTGATTCTGTAGCGACTCATAAGCCAGATTTCTCATCCCACTCTTCCGCACGACGCGTAATGCATAAGAGCGAGATGAGAAATCTGGCTTACGAGTCGCTACAGAATCACTTAGCGTTCCCGAATGAGGCGCCTGGTGTATGTAGTTCTATATCGTTGCTGCGCGTGCAATACCGCGGAAGAGCACTTTGTAAAAACCGCGTATCTGCCGTTTTCGCGATTTTACAGGAACATGAAAATACTTACTATCTCAACCATTTAACTATATTCTATGCGATATCAAGACACTAAATGGCTGCAGTCATGAGACAGACATATACTCAGACTCTGCACATAAATTTCGCAAAATCGTTCTCAATTGTTTTTCCAAATTAGTATAAGTTACGTATGTACTGTTGTACACTAACTAACTCTTGTTTAAATGTAGATAAATGTGTACTATTTTATTCAATGCATGCGGTGTTTACCTATAAGTGGTTGTTACACTTAGTTAAGCCTATAGAGCTACTTTATTATTGTAATGAAATGCCAGTGTAAACAATTGTTGGTAAACCGAATAAATAAATAAATAAATATCTCAATTTTGTGCCTTTTGCTGTTACGCGGTATTTACAAAGTGCTCTTCTGCGGTATTGCACGCGCAGCGACGATATGGAACTATTGGGATTATTTGACATTGATAATTATGTATTGTTAATAAACTGTTCCATATGGAACTCCTGGGATAAGTATACTCTGAAGAATAGGTTTTCATTTGAAATAATTAGCTTTTCTCTTTTTGATAAGCACTGAACACCAATAACTTTCAGACTAGTCTAGCTTCAGACATCTCATGATCTACCTGCGCTGGCGTGCCGCCAACCTGTCTGAACTAGTTTAGTGCGGTGACGTTACTTGCCTTTTGTCTCTTTTTATGAAACGCTTCCTTGTTTCAAATTTACTGAGAATTTGAGGACACGTGCGAAATGATTTGCGAGTTTTCCTTTGAGACTTTGTTGCTTGCATTAATTATTTGAGTCGCTGAGTTCTATTTTTTATACAAAGATAGGTATCTATGAAATTCAAATCCTAGCATGAAGTGTAGATGGCACAGTGAAGGAATCATTTATTTAGTCATTCCATCACTTTGTAAAGGATAGTCTCAACAAGACGCAAACAAATGCGTCAGTATTTTTAAATAGGTAGTAGTTTTCATGTTCTTGAAAATTTTGCGTAGAAAAAGTGGACCCACTCTTTATGCCCTTGACTGTTCTTAATTTAAAAGTAATAACCAAAAAATTATATTCTATAAGATTTTCTTACAATATAAATATACTTTTGATGCGACTTGTACGACTATTTTGTATAGTAAATATGAGATTTGATGTTGTAGTCAGACCTGTCGCATGTATGAGTTGATTTCGATGCTTTCTTTATTTTATTTTAACAATCCAATAAAAGAAGACAGACGGCATTTCCCAAAAGCAAACATTTATAGTCGCCCACTCTGTCAAAATCAGAGCGAATTGTAAATGCCATGAGTCATACACTCATGATGTATTTCTGTACTAATATATCTTTGAGTAACACATATTACATATCTACTTCACACTATCGTTTTGGAGATATATGTAACTAGAGAGATATAGTATAGACTCTAATTGCAGGTAAAGGTTGGACAGAGTGACAGCGTCAGGTGTGCCTAAAATTAAATTTTACTAGTGATATTTCTTACGCTCGAAAAGGTGACAAATAAATGAACAAGAATAAGAAATAATACATTGTTTTTATTACACCTAATTCTCCTAATATTAGACAAGCTAAATATTTTCAAAATTCTGCCACGTTCATGTGAGAAAATAGTTTTGAAATAATAATCTTCCAAAGTTATTGGATTTATCATGAACATCAAACCTAAATGAGTACATGTAACAAACAAAATGATAAAACACAATGCTGATAGCGTAGTTCAATGTGTATATACAATTATATTAAAAACAAATGAATGTAACATAGTTATCACAATAGTTCTAAATGTAGATCACAACACAATGAACCGTACAACATAAACTGCTTCAATAAGCCAGATATTTACAATGGTCAATGATTCTTCACTCCGTCTCCGATCCTCTTCTCTTATATTACGATCAGTAATAATACATTCTGTATGTAGGAACGCTAAATACGTAGTCAATAGAAGGCCCCCGTGTATTGAAGAAATGTTTCTCGTAACAATAAACTCGACCTCTGTACCTGCATCAACATAGATCTCTCATTACGTCGTCAAGTGACCGCATGAATGATAAAGCGTGATAATGACGCTGTTAGACGATGATGGCTTGTGATCGTGATGATGATAATTTATGAGCAAGTTAATCGAGTTTCGTAAGAGTGCAACGACCCCGCTAAAAATATCCGGAGTCCCGAGTGGAATGTTCGGCGCATCTAATCTGTTAAACGCATTCCCGAAATTTTCTGCCATCAATTTCTTTTGCCAACAATAGATTCCACTGATTAACAGGTCACCCTTGTTAGAATAGATGTGTGTTAAGTGTGAGTGATGTCTTTAAATATGTTTTAGTTTAGATAACCGATAGTTTAGATTCGAACTAATGATTCCAGTGTCGTAAGACGCGTACGCTCCAGTTATTTACGAACGTCAATTGGGGCACAGTTGTGTAAAGCTCATGCCAATAATATTAATGAAGTACTCACTTGGATCCGAGAGCGGTTTTGGTGTCGAGAACTTCAACGATGTCTCCTGCTTTTAAGGAGACTTCGTCTTCGGCCGCTGCTGTGTAATCTGACGTGGCCACAATTACGTCTTCAACCTGTAACAAGGAAACAAACAATTAAATTCAATGAAACTAAAACTAAGACTAAACTTTCCTAGTCTTTCGATTTATACTTCAAGGTGTGGCCCAAAATAAATATTTGATGCAGTGACAGGACAAATGTAGATAAGCTACCTCTTGCGATATAATTTTAGAATCAAGGTTGGTTATTAAAATTACCTTAGGAGGACTTCTGCTACAACTAGATCTAGATCTCGAAAGAGATCTTGATGGGTATCGTTTATAACTTGGTGTGTAATCCACACTACTCATGCGACTTCTTGTGTTTTCCCTATCAAGTAGCACACCGCTGTATCTGCGGCCCCACCCGCCATATTTTGTTATTCTCTGATTGTTACTTATATTACAATAGCCAGTGAAATCTTCTAAGTCTTCCTCTTGATTATCAGCTACGAGACAACTGTACATAGAGAAGCGATGTGCCGTAGGCTGGCTTAGATTTAAGGCTGAAAATACGTGTAAAGGTTCAAAGTGTCTAATTCCATTCTCATCAAGAACTGTGTAAGCGACTTGACCCGTTAAAACAGCACGGCTAGCTTCCCTTGGTACGACCGCCTGCAAACCCCTTTTCATTATCAACAGAGCGCCTGGATGCTTCTTGCGTTGGAATAGAAAATCTTCCATGGCCAAGCTATTTTCTGGGTCAAGCAAATTCAAAGGCACGTCTGCTGACGTCATCAAAGGAGGTTCTTCAGGTACAATCATAAGCGCAGCACTTTCTCTCACTAAATCCCTTAATTTAGGATCTGTTCGAGCCAGTTCTGGGTCAGTTTCGAGTTTCCTTAATGCAGAGTGTAAGCTTGGGGTTTTGTCCGCGAGTTTCCGCATAACTGTCAGACGTTTCAAAATGTTTAGACTTGTCGGGTCGCTGGCTATTTTAGATAAACATTGCTCGTCGTTTACAACTGACAGGAGACTAGCAGCCACGTCTCTCATACCGAGAATTTTCGCCAGACCAACAGACTGGACTAATAATTCTTTTAAATCTTTTCTGTCTGTATCATTCATCATCACTTCTAATTCTTTAGTGCTTGCTTCTTGTACGGCGGATACGATGGCCTTTTGTAAAGTTTTCGTGGCTTCATTATCGGTTTTGATAAATGAAATTGAATCCGAAATATTGCCTAATACGTGATGTAAAAGACTTGTGTCACTTTTAGTAATATTTTTGAAAGCAGGGCCCAAGACATCATTTTCACTACTTAAAAATTCGCCAAACTTCTCAATAATGTCTTCTTCCGTGATAGTTTGTTTGTTCAAAGTGCTATTAATTGCAATTTTGATAAGTTCAACTTTAGGTTGCGTCGTGTTTTCAAGTATTTCTTCACAAAGGAATTCTTTGTCTTCATTATTTTGTAATATTTCAAACATGGCTGACACCAAATCTTCATTAATGGCTTTGCCCAAAATTGTATCAATTGATTTCAATATTAAGTTATATTTTTCTCTGCTGTTATTGTTATTTATTTCTTCAAACTGCTCAGCGGTGACCAGGGCAGCCAGGACTGCAGCTGCTATTGAATTTTTAACATGTTCTTGATGTGCAGTTTGTTCATTACCATTTACATAGCCTGCTTCTTGCATTTCAGCTCGCCGTTTACTTGCTCTTCCCTTTTTATCATTAACTTTTTCTTCATTATTATTACTGTCATGTAACTTCGACTTCAAATGTGCGCTCATTTCTATGATAGACGTAATCACGTTCATCAACTGATTTGCAACTCCATCTTTTAGCCCATAATCTGTGACAAAAGCTTTTAAGGCTTCTACATTACGTGTGTGGTTTAGAACGACACTTATGGCAGGAAGTTCCGCCGGTACCTGCCTGCCAATTGACATGCCGGCTTCAGATAATTGTCTTAGCATATTTGTGTCAATGCTCAGCTCTCCTTTGGTTGAAGTTGTATCATTGGGATTGGTTTTAATTTTAAGTAGCTTGAGCTCTTCAGGAGTAACAACAAAACTTTGTACAGAAAATTCAAGGCCTTCTTCACCTTCGGTAAGGTCAGGGGCAATGAACTTTAGACCTTCCGGTGTTTGAACAATTTGCCCAGGCACGAATGTAACTCCATTATCGTCTGTTTCTATTACTCTACCTGGAACAAATCTAGGTCCTTCTTCAGTATCAACTACTTGACCAGGAACAAATCTTGACCCTTCATCTTCTGTAGAAATCACTTGACCGGGTATAAAAGTTGGTCCAGCTTTAGTCTCAATAATTTGACCCGGCACAAAACGAGGACCGTCGATCGTGTGGATTGTCTGACCCGGTACGAACTTTGGTCCATTCCTTGTACTAACTACTTGCCCTGGTACAAATTTAGGGCCATCTGTAGTGTCTACAACTTGACCAGGTACGAATTGTTCTCCATTCTCAGTGAATACAATTTGTCCCGGTACAAAAATGCCTTCTACCATCATACCTGGTACAAACCGGGATTGGTTTAATTCGTTTTTCACGAGTCTTCCGGGGACAACTTTCCCATCCAATTTGGGTACTCTTGGGCCAGGATAAAATTCAATTCCTTTGGGGGTCTGCACCATGTGTCCGAAAACGTATAAAGAGTCTTCAGAGACTGAGCAAGTTTTAATGTCTATTGGTAATCCGGTTGGGGCTGACTCAGAGAAAGTAATGTCGTCCACTGACTTGGCTACTGAGAATTGAACATGTCCATTGGTTTCGACAAGGGTTTTACCAGCTAAAAACTTTTCTCCATATTCGGTATGCACTATTTGTCCTTCAATGAATTTAGGCCCGTCGATAGTTTCCACTGTAGTACCCGGTACAAAGGCTAAGCTATCGTTACTTGTTGTTTTTGATATGCCAGGTACAAATATTGTTTCTCCGTCTACTGTGACGGTTTGACCTGGTACAAATTTAAGACCATTAGGTGTCGCAAGTGTCGCTCCGGGTACAAATTGTAGACCATCATCATGATGCACTACTTGTCCTGGCACAAATTGCCAGTCATTATTTATCTTAGCGTTTTGGCCAGGAGTAAAAATAACTCCCTTGCTCTCTGTAATTGTCTGGCCCGGGATAAACTGAATACCTTCCGGAGTCATTATTGTTTGACCAGGCACAAAAATCTCTTCTGAACTGCTGTTTATTACTTTCCCGGGTACGAATTTTAATCCTTCTTCGGATATAACTGTCTGGCCTTCTGTGAAAACTGGTTTGTTGTCTTTGTTTTTCATAACTTGTCCACACACGAACTCCTCTCCTCTAGAAGTTTGGAGTACTTGTCCTGCTAGAAAACTAGGCTCATTCGTAGTTTCATTTGTAACTATATGTCCGGGTATAAACGCCGGACCTGTGGGAGTATTAACACTAAGACCAGGCACAAAAACTGGCCCCACTGGAGTCTCCACGGTCTGTCCAGGTACAAACAATGGTCCTTGAGGCGTGTTTACATGTTGACCAGGAATAAACTTCTTTGCTTTATTTATATCTACGGTCAAACCAGAAATTTTGGCTATCTTTTCTCTCTTGCCTTTCTTTATATTTTTAATAACATCTGGTAATATTTCCAATGACGCAAGCATATTAATTTTGTTTTCTGAAAGTAATTTTTCTTCAATATTCATTGTTTCATTTAAGCGCTCCTCAGTGAGTTCTTTTACAGCATTTAACATCATTTTCGACGGACGTTCTTTTGGAACTTTTAAGGGATTAACACACGGAACACACTCTAGAGCAACTGAAATATCGCTGATATTTCGATCAGACTCATATATCTCAGCTTCACAGTGATACGGGGTTAATTTCACAGGCGTCGGCAGCTTCGTTGCCGTTGGAATGACTTGTTTATTATCAACTTCCTTCTCAAACACTTCCCAGTCCCAAGATTCTATAAGTGGGTGCATTCGTTCCGTCCACTCTCCGGTGCACATTGCAATACTTGACTTCGACCGCATATGGCTAACGTCAAAATGATTGCAACTAAAAGTTTTAACATCGTGCTTTTCATGTTTATATTCATCCAATTTAGCTTTCTTGGCCACACGTTCTTGGCGTTGCTTCTCTTCTTCTAACTCTTGTACCTCTGCCAATTTTTCTTTGGTTTCAAATATTTTCTTCATGGACGATAAACCTGCAGCACGCTTCCTCTTCTTTTTTCTTTCCTCCAATTCTTCTTTTTCCCTTTGTTTTAAGACTTCAGCGTTTGGCCCCTCACCTTCGTACATTTCGATTTCTTCTGTAAAATCTTTAAAGTCCATTGAAACACTACGGCCCTGCTTCGTTTTGATTAGCACTGTGTCCGAATCCTTTGCCAGCATAACATCCCTAACATCGCCATCACGCACTGCCGCCTCCATACGAGCAGAGAACACTAAACTGCATCGCCTTTCTTGAACCGTATACACATAACGTTTGTCATCTGTCACTTGTTTCGTCAACAGCATATCCATTAAAGCCTTTTGCGCCTCCGTCGAACCATCAAGCACAGGAAAAATATATCTAAAGTCCGGCAGCAATTCATGTTTCCTGTTTCCATAGTTAATTTCAGGTGCATAATGATGCGGCCCTAGTTCGCCGGAGACATTGGTAATCTTGCACTTTTTACTGCCGGAACGCGTTGTGAGGAGCACTGGAATGTAGTGGTGTGTCGGCAGCCCATAGGACTTGCCCGTTATCCTGCAGCATCGCTTCGCATCCGCCGGCGAGATCGGAGCGAGAAGTGGAAAATAATTTGGCTTGGGCAGCCCTCTGCTGCGGCCTGTAATTCTGCAGAACGACATCTTCACGCGATCATATTTGTTTACTCAAGTAAAAAAATGTTTTGTTTGGTTATCGTGCGAGTGTGGAGCGTGCGTGAGCGCAGCTGCTAGCGCGGAGGTCGCTGAGAGACTGGCGCTCGCGCTTTACACCTTCGCGGCAGACGGTGTGGTGGGCCGAAAGCTTGTTCCGGTTACAGGTTATTTATAAACAAAAGAAATTACGAATATGTTCTATACGCGAAATGACACAGTTTCATGCAAAAAACGTATTTTATCGTTGTCCCCTATAATTGCGGCGTAACAAAGCTTATTTTCAACCGTCATACGTAACTAAATACACGTAACTGCCAATTTTCTGAAGCGCTGTCAAAGTTGCCAAAATCATTTCACACATTAAAAAAATCTTGTGTTACGAAACGGCGACTAGGTTGGCTATTATTAATTAATCTCAACGCGAATGACCTCCCGGAGGAATAACCTAATATTTTTTGAAATGAGACGTCACTCATTTGTGTGAGCTCTCCGTGGGCTTTCAAAACTCTCTGTCAAGGCGAGAGAGCGTTTACGTAACCGCACGGTATAAATAAATATCGGTTAAAATGAAAACACTGACGATTGCCAGGTTAAAGTGGCAGTATTAAAATGTTACACGAAACACTAGTGTGTTTGACCCAAATAAAAAACAGTAAAACACCATTAATTGTACATCTAAATTATTTATCATTAAATCAAACAGCAAAGCAATATTTAACGTATGTTACTTATAATATGTTACTAAACTAAGTTTCAGAAACTTATATTCATGAAGATTAAACAGAACGGTATAACGAAAAGCAAAAAAAAAAAAAATGTTTGACTATTCCTTGAATAGAGAATCTTTGACATCTAAGTACCTACAAAAAGAGACACACTTTTTTAAATATTTTAAACAGCCAGCTATGCTATCAAAGGCTTTTAAATAAATTGATTTAGAAAGAAATGTGTATATATTCAACAACTGTTGAAAAACGTGAGATAATACTTACATACATATATCATGCCTGTTTCTCAAAAGGCAGAGACCACGGATTTCGACCTGCTACGATTCTGACACACACCTTTTCATTTCGTCTACTCTCATTAAGTTCGTCATACACGCTCGCCGGTTTAGGGTACTTTTGACCTGGCCTAGGCGTATTATCATAAATAGCAATCCTTCACATACACCGCACCTAAACGCTGATAACTTCATATGCGTTGCATGACAAATATGATTCTAAATTACTCAATCAATTCCAAGTTAATTTCAGATATTTACATTTTAAGAACAAAATTACGAATATACAAATTAAAACTTTCGTGAAACATTATTAACATTATAAATACAAACATGTCGGACTATTTCTGACAATAATTCGTGAGTAAGCCGTTTACATTTAAAATGAAAATTACGAATATTTGAGACGTTTTCAGAAAACTCAAGACGGCCTGCAAGATCTTTTATTTACCACTACATCATTATTAGTGCCCTAAGGTTCATTCTCAATATCGAAGCAACTTCAGATTCTAAAAAACTTTGTTAATTTCAAATTTTCATATCCTTAAAAGTCAAATTCAAACCATATTTATTCAATTTAGGCTTTTATAAGCTCTTATGAAGGTCAAGGAATGAATCTACCACCGGTTCGGAAAAAACCATCTACTGAGAAGAGCCGGCAAGAAACTCGGTGAGGTATATTTTTTTCAAAACAGTACACATATAAGTTAACAATGATGTCTACAGTTTTGTACAAATCGAAGTATATACCACAGTAGGTACGCCCATCGAGACCCAGCGATCGCCAGTGCAGGTCAGGATTTATCCAAAACATGATGTAGTCTTTTACTGTGTAATATTCCCTAGGAATAAGAATTCGCTTTACAGTAGATTTAAACATAGTGCCTGTTTTTTCAATGATGTCTTCCACCAACAAATGCAGCAGTTAGGCTATTTTACTACCTACCTACTAAAATTCACAACCCTCGAAAATCTAGGTCGTTTATTACGGAAATTCTCATAGAGATTTAGTAACATGGTGTGAATTTAATGTACCGAGGTGTTTAAAGTATTTGCTGAAAGTTATTTATTGGTTACAGATGTAGGCATTGAGAAATTATCTTAACGAATGAGAAAGTTAATGTTTGTTGGATATTTAACGCATGATCGAAAACTATTTGGCAACAACTCCTTAGTACATTTCCAACTACACAAATTCATAGAGTTACAAAGCATAGAAGGATAGTTTACATACAACCGCCCTGACAAAAGCGAACCAATAAACCGGTGCGCTTTGACATTTGACACTATGGGAGCGTCCCGGCGTTTCTATGAATGTGGAGCCATAAATGGCACCGATTTTATTGCTTCAAATTGTGCGCGCGGACTCGGTTTCTATTGCGTTATTATTCTAAGCGAGTTAATTTTGTGTACTTATTGTAAAGGGTACGCGATATCATCAAAAGCTTTGTTCCAACTAAAGCGTTACTTTAATAATTTTTATATAACTTCTGCCAAGAGAAGCAAAAAAGTTACTCATAAGCTGCATTTTCGTAAAAGATAACGACAGAAACTCAAAACGTCTCTGGAAATCTTATAATTAGAAATTGACCTTCAATTTCTTTCCCAAGAAACAACGTTTCTCAGTTTACCTCATCATAAATATCTTCAAAGCAAACGGCCAGTGAAAGAAAAGATACTCCATTTAAAATCTGCACGGAAATATGCAATATTACCGCTTATTAAAATAAACAGCTACTGACGCACTTTGCTTTGTATCATTAGCATTGAAGTTTTTAGCGATCTGTTTTAAACTATCAATTGGTATTCTTAAGGTGCCTCTTAATACATCTCTTTCACTGATTGCTACAACAACAAAAAGTTCTAACCTTTATTCAAAACAAAACCATTTCGAATTGTTAGAAGTGTACGATAAACTCAAAATTAACACTTAAGATGGAATCATGTCAGCATTAAAGCCTGAAGAAAGAAGACTCAAAGATATTAAACTTACTATGGTTGTAAATCAAGAGATTCCTCGATTCGACGATGAGGAAGCATAATGCAATTCAGGAAGAAGGTTAACCTTCTGACATGTTTTGCACAAATGACATAGTAATAATAAAATAACTGCTGATTCCCAGTTGCTTCACCTTGATGCTTTATTTTGCGAAGGATTGGCGGCTGAGGACGCAACCTCGGAGAAAATGCATTCGATTTAACTCTCATTATTCAACTTCCATATTTTTAATAGATTTACAAGCTTATTATCTCTAGACATGTCTTTATAAATGTTTTAATGATTGTATAGCACTAACCTGCACTGAGCTGAAATGCAAGTAGATTCTCCTATTTTCCCATTTCAGAGCAATGTCAAATGTGATTTACCTGACAATTTTGTCTAAAAAGCTCACCAATAATAGCTGGCATCGCATGGTGCATAGTAAAGTAAAGCCTAACTAAAAGGGTAGCTGGTAGAGATCCCCTAAAGGGATAAATTAACCTTTGAACATCTCTACTATAATTATTTTTACTGTTGTCTTGTAATTGTTTTTCGCACAATAAAAGTGTTAATAAGGCCATCAATCGCCTTGAGTTGTCACCGTTTGTCTCTTACAAACTAGGTTTCAATCATTTGCATATTATGTTCTTATACAGGAAATGCTTATAAGAAAGTAAACCATCCAAAATATCCCTGTACCAATCATCTACAAGCATGATCTCGGGAAAACCCACTTGTAACTCAAGAGCTCTCGATATATTCATACCCGTAGCGGAAACGTCAAACCGCCGAACACGCCACACCTGCGCCGGCGTCGCTTCCTGCGCTAGCTATATATATATATATGTTCGAGATGAATGACCTTGAATTACCTAGTTCTTTGGTTAATGATATTTTTAACAGCGATTCGTTTGAATTTTAAAAGCAATTTTTTACTACAGCAGCTAGAACTAAGGAGGTTTTACCCTATCCTGATCAGAATGTCTAACTTTTAATTCGTCTACGAAGCAAAATGACTGAAATCCTCCTCTGCTGCACTGGGAGTGAAGAAATAGCGTAGAATGCGTGCAGATGCTTATCATCCTGGCATGTCGTAAAAGTCGACTAAGGGACGGGTCCTCTCCAACATGGTGGACTATCTGTATGGGCGATGGGCTGATCACCTGTCACCATACGGTTCATCATACCATCTTAGGACTAATTAATCGAACGTGGCCACAAGTAGTCTTGTGGCTCTGCCGACCCCATTAGGGATTTCGGGCGTGATACTATGTATGTAAATCGTCTTAAGATCAAAACGTCTGCCAAGCTAAATGCCTAAATTGCAATAATACCTAAGCAGCAAATTGTGTAAAGATTGTCTAAGGATAAAGATAAAGATAAGGAAAATGATTGTAAAGGTTGTCGTTAGTCATATTGCCTGTTAGGCCTTTTGCTTCTTAGTCAATATATGCTTTAGGCTAAATTTCACTTAGACGTTTTGATTTTTACGCAGCATGATCAATAAGGGTTTTACCTTTCAAACCTATAGCTACTAAACTTTGCTTTGTCAATTGTAGGTAAGGAACCCGAGTTCCAATTATCACCGCTATAACTATAACCGCACCGTAAATTTTAAATCCGACTGCATATTTCCCAATAATCACCGCTATAACGCTTCTGGTGAATCATAAACGGCGTATCACCAAAAAAAATAGCGATTTCAAGAATGCAAACTATCGAAAGTTTCCACGAAGCCGTTTTACGGATTTTTCACGTCGTGAAACAGGAAAACGTTGTGATAATGTCCAGCGTACTTTATGACAGTGGCCCGTCCAATGATTTCAAGGTGACCTTAACAGTTCATGAAAAAAAAGTGGAAGAATGTTACATCAGTTAAATCAAAGAAGTTTAATTAGGGTCTTTTGAAGATAGTTCATTGAACGAAAAGACAAGAAAAAATCTTGTGTTATTGTTTTAACTACTAATGAAAAAGCGAAATCCTTATTTGTTATGAACCGATAGAGATAAAAGAAATACACTATCAACGGCTAACATTTAAATGTAAATTACGAAGAGTAACAAATAGCTAAAATCCATCTTTAAAGTGAATACATTTAAGGCTTAATTAAATTCACTAAACAGAATCCAGGACCGGGGCCAAGACTTCATTATCTACAATCAAAGTTGAAAGAGAAAAATCTTTTGTTCTAAACGCATATATCAAACGCTTGCTCAGCCCCTATTGGATGTGTTTCAAAGAGAACAAAACCTAGTTTCGGCACGTTTCGGTAAACAGACTAAACGTAGAACATTCTGATGTTAATAAAATTATTTCAATGTGTGTCATCGAAAAGACGCCTACGACACATAGCGAAGATTCAAATGTAAATATGTAAAAGCACAATCGATGGATATAACCACATTCTTAAAAATGTTCTAATGGAATTTACGGGTGTTTAGTGATTACTAGGACATTTCTGCCAGACGCTAGTGCGTTTATCTTCCATCTGTTTGCATACTTGTCTTAAGAAAATTGTATTTACTAGATTTATTGCGAGCAATTAGGTAAAACAATGTTTGTGATTTCAAAACTCAACTCAACTAGATGAATAAAACGTTCGGGATATTAGTTAAGAGGACCAACGGCAAACATCACCCTTTTCATACAAAAGGCGATAGCGATTTCCACCCCTTAAATGTTAACCGATTTAGACCAATTTTTTATAGGTTGTCAGTCAGAACAAAATCTAGGTCTATACATTTTTAAATGTTGACTAAAGATCAACATAGTCAAATAATCGCCGAAATTAGTTTTGTATGAAAATACTAAAACAACAATAAAAACGTATAGACCTAGACCTGTTTCTAAATGACAACCTATCAAGAATTGGTGAACATCGGTTAACATTTGAGAGGTGGAAATCGTTATCGCCTTTTGTTTGAGAAGCCGTAGGTTCACACTCCTCTTAATCGTATCTCATTCATCGTATTTTAGAAACATTTTTTTTTCTGGTATGTTAGATTTATAATGGAGCAATTAAGGATTAGTCATGTCACACAAATGGTGCCATTTTGCCCAATGTTTAGTCTATGACTTCAAAGATAGGCTCTCTAATACTACCTATACATTAATATACCGTCTACGCTTGTGTGCAATCAATATTTACCACCTTCACAGTCCATAACTGTTAACGTCATTACAATGCTTTAGCGTAATTACAACGTTTTAACGTCGAATTGTTTACTTATTTTGTGCCAAATTGTACTATTACAAGGTGATGAAATCCAAACATAAAGTCCTCAACATAAATCGCAACTTCTATCCATCCACGACGATATGAAACTGCAGTTGATAAAACAAGCACCACGCAACAATTATTTATTGGAACAAAACAACGAAACGCATTCACAAAGAGAGATGTGACAGCGACGAGGCGTAACACATAACAGTATAGTGTTGCTTAACAAAATGCACCTTCAGAATAATGCTTTCACGCTAAAATGGATAATGGACATTAACCACACAGTAAAACAAGAGCAAAATCATTCTGATTAGGTCGTGTAATACGTACACAATTTTCGCAGTCTTCGGAACGTTTATGAACCGTCCACGACTTCCAAGTATTAATAGCCGACGAGTGACAACTCAAGTGCCATTGTTTTTTCTGTCAGGTTTAAAAAAAGTAAGGCCCACTCGGACTGGTAAATATAGCAAGGATTCTACTCGTAGTAATATAGAATGGTTTTAAAGAAGTGCATGGGTAATTTCAAGCAGATATTGTAGATCATTACAGAAAGAAAGTTAAGATTTTGCCATCTACTTCTTAGTAGGTACTTTTTCTCTGACTGGTTTCATGAGAAATTAATACGAAACTGAAGCTTTGAGCTGGCCTGTTATTTTATTATTACAATCCCGAATGTCACAGTACAGTCCGCGCCCGCACTTCGGGGAATCGGGGGCTGGAACAACGGGCGTCGTGCGCCGCGCTTTGACCGTCCTTTCATACCTTACACTCTACCAGTGTTTCCTAAAGGCATGCTCGTACTCTCATCGATGGTGTTCCCGTATTAGTCATTTACTGCATACAATCGTTACTTTAATGTGCTTTAAGATTCCTTGGCGTGGTCTTACCCATTAGATTCCAAGTGTATTTAAAGGTGCCATTTTTATTTTAGAACAATTGGAATCTAGAATTGATAATTCAATAAACTTTCAACTTTACAAAGCCATTTTCTGATGTTATAGTCCCATTGCCATTGTTAAAAAGCAATTCTATGTTTTGTGTTAAGTGGATCAGCTCAAACGAAAAACGAAATACTATACTAAGAACTCGTCAACCGTTTGTCTACGGATCTAAACTCCCGCGCACGTCTCGTCTATTCATTTGGCGTCGCTCCGAGGTCGTTAACGGCCAAGTTAAGAATAATGTGAAATTAGCACGAAGATATAATTAAAGTTAACGGCTAATGAGTAAACGGCTGCTTTGTGAATGGGATATATTCATATTCATATTTTTATTTATATTCATTTATTTAGTAATAGTCATACATTGTCAACATTATTAGGATGATCAAAGATTGGGTGCATACATTAACTCATGCAATTATATAATATAAGTAATTCACAAATTAAAATAAAAAATATATATATAAATAAAAAAATAAAAAATAAGTCATCTTATCTTCTAAATATTCGTACACAGAATAGTAAGCCTTCTGGATTAGCCACTGTTTCAGTCTGCGTGTGAAGCAAGAGTCCGAGATAAACGAGAGGATAGAGGTATTTTTTTAAAATTATTGTACGAATATGAAGCTTTTGTGTATATTGAACGTTGCAAATATACCTGTCATGTTAGAATCAGCCAGTTATTAAATTGTTTGTTTCAACGAAAAAACCATCAAAATAGTGGATAATTGGCAACCCAGAAATAGATGAGCCAAGATTTTAGAAGTTATCTTGATCGATACTTAAGCTTCCTTGGATTCGTTATCTTGTCAATCTTTTGTTAGTAAATCATAAAGTCGTCCTCGCATCTCCGTATGGGCTTTTTTTGGCGCTAATGAAACTTCCTATGTGTGATCACAACCCAAATCTTAAGCCTTATAAATAATCATCAAATAATGTGAGTTATTGACGTTTTACATCAGCTGTTCATAAAGCTTAGTTTAGTCCTCCAGATTACAGGCGCTGAAGTTGTCATAATTATTGTCTAGAAACTTCTCACACCCATTTAAACCATATTGATACTAGTGGCTCCGTGAGCTGTAGACCTCGCGACAAAAGACTTCAAAAAACTGAATCTAAAACAAAAACCCTTTGAAAAATAAGAAATAATGATTAGCCTTGCGACAAACTTAACTTTGCCGTTGAAAAACTGATTTCTGAATACATCGACATACGTAGAGTCAGTTTACCAACACCGCCAGTAAGTTTGTAATTGCAAAAACCTCCATATCTCCGCCATTTTCAAATATTTCGAAAACTGAATCGATACATTTTTTTATACATTTACCGAACCTCCTCACAAAATTTCACGAGAATCGGTTGAGAACTGCGAGCTGTAGACGAGAACAAATGGACATCCGTTGCACATTGGACATACGAAAGCATTATTGCCCAAGCTGAAACGGAGAAGCTTCGCTCGCTTCGCTCGCTCGGTCGAAAATAATTAATTCTAATAACCAATACTTTCATAAATTGATTCATTTTACCGCTCCTGTTTTTGCAAGTTTTCGTAAATATAACTTATACAGTTGCCAATAGCATGAGTCAGGCTGAGTCATTGTGAGTTTGTTTATTTTATATCCTACTTTTATATATAACTTTATCTACACCCATATCATAAAACCTCCATAATGTAATCACAAACCGTAGGAAATGACCATCATTATGAAAACAAATTAGGTAAAACCAGTACTGTAATAATATTACAGTATCGATTTTAGTATCGTAATGAGATTAAATTTGGAACAGCTGTCAAAACTCAAGTCTCTATTCTAGTATCCATAGATATTGTTGACGGCAGAACATAAAAGACAATAACATAGTTTTACTGCCCTAGAATAAGTCATAAATAAGTTAGATTTAATTGTTTACATTATTTGTATAGACATCCGCACCGCTGCGACGGTTGCGCAATACTAAGCCGCGCTCCGCTAGAAAGAGCGCATATATATGTAGCTAGAAAGAGATAGCACTAGAGCGCAGGTCACGTTTCCGGTACACGTGACTTGCCGGAAGTTTCGATGCATACTCGAACGTGATTGGTTGATTTATTGATTACTGGGCTCTACGCCCACTAGTTCTGCCCACCTAGGATTGTATATAAATAAAGCAGGTTGGCCAATAAAGCATGTAGTAATTCGGAATAAGTCTTTTATTCTGAGCTCCCAGAGGAAGAAAAAGGAAGAAACAGGAAGAAGTAACAAGTGAAAAGTATCAAGATAGCACTACAGATCCAGAACGGCTACCCGGGCGAGGGCAGGGTGATCCAGCAGCAGTGGCGCAGTAGTAAAATTAATAATTTCAGACGTCAATCAGTTAAAGTAATAGTCATACAGTCCACTTAACCACGTGTGTGGTGAACATTTTCTTGGTCCTTCGAGCCGGATCTTCGCGGATAGCACCGGGTATAGTGCATATAATATTCTTGTTTCTTCATAATGTCGACATACTCGACACGCAGCCAGACGCGTCGTGAGGAGGAAGAGCGGAAACGCGCCCGTGCAGGCACTAACGTGCAAGTGTCGGATAGTGGAATTACAGCGTCGGGTGTTGTACCGGCGTCGCCGTCACTGTTGAGCACAAACTTAGCGCACACGGGTGCTGTCGTGTTCCCGGAGGAGAATATGTACGGGAGGGTGTTCGATCACTCTCGCGGCAGCGGGGCCGACACGGTTGTCACAGGATTGCCGCCAACTCGATTGAGATCTACAGCGTCGAGGGCACCGAGCGTAACGTCGACTAGTTCAGCCCGTGCCCGAGAGGCATTACGGGCACGAATTGAATATGAAGCGGAGTGCGAACTACATCAATCACACGTCAATATGGTGAACAAGAGGAAGGCTATGCAACTAGCGGAATTGGATGCCGAAGATGAAGCCGAGCAGGCTGCCGAGGCCAGCGGACAGAGGGTCGACGAATGGTTAGAGAAGTCGCCATTCGTCGAGGCGGTGGCGCCGACCCGGACTGCCGCCACTGAACAAGTGGAGTATGAAGGGCGGACCGGGGTGAATTTTGAGTGCCAACAACCACCAGTGGGGAATCTCGCCAATAAGGATTGGGCCACACCGCGCATCAGGGAAGGACTGCTAAGCCAAAATGTCGCGGCCGGTTTGGAACGCCGCAACTTACCAAGAGATGTGCGCTTTGAGACTTCAACTGCGGAACAGCGCCCAGTTGAGAGTGAGTATCGTGACGACATGAGGTACGAGCGTCGTGAGAACAGAGGAGATGAGCGTCGGGATAGTTCGAGGAACAGATCGAGTCATGCTATAGAAGAATTGGCCGAAGCACTCCAGAGCATGGCGAGGGAACCGCGTCCTACGCCGCGGGCATTCTATGAACTGCCTGGGTTCAGTGGTGAAAGTACGGAGTGGCTTCTGTTCAAGAAGAAGTATGAAGACACGACACGTCAGTTCAAGTATACAGCGCAAGAAAATATATACCGACTGCAAGCTTCGGTGCAGGGACGTGCCAAGACGCTGATAGAAGACTTACTGCGGACAACCTCGGACCCCGCAGAAATAATGGTGGCACTCGAACGAGCGTTCGGGAGTCCGAGCCTGTTGCTGCAAGGTGCGTTAAAGAAGATACGTAATTTACCGCGAGTGAGTGATAATGATACTAATGCATTAAGACTGTTTAGTGCAACAGTGCGATCGTGTGTGTCAACGCTGAAGAATATTCGTGCGGACGGATACTTAAATAACCCACAGTTAGTGCGCGAAGTGTTAGACAAGTTGTCACCGGCTCAGCGCATGGAGTATAGTAAGTACGCCAAAGACGCTTCAATCAGGCTAGGCACGGACTTACGTGTGTCGCCTACGCTTACTGTGCTTGTGAATTTCCTTGATGAGCTGGCCGATATTGCCGGATTCATCAGTAGTGTCGACGTGTTAAGCCCAGCGCACGCAGCACGACCACCACGTGACCGCCAGCCCGCGGTTAAACAAACGCATCAAGTGCTTGAAGTAAGTGAAACATTCTCCCAGTGTCCGATGTGCAAAGGAGCACATAAAATAACAGTGTGCCCTGCGTTCAAGAAATTAAGTGTAGCAGATCGATGGGACTTTGTGAAAGAAAATAGACTTTGCTTTAAGTGTATTGTCAAGAAACATAATAAGTTTACGTGTAAAGCAAAGAAGTGCGCGAAGTGTAGTTATGGACATCATACCCTGCTGCACGCCGACAGAGTGCAAAGTACCGCAGAAGAGGTACACGAAAGGCCGACGCCGTCTACCCCTGCCCTCGCCGCGGAAGCCGTCACCAACATCGGACAATATAGTGGCAAGGCCCTATTGAAGGTTGTGCCCGTGACAGTGAGTGACGGAAATTGTGAAGTCGATACGTTCGCCTTGCTCGATGACGGTGCAAGCGTATCCATAATAGACAAAGACTTAGTGAAAAGTGCAATTGGACGGTGCAAACCGCTTAATATTATCAGTGCAAGTGGACACTCAGTGACAGATAGTGAATCTCGCAGTGTAAATATTAGAGTTAAGGGACCTAATAGTGAGTGGCATGATGTAGCAGTAAGGACAATGGCTGACTTCAAGTTACCGGCGCAGTCTGTCTCCGCCGCGAAGCTGCGGGAGTACAGGCACCTGAGCGACCTATCCTTGGGAGAAATGCGAGAGGCGACGCCGAGGCTGCTCCTGGGTCAAGATAACTGGGAGCTGATCATCGGCGAGGATCACAGGCGAGGTAAGTCCGGTCAACCAGTCGCTTCACTCACTAAGTTAGGCTGGGTGGCTCATGGCCCAATTGGTAGAAGTAAGCACTGTGAGAATGAATCTGTGTGTAACTTGCATGATCTTGATAAATTGATTAAAGATCAATTTGATTTAGATAGTTTAGGGGTAGTAGAAAGGCCACGAAAGAACCTTCTGGAAGCACGAGCGCTAGAGGTTCTAGATTCGACTTCTAGACAATTGGAAAGTAAACAATGGGAAGTAGGTTTACTTTGGAAGTCGGACGGGGTAACTCTACCTGATAACAGAAGTAATGCTTTGTCTCGTCTGTATAATGTCGAAAGGAAAATGGACAGGGATTCGAATTATGCAAAATTGTATTGCACTCAAATTGACCGGCTTGTAAGCAATGGTTATGCTAAGGTGTTAGAGAAGCCTTTTGAAGGCGAACCTAAGTGGTTTTTGCCTCACTTTGGAGTTACAAACATTAATAAGCCGGGCAAGTTGAGATTAGTGTTCGATGCTGCGGCTACATTTAAAGGCACAAGTTTGAATGATCATTTAACGAGCGGCCCCGACTTGTTAAACTCGCTCCTTGGAGTGTTGTTTAAATTCAGAAGTAAGCCTGTCGCGGTAACAGCTGATATCGCGGACATGTTTCTTAGAATTAAAATAGCTGATAAAGATCAGGGCGCGCAGATGTTCCTTTGGCGCGGAATGGATCGTAATTCAGAGCCAAAGACTTACGTAATGGATTCTATGATTTTTGGAGCCGCATCATCGCCAACATCAGCTATCTATATATTGAATAAAAACGCGCAGCGTTTTGTAAATGAATCTCCGAGCGCAGTCGATGCCGTATTAAATCGACATTATATGGACGATTATTTAGACAGTTTAGATGATGCTGCAGCAGCCGTGAAGCGGATTGCTGAATTGAACTATATTCACGCTGAAGGGAATTTTAATATTCGTGGATGGACATCCAATGACCCTGAGGTTAAAAGGTCATTGCCTGAGATTTTGTCCGATAAAGTTGACTTGGCGAAATTAGGCGGGAATATAGAGAGGACGCTAGGGTTAATATGGAACCCAGATAGTGATAATTTGGCGTTCGATGTCACTTTTAAAAGGTTAAAGCCCGAGGTCGCTAATGGAAAAAGCGTTCCCACAAAAAGGGAGTTTTTAAGCGCCATAATGAGCGTCTTCGATCCCTTAGGGTTGCTATGCCCAATTTTAATAGAATCAAGAATGATTATGCAGAAAGTTTGGAAATCAGGCATAGGGTGGGACGAGAGGCTAAATGATGAATGCTTCCAGGAGTGGCTTTCGTGGCTGAATAGGTTAAATAAGATAGCTAGTTTTAAAATACCTAGATTTTATAACTTAGCATACAAGGATAATTTAATTTTACACGTGTTCGGAGATGCGAGCGAGCAAGCATATGCGGCCGTGGCCTACCTTGTTGATGAAGTTGGGAATGTCGCATTGATAGCGGCAAAGGCGCGTGTAGCACCTGTAAAGATAACAAGTATGCCAAGACTAGAGTTACAAGCGGCAGTGCTCGCTTGCAGACTCGCTCAGACAATAAAAAATGAGCATGATTTAAAGATAGTGAGAACCGTGTATTGGTCTGATTCTATGACGGTGTTAAGATGGATCAGATCTGAACCGCAATCTTACAAGCCGTTTGTGACTCATAGATTAGCAGAAATTGATACGCATTGTAAAGTAAATGACTGGTCCTGGGTACCCTCGTCTGAGAATCCCGCTGACGAGTGTACGCGGCCCAACTGGAACATTGAGAAGAGCATATGGCTGTCCGGTCCGCATTTCATTTGCAGGAATGAAGAGGAGTGGCCCCGGGAGAGGAGCGTCGAGACTTCGTGTACTGACCCGGAACTTCGTGCGTCAGCCAGACCCGTGCACGCCGTCAACACCGCTCCCCCACCCCTGATGAACATTGGGCGCTTTTCATCGTGGACACGAGCAGTACGCACGCTAGCAAGAGTGTTCGCTTTCGTGCAATCACTGCGCGAAAAGCGACGAGTCGACTTGTCAGCGCCAATGGTCGAGCGCGCTGAAAATACACTCCTGCAACAGTCGCAACAGATGTCGTTCCCGGACGACATAGCCAAATTGAAGAACGGCAATCCAGTCTCGAACACCAGCCGTCTGTTACAACTGGACCCAATGTTGTGTGAAGATGGATTAGTGCGTGTCAGAGGTCGTCTACTCCACGCAGACGTCGCCTTTCAAATGAAGCACCCGATAATCTTGGATGGAAGTAACGAGATTACTCGGCTGATAATCAAGGACTGTCACACGCGCACACTTCACGGGAACCCAGAATCAGTAGTGAATGAGCTACGCCAAAAGTACTGTATTCTACGCATCAGACCTGCAGTGAAATATGCAGAAGCCAACTGCCAGTATTGTAAGAACCGTAAAGCAAAAGCGAGTGCACCAAAAATGGCTGATTTACCGGAAGGAAGACTACAGCATCATCAACCGCCATTCAGTCACTGTGGATTGGACTACTTCGGGCCGATTGAGGTAGTCATCGGCAGAAGACGTGAGAAGAGGTGGGGTGCTTTGTTTACGTGCCTCACCATACGAGCCATCCACATCGAGATCGCAGCTTCGCTGAGTGCTGACTCGGCAGTAATGGCGCTGCGCCGCTTCATTGCTCGGCGCGGCCAACCTATTGCAATCTACTCCGATCGGGGTACGAACTTTGTTCGAGCCAACACGGAGTTGAAGGCAGCGTGGAACAATATCGAGCAACGGCTAACCGACGAGCTGGCAACAAGGAAAATTGACTGGCGCTTCATCTCACCAGCATCACCACATATGGGCGGAGCCTGGGAAAGGATGGTACGATCAGTTAAGACGGCACTGAAGGTAACACTAAAAGAGAAGACGCCAAAAGAAGAGACACTGCAGACACTCATGGCAGAGGTGGAAGCCGTTGTGAACAATCGGCCACTAACACATGTTCCGGTCAACCCAAAGGACCCAGTGGCATTAACACCAAACCATCTGCTGCTAGGAACGGGCGTGCCTCCCTCCACATTGGGCACGTTCGACCATTCAGACTTGTGTGCGCGAAAACAATGGCGAGTGACTCAAGCTCTAGCAGATATCTTCTGGCGTAGGTGGGTGAAAGAGTACCTGCCAACACTTCAGCGACGTCAAAAGTGGAACACTGAGGTACAACCGGTGAAAGAAGGTGACGTAGTGATTATCGCGGACTCAAATTTACCACGAAACGTGTGGCCTAAAGGGCGAGTGATAAAAGTGTTCCGCGGTAAAGACAATCAAGTGCGTGTGGTTAACGTAAAGACAGCTCGTGGTGTTTTGTGTCGACCAGTAGTTAAGGTGGTGGTTCTGCCTACAGAAGCAGTAACGCAGTCAGGGTGCGTTACGGGGGGCGGAAATGTTGACGGCAGAACATAAAAGACAATAACATAGTTTTACTGCCCTAGAATAAGTCATAAATAAGTTAGATTTAATTGTTTACATTATTTGTATAGACATCCGCACCGCTGCGACGGTTGCGCAATACTAAGCCGCGCTCCGCTAGAAAGAGCGCATATATATGTAGCTAGAAAGAGCGCATATATATGTAGCTAGAAAGAGATAGCACTAGAGCGCAGGTCACGTTTCCGGTACACGTGACTTGCCGGAAGTTTCGATGCATACTCGAACGTGATTGGTTGATTTATTGATTACTGGGCTCTACGCCCACTAGTTCTGCCCACCTAGGATTGTATATAAATAAAGCAGGTTGGCCAATAAAGCATGTAGTAATTCGGAATAAGTCTTTTATTCTGAGCTCCCAGAGGAGGAAAAAGGAAGAAACAGGAAGAAGTAACAAGTGAAAAGTATCAAGATAGCACTACAGATCCAGAACGGCTACCCGGGCGAGGGCAGGGTGATCCAGCAGCAGTGGCGCAGTAGTAAAATTAATAATTTCAGACGTCAATCAGTTAAAGTAATAGTCATACAGTCCACTTAACCACGTGTGTGGTGAACAGATATTAAAACAGTTATTGATACGAAACATCAATTCAGTATGTTTTTTTTAATATAAAATGCACGACATTTGATCACGAGTGACATGAGAATAGAGACTTCATTCGTTTGTCTATGATTAAAAAAAAGGTCTTGAGGGAAGACAGAATTGCCGCCATTACCGCTTTCATCATTCATGTTGTTTTTTTGCTGAACGAAAGTAGAATTGTAAATTGTTTGTAATTTACATTTTAGTTGAAAATATGAATAGTAGTCTTCTCGGAGTGACTGTGATGTCAAAATGCGCCGGATATCGTAAATGCAGCCACGATTGCAACAAATAACTTGTTGCCAGAAAATATTGTTTCTGAACACATCATGGAGGATTTATAATATGTGTGTAGATAAAGTTATGTATGCAACTCTGCATAATTTGGCCTTAAAACACTAGTGCGGTTTAATTAAACGGGCTTTTAGCGAGTTTCATAATAAGATCGCACGTGTCATCATCATGCAACAGTTGCATAAACTACTATTATAGGAAAACATTCAGTGCTGTTATAGAGGCATAATATTCTTCTGACTCTGAAGTAAAGAATTTCATACTTTTCGGTCGTATAATAGTTTAATCCTAAACGCTACTCTACTTTGAACTCTATTGTTGCTGGATGGGCTTAAAACCAGGCAAACACACTTATATGGTTTGCTCCGTTCTTATTATAGCAACCTGGGTTGAACCGAATTATGAAACATCACAGGTCCTGATCGGTCACAGCTGCGTTAGAAAGAGATTGTATGGAATGATGCTGAGTGATGATATTATCTACGCGGGGACTAGAGGAGGAGGGAATGCTCCCTGTACGAAGTGCCTAGGCGTTGGATGTTAGAGGGGATCTATCTAGAGGGAGTCAGCTTGGAGGCGTAGGTACTTGAGTGTACATACATGGCACAAAAAACGATCAGCAGAAGAGAGTAGCACACCACGAAGAATAGAATAGAACTATCCGGCACCGGGTAGTAAATACGGCATACCCAAGAGGGAGAAATGGCACCCAGGACAAAGAGTAGATACAAATATTTGTAGGGATCAAGAACTACGCGATGGCCATCACTGCTGCGTAGTCCCGGCCCGAGTTTGGGCCCGGTCACACGTCTGAATCTACCAGCGCTTAAATACTTAAACCAAGTTCTAAATCTCCGTTGCTTTAAGCGTTCATCTCAAATTATCCCTGTGCAACGTCTAACTTGTAGTCTCTGAACCCTGAACCCGTTAAGAAGAACCCACGCCCCAAAAACTTATAAACTAAATCAAAGCTGCATTAACAAAGTGATGCATTCGCCTGAAAGCGCATTAAATTGGGTCGCGTCCAAAATAATTATAAGCCAGTAAATCCCGCTGTGTCGTCGATACATTAACGCCCTAACGAATGCATCCATTAATTAACTGGACAGACAAGGAAACGTATCACAAATGCAGATTAATCTTCCCAACAGTTGTTACTGAGTTAATTACTTAATCTACCTTTACGTATTGATCGGTTAAGATTGATAAACGGTGTCATGTAATTTTGTACTGTCAACGTAATTGGATCATACACATCCAATGATTCTTGTCTGAATAAGGATAGCTACAAACGTTTAAATAAGTGAAAAATCTACTTTAAAATTTTTATAACACTACTGACTGACGGACAACGCATAGCCTAAATCTGTGTGTGTCATGAAATTTTGTACATGAGTTACCTAAAGTGAATTCATCCATACTTGTTTTATTTGGTAAACAAGTTTCTAAGCTCAAAAAGCAACTTTGTTGGCTAAAACAGCAATTTCCTTGCAATTAAAGCAACCGGAGACGATATTATAGACGTTACTTTGCCACTTTTTAGCCTAGGATTGCTTTATTTAGGATAAAATAGCAATTTCACCCAAAAATTGCACATTTCGAGGTTAGAAACTTGTTTACCAAATAAGACAAGTATGGATGAATTCACTTTATATACCTAAATAAGGTAAATGAGTACTAAGAAAGGGATTTTGAAAATTCATGCCTTACTAGGGGATATAACTGTGTATGGAAGTTCGTCATTTTTAAAGTTATAAGGTGCTGCCGAATACAATTACGTGGTCAGAGGAAATACAATTTTGAATACAAAGACTAGTCTTGAAAATATCGTGTATTAATGAAATAAATTATTCTCAACTCAAGGTGAATATTTTAGAGACATCTTAAAAGGGGTATGTTAAAGACAACAAAAAGGCTTCATTGTGATTTGTAATCTGAATTTCGGAAATATTGCGCGAATAATGAAGAAGCGATCATAGAGAGAGAGAGGGGAGAGCTGAGAGATATCTTACTTTGCGAAGTTGTTGTTGTTTCGAAATGGCAAAACTAAGCGACATTTGGATCTATCCACAGATTGAATATTGGGAACGAACATTAGATCAATGTCGAATAAAGTCAAATAAATAATTTTTAAATAAAATGTTGTGTTACTTAATTATTCCATATTTGAAACGCAGGCACAAAACACGCAGCAACAAAACCAACGATTTCCTTATCTCATTTATACAAAACTCAAATAAGAGATGCATTTGTGACTGTTTTGTGTTCGTTAAGTGTTCTATATTTAAAACCCAGACACAAAACACGCACACATTTATTTTACATAGCAAGTCGAGTAATCTATAGCTACAACGGTAGCGGTAAAGTGGTTCCAACTTCCAACAAAGGATTCGATGTCAGTCTTCCCGCTGCAACCACTCCTTGAAACCATAAACTCGACAAAGGAAATACTTATTCACTGCAGTCGCATTTCGTCATAAGGGTGATTATTTTTATGTGACAACCGAAAATATGAGGCGATGAGAGCGAAAGTGGACTAACTCCTAATTTATTAGTAAAATAAATGCAAGCTTAACACCTAGAGAGTAAGACATAAATTCAAATGTTTGCGGCCATGACTTCAGTCGACTTTTGGTCTCACTGCCTCAGATACGCCCAAAAGATCGTGTCCGCATTTTTACCCCAATTTGTGTTTTGGTGTAAGCTAAATTGTATTAAATTAGCAAACATTTACTTATGTAGGTACAAGGTAAAATATTACTGGAAATTTGTCAAACTGTGGGTAATGAAAATTTAAATCGCATTTTTAGTAAGTATTTATTTTATGACGGTGTTATGAATTGAATTATAATACAAATCATCGGGGTTTATTAGTCTGGGTTTGAAATATATTGGTATTTTCAGACGTTAAATTAGCTTTTTTTTATTAAATCGTTTAACGTTTACGGCGTTTATGCAATTTATTTACAACTACTTTCTTATAAGTAAGGAATATTGGCAAACCAAGTTTAAAAAAAATAACTTGTTCTTGAAAAATCAAATATACCCCTTTGAGCGCCACGGCCAAATGCGAAAAAGCGTGCTACGGACGCCAACGACGGCATTAGCTTACGCAAATGTATGGCAAACGGCATATCGTGGCGCCAGTGGCATGAAAATCTGCTGTCGTATATAGCTGACTGTGGCGTTCAAAGAGATAATGAATGATAAATACATTATAACTTATAGGTAATATAAGATACACATTGCAACACATCCTATTAATTGTAAATTTAGACCGGCCTAGGCGATATCGCATCTAATCATATCATTGAATAATTCCTGTATTAATCAATGATATGATTGGTATGTTTACATATTTATATTCTAGGATAAAAATGAAAATGAAAATATTTATTTTGCAAGTAGGCCACATGGGCTCTTTCACATGTCTGAATCTACCAGCGCATCGCAAGGCAGCGAAGCGCATGCTGAGAAGAAACGCCGCAAGAAACTCAGCAGTAAGTCTTTGTTTCAACTTTGACATTAGAGTTTTATCTAAAAACGAACACAAAAAGTGCAACAAACAAACCTAATGGTTACAAATTAATTCTAATAAATAACTAATAAGGAAGATGTATAGTCTCCGCGTCTGTACAAGTTAAGTGACTTAGAGATGTATAAAGCCTCTAAGAGTCATAATAATAAAATAATAATTGAAAGAAAGAAACATTTAATTGCTTAGCCAGGTTATGTAGACAGTCTCCACGGTCAAGTATAAAGATGGAGATGTAAGGTCTCCAAATATCAAAAAGAAACATTTGAAATATAATATTTCATGTCCTAATAATACAAATACCTATACGAATATGAAAAACTATCAAATATAGCATAAAGAACAGATACTACATACTATAACTTAACACCGCTGCACCGCACTTCTTCAACTTATACTAGTTATGATTAACTATATAATCTGAAAAACTTAAACCATAAAGCTTTCCAGCGAAAAGTAGTTTATTTTATTAATTTTTTTAACAAACGCTAAAGCCGTTAAAGCTGACTACCAAGCCAGCACACATCAAAAGCAACAGCGAGTTACCAACGCTTCCGCAAACCATTTGATAAATTGCGGTCCTGCCCAGTTTGGCGCAGGTGAACTTGCAAACGCTATGAAAAATAATACGTCTATTAATAATTCACATGACGTGAAATACTTACCTAGTTTTAGCTCATTAAAGTTTAGCAACAGTGTATGTTAATTGTTTTGATGACCAAGGAACCCAAACCCTTTACAGTTCGCCAGGTGTCGTTAACGACACCTGACGAACTGCTTAAGCAGAAAGTCGGTCAAGTGATTCGAATCGACTGGAATAGGAATCGACTTTCAATTTCAAAAGCAGTTGCATGAATTGGCCTTAGCAGAATGTAATTGATAGACTTGCTTCAAACGAGCCAGTTGTCGATCTTCAGAGAAAACAACATAATCATCAAAATGATTTGTAACATTATCTTTGGTAAAGTGATCTAATCTAATGGAATCAAAGTACAATCCATTTCAGTTAATTGGGATAGTAGCAATAGCCGACTAGCAAACGCTAGGGACTCAGATTATAAACCATTTCTTGGCAAGAAAAACCCCTTAATATTATGAAACTGCCCTTTAGCCGTCAAATAACTCTTGTGTTTCTGAATAATGTTTAGTGTAACTATAATAACTCTACCTACAGTGGGAATGGCGTGCGTCCGTACCAACATTATAATATTGTTATAATCCATAGCATCAACATTTTTAGGAATCCGTAATAGAGTTGTGACAAAATACGAAGAGTTATCGTATAATTTAAAATTGTTGGCAAAACACTGATGCAAGAGGAAATGTAGGGCTATAGACTAAGAGAAAACCAAAACTGCATTAATCATGAATTACACATTGGCGTCTAACTGCAACATCTGAGCAGAAGTATACCTCGCCACTTGTCATAAGAGCGCTGACGGCCATAGAAAATGTATGGCCATCAGCGCTCATTTTACATGTGGCGAGGTATAGCAGTAATATTATATTGCACAACCGTTGGAGTCTTAGACAAAGTAACACTATACGATGGGGAATCGGTAAGATCTGCTCCAAACAGGTGTCATGTCTACACGCCCGCCGCTTAAAAATAATGACACCAGGAAACTTTAAAACTAAAATACTTCAAGAGGAAGGTCCTGTCATTTGGAGGTAATGACGTCATGGAATTCCGATAAGCTGAACCTTTTATATCGAGACCAAGTTGGTTACGGAATAAACGAGACTCAACAACAAGGTAAGCACTATTTCAAATTACGGTAAATTGTTGTATATAAATCCCATTTGAAAGAGAACTCTATCACCTGCTCTCTTTATTCAAATAAAGAGTATACGGAATCCTTCAGGCAGTCAGCTTTCTAAGAGCTAGCTTTTAATAATTTTCCAGTGACGTAATTGGATCTTAGCCGTTATTCCCGTCTAACTGGTTCAGGGTCGGCCGGTTAACTCCGATAAATATAAGTGGTTCTTGGAAAAACGCCTTAGATTTTCTGACTCTCGACATGATGACTTGGTCTTCTATTTGAAAGAAAATACGGCAGGTGTATATTTTAAAGCACTTTCATAATCATAGATAATATGTCGATATTGCATCGATTTAGGCGTCAAATAATCAACAGATAATCTAAGCTAAGTTACAATGTTCTCATAGATGGTGTTGACGCTCGGAACTTACTTTTATGTTGTTATATGATTTATAATATTTTAGTCGCATTAAGAACCATCACAGAGACAAGACGTGTTTATTTCTGCTCCCCGATATCCATCCTAAAGTGAACCTTAGTGCAATCAACATATGGTCCAAACGAACCGGACAACAAGTACATGAGTCGAGCAAGGGTCGAGCGCCCGGCGGCCAGGTAGCCCGAGAACAATAGCGAGAGATAAGAAGCATCGTCCCGGCCGTGTTTGTGCACCGAACTAAGCTAATTTAGTTTCATTACTTTTAATTACGTGCATCAACAACACGAATTTATTTGCTGTTTATAAGAAACTTACGAAGATTTATAAGCGAAGATGACCACTACGGATCAATTATTAGGTGTTTTACAAGATACGGCGAGTATATTGCAGAAAACTCAAATAAACTTGAAAAAATGTCCGAAGGTACGTTTAACTAGAGGATACATAGAAGCCAGACTAAAGTGCATCGAAGAACATTGGGCGACGTTTAAACAAACACATCAAGAACTCACTAAATGTACGCCCCGTGAACAACGTGCCATAATTTCATATTTTGTAAATGAAGAATATTTCATTTACGAAGATTTGTACCTAAACATTCAAGGTGATTTAAAAGATCTGCTTAACCCAGACCAGTCAACAGAAAATAACAGTGGTTCGTACAAATCAGAAAATCAACTGGGAAAACTACCAAGGATTCAACTTCCAATGTTTACCGGTATTTATGAACAATGGCCTACTTTCCAAGATTTATTTATTTCGATCGTGCACAACAATGTATCACTCAGTAATGTACAAAAATTACATTATTTGAAAACAAGTGTGTCCGGAGAAGCAGAAACGATATTGAAAAACATTCCAGTCACAGAGAGTAATTACAAACAAGCATGGGACGTCTTACAAAAGCGTTACGGGAATAAAAAAATATTAGTTAATACGATTATGAAGCGATTATTTATGCAAAAGAAGTTAAGTACTCAGTCAGCCAGCCAATTAAAATCATTATTGGATACAACTACAGAGTGTTTGAACAGTTTACGAAATTTAGAAATAACGACCGATTCCTGGGATCCTATAATTATATTTCTGATTGTACAGAAGTTGGACTCGGAGTCACACAAAGATTGGGAAGAGTACGCTCACAAGGATAATTTAGACGAATTACCCAAGTGGTCAGACTTCATCAAATTTCTAGAAGCTAAATTCCGAACATTAGAACTCATCACTGCTTCATCATCGGCCCCACGCGAAAAAAACATTGTCAAGGAACGCACGTACCATATTGCTAACAATGAGAAGATTTGTGTCATGTGTAAAGATAATCACACACTCGCTCATTGCAAAGAGTTTACAAAGATGCCAACTGCTGAAAGATGTGACTACGTTAAGAACAACAGGCTCTGCTTTAACTGTCTGACACCAGGACATGCCGTCTTCAAGTGTCGAGTGCCAATGTCCTGTCGTATATGTCGCAAGCGCCATCATTCTCTCGTTCATGTTACCAAGAGCGCCGGCCCTACTGAGCAAGAAAACAAATTTCAGTCGGCACCCTCCAACGCAGAAGTGAACGAACCAATACTTCAAGCTTCAATGGCGATTGCTTCTCATCACACTGTCAGACACAGCATGGCCCTACTAGCAACTGCAATGGTGAACGTAAGAAGTGATCAAGGTCACACTGTTGCACTTAGAGCCCTTATTGACCAGGGTTCACAGGCATCTTTTATAAGTGAGAAAGCGGCTCAAATACTAAAGCTCACGAGAGAACCAGCAAAAGGAAGTATAGTTGGAGTGGGATCTACGAGAACAAATATTAATCAAGTGGTTCAACTACAGGTTTCGTCGCATTATGAGAAGTTTACAATGCAGCTTCGAGCCTATGTGATTTCCAAGCAATTGACCACTAAGATGCCCACCAAAACAATTGCAGCAAGCAACTGGTCGCATATACAAGATCTTCACCTGGCAGATCCGAATTACAACACACCAGGTCCGATTGATCTACTTCTAGGAGTGAAAGAGTATGCACAGATTATTGAAGATGATATAATCAGAGGTCCACCGGGTACACCATGTGCGCAGAAGACAAACCTGGGTTGGATCTTATTTGGAGAAATAGATACAAGTGCAGAAGAACAATCATTTATGGTCTTGCATCATCGAGTAGATGTTGAAGATTTACTGAAGTCAATATGGGAAGTAGACACTGAAACAAAAAGAAACTTTACTAAGGACGAACAAACATGCGAAACAATATTTGAAAATACTTACAAAAGAAACGAAGAAGGAAGATATATAGTGAAATTGCCGTTTAAAACAGAAGAACCAAGAGCATGTGAAGGAAATACAAGAGAGATTGCGGAAAGAAGATTGTTACAACTAGAGAGAAGATTTCAAAGAATGCCAAAATTAAAAGAAGATTACAAGAACGTCATTGAAGACTACATCAAACTAAAACATGTAGAAGAGGTACCAGTTGCAGAAATACATTCAAGAAAAAGTATCTACTTGCCCCATCACGCAGTAGTTAGAGAGGAGAAGGAAACTACCAAAACAAGGGTAGTGTTTGACGCATCATGCAAAGGCACTAATGGTGCGTCACTTAATGATGACCTTCTCGTCGGGCCTGCGCTACAAGAAGATCTGAGAAGCTTGATAATGAGATGGCGTATGCATGCCGTATGCTTCGTGTCAGACATACACAAGATGTACCGAATGGTATTGACTACCAAAGATGATGTTGACTACCAACGCATGTTATGGAGGAACGACAACACTGATGACGTTAAAGATTACCGTCTTTTGACTGTGACGTTTGGTACAGCTTCGGCTCCATATCTGGCAATAAAAACATTGTTGCAATTGGCCAAGGACGAAGGAGAGGACTATCCAGTTGCAGCTAAAATGATAGCTGAAGACTTTTATGTGGATGACTTGATGTCAGGATGTGACACAGCTCAAGAAGCAGAGGAAGCTAGCATGCAACTGAAAGCAGTCCTACGAATGGGCGGATTTGAGCTCAAAAAATGGTCGTCTAACAATGCCGAATTTATGCGAAGTTTGCTACCAGAAGAAAGATCAGTCAATGCACATCTTGATATGAACATGGACGGTACTATCAAAGCACTTGGTGTTCAGTGGAACATGGGCACTGATCAGTTTGAGTACAATCTCAACTTACCACAGCCGACTAATCACATCACTAAAAGAAATATTCTGTCAGACATACAGAAGCTATTTGATCCACTTGGCTGGATTTCACCATGTGTTCTTATGGCCAAGATATTTATACAAAAGCTGTGGGTGGCAAAGGTGACTTGGGATGAAGAAGTAAGCCAGCCATTGAAAACCGAATGGGTTAAGATAAGAGCGGACTTAAGCCACGTGAATGATATCCGCATAGACAGATGGGTGAACACTTCGAGTACAGAGAAAGCAAACGTACAAATACATGGGTTCAGCGATGCATCAATTATCGCGTACGGTGCATCGGCCTATATCAGGGTTGTGCAACTAGACGGATCGATAAAAACACACCTGATTGCCTCGAGAACAAAGGTGGCTCCAATTAAGACCGTCTCCTTGCCTAGACTCGAATTATGCGGAGCTGTTCTTCTATCGAAATTATTAAAACATGTCGGCCTTGCCATGAGAATATCTCCTTCGCAAATATTTGCATGGACAGATTCGTCGATTGTGATCTCATGGATTTTTGGCGAGCCGCAAAAATGGAAAACGTTTGTGGCAAACAGAGTCGTAGAGATAACTGGCAATGTCAGTCAAGATCAGTGGCACCACGTTCTGTCAAACGACAACCCCGCTGACATTGCTTCCAGAGGAATGTTCCTTTCGGAACTTAAAACTTCCAAATTATGGTGGGAAGGGCCAAAATGGCTATCACAACATGACATTGAATACTCGAGACCTAACGTTGCAAATACAGAAATAGAAGCACGGAACATTATCCAAACGAATTTAAATATACAAACCAAATGTGAGAGGAATCTAACGGAACAATTTAAGAATTTCGACGATCTGACGGAGTTATTAAAAGCAATCACTTACTGCCATAAGTTTTTGAATATAAAGAAGCAACAAATGGTCAATACCATCCCCACAACCCACGATTTAAAAAGGGCGTTACACGTTTGTGTAAAACTAATACAACAAGAAGAATTTCCAGAAGACATAAATAGACTGAGGTTGAATAAACAAGTCACTAGAAAGAGTAGGATAAAGGCCTTGAACCCGTACTTAGAAGAAGGTGTACTAAGAGTCGGGGGAAGATTGAGGCATGCAAATTTGGATGAAAATAGCAAACATCCTATTATTCTAGGCAATAAAAACAATTTGAATCCTTTACTTGTAGCTGACGCTCACTTGAGAACCTTGCACGGTGGAATTGGACTGATGCTAACATACCTAAGGTCTCAATATTGGATAATAAAAGCTAAAGCACTGGTACGAAGACACGTTCAAAAATGCTTAGCTTGTATCAGGCAAAGTGCTGCTCCTAAACCACAGTTAATGGGTGACCTGCCACGTGAACGAGTCACGCCTTCAAGACCGTTTTTGCATAGCGGCGTCGACTTTGCAGGACCATTTACAACTCTGATATCAAAGGGTAGAGGAGCTAAGACGACCAAGACATATGTGGCAATATTCATTTGCTTGTCTGTAAAGGCTATACACCTGGAGTTGGTTGGTGACTTAACATCGGAAGCCTTTATAGCCGCATTCAAGAGGTTTGTTGCTAGAAGAGGAAAATGCAGTCACCTGTGGAGTGATCAAGGCCGAAACTTCGTTGGAGCAAATAAAGAATTGGTTGCGGCGTGGAAAGGGGCACAACTTGATTTCACGGAACAGATTGCTGAGAAATTGATTTCAGATGGAACGCAGTGGCACTTCATTCCAGCATACAGTCCACATTTTGGCGGCTTGTGGGAGGCAGGCGTCAAATAAATGAAGCACCACCTAAAAAGAATCGTCAACACTAATCTTACATTCGAAGAAATGAATACGGTTCTATGTGAAATTGAGGCATGTCTAAACTCTAGGCCTTTGTGTCCAATCGATAAAGATGACGTGGATAATACAGAAATATTAACACCTGGACACTTTTTAATAGGCGAAGCACCTATTAATGTTCCATCCCCTGACCTAAAAGATGTGCGAATGAGTGCTTTGTCACGGTGGCAACATACACAAAAGATAGTTCGTGATTTTTGGCAAAGATGGCAACAAGAATATCTTTCTAGATTACAGCAACGACCTAAATGGTTAAAAAAGAGGGAAGAATTTGAGAAAGGCCAAATAGTCCTGATTAAAACTGATAATCTGCCACCAGGCAAATGGTCTCTAGGACGAGTTGTCGACAGGCATCCAGGATCAGACGGTGTAACACGAGTTTACAGTATTAAAAGTGGTAATAGTGTAACCAAAAGACCTATTACCAAGTTATGCCTACTTCCAATCGAAATTAAGGAATGAACTACCTGGTTATATTGTTTGAGATTTTCTATCATGCATGCCAAATTTTATTGTTACAATTATACAAAGTTTTTCTTAAAAGGACTCAGTTGTCCTTTGGCGGGCGGTATGTTGACGCTCGGAACTTACTTTTATGTTGTTATATGATTTATAATATTTTAGTCGCATTAAGAACCATCACAGAGACAAGACGTGTTTATTTCTGCTCCCCGATATCCATCCTAAAGTGAACCTTAGTGCAATCAACAGATGGCATTCAGGACAGAATAAATTCAAATATTACACAACCACATGAACTTTGGCACACCTTGGCTAAAAGTCGTGAACTTATGTGAGCGTCAAGTTGGCGTACCCGTGGAAGATATCCAGGATCTGATGATTCCAAAAAATAGTGCCTAATTAGTACCGAATTAGTACCGGTTGAAAAAAATAGTACCTTCGTAATTTCGGAGATATGAGCCCTGTTTAACGGGTACGCTAACTTGACGTCAAGCTGGCGTACCCGTTTTGGTTCTCGAGTACGGTGCTGTTCCCAAATATGCTCTATATCCCAAAAAATAGTGCACAATTAGTACCCCTGGCTCCCGAAGTCTCAACTTCGTAGCTCTTATAGAAACTGAGATATTTCATACCAAACACGGGTAAAATATTTTGCACCGTCAAGCTGGCGTACCCGACCGAGATCACACAAAAAGCCATTGAATACCTAAGCCAGCTATATACCAAAAAATAGTGCCTGAAATAGTACCCCTTTACGACAAAAACATAAAAGAAAAGCTAAAGAATGCGAATGAATGAAAACATAAACGAATGCCAACTTCTACATACAAACTCATTTTGGTACAGACGCAAACAGAGAGGAACTTTATAACGGTTAGTAAACGATTATGTTGAAAACTTAAGTAAACAGATGCCGTTACTGTAATGTTTTAACCATATTTAACGTGCTGAGTAAATGTACGCAGATGTAGCTATAGGACCGAAAAACTCCTAATACTAAAGTACCGCAAAAGGATAAAACCTAGTTTGCTATAATCTGCGTTATGCCAACCCATCTGGCTATTGCAATGAATATTAAGTAGGGTCAAGGCGGCAACAGTGGGTCACTTTTTTTCGAGTGATGCTCACTTGATTTGGGCGAGTGTTGGAAAGATGTAGAAGGGTTAGTATTATAGTGTAACTAATGTATATTGATTATTTTAATTGATTTAGTTCAACAAGGTAATATTTTGGAAAATAAACAGTATTTAAAAAAAACTTATTTGAGTCACTGTGTACTGGGGGTGGGATACAGTGGATCTGCCCTCAGTTCACAGTGAATCATCTTTAATTTAACTCAAATAATAATGCAATTTTCGGCTTTTCGCATTGAACAAATTACTTAATAATCAGGTAACTTAAATTTGACTACTTATTTCTCAGTCTTAAACTTTAGACGCTTTTCACACGCTCATAACATTTTTTATTTTATTTTAAGCGTTTTTTTGTCCTTATTTATCTGTTTCCGTATTTAAAGGGGCCTTGCTGAACGAGAGCCATCCTAAAAGAGAAAATTAACAAAAACTATTACAATTTGTTTAATTTTCTAAATTAATATACTTGGCTCATGAACCACTGTGTACTCATGTGATTTGAGCCACTGTGTACTAAACCGCCATTTTGGATTTAACTTATACCACGCGCGATACTTTTGCTTAAATCGAAGTGCAGTATACGTCAAAATGACCTCAATTAAGTTCATTTCTCAGCAAAATTATTAATCCATTGGTAAAACAAAATGTTCGTGAAAAAATAGAAATTACACCTTACCTTAAAATTCGCATTTTCTTTCGTCAAAACAAAAAAACATTAATTACGCGGGTTCGTTACATAGCTGACGCAACCGAACTGGTTGTAACCTGTTTCTATCGGGAGACCTTCCAAAGAGTCAGAAAGAAAGAAAGCTATCTATAATATTTCTGACACAACGGCCAGTGCACCACTGTTGTCGCTATAGCCACTGTTGCCGCCTTCACCCTAAATTAAAACTTTCACTTACATTCTGCTTAAAAGATTGAAAGAACAAATAATAAATATAAATAAAATAAGACTTTTGTACGTGACAGTACTATGACAATGAAGAATATTCATCCATTATATTTTCAATGTTCTACTTAGCTTTTCTGTTATGTTTTTGTCGTAAAAGGGGTACTATTTCAGGCACTATTTTTTTGTATATAGCTGGCTTAGGAATTCAATGGCTTTCTGTGTGATCTCAGTCGGGTACGCCAGCTTGACGGTGCAAAATATTTTACCCGTGTTTTGTATGAAATATCTCAGTTTCTATAAGAGCTACGAAGTTGTGACTTCGGGAGCCAGGGGTACTAATTGTGCACTATTTTTTGGGATATAGAGCATATTTGGGAACAGCACCGTACTCGAGAACCAAAACGGGTACGCCAGCTTGACGTCAAGTTAGCGTACCCGTTAAACAGGGCTCATATCTCCGAAATTACGAAGGTACTATTTTTTTTAACTCGGTACTAATTCGGTACTAATTAGGCACTATTTTTTGGAACCATCAGATCCTGGATATCTTCGAAGGGTACGCCAACTTGACGCTCACGAACTTATTGGGACAGGAAATGTGCTCCGATCTACATAAAAAATGTGGGGTTCAATCCAAACTAGGGTGGTATTTTGTCTAATTATATGTAGTGAACATTGGTATTGGAGTGGTATCCAATACCACTCGTGATATACCCAGGAAATGTGACAAGCTTTTACGATTCACTACACTTTTATAGTTACTTCGTGTAAAATTTTATGAGTTTTGGCACTTATGTCATAAATACGCTATCTTGGATCCCCAAATTTTCCTGCGAAAGGTACCTGTAATTTCACATCATTAATAGCGAAAACACCATTTTTAACATTTTTGACTGGTTGAAAGATCAATAGCTAGATTAAAAATAGTCAAAGGACATCTCAAAACAAAGTTTCTCCACATGCAGATATTATAGTATTCGAACCTTTTCGACACAAAATTTTACGCGCGTTCTATATTCAGTAAAACTATTTGATAACTAATAAAAATACTCAAATAATCCGCTTGGAATGCAGTCTCAAAATAAACTCTACTCGCATTAGTTAATTCCGCCTACGTCGGAATGAGCAACATTCCTTTTTGTACCTTTTTGTCACCGAGGTCGGGTTAGGAGACTTTAGATAAACTTTGATATTTTAACACGTAACAGTTCAAAATAATGTATATGTATTAAGGTATCACTCATAATAAATATATCCCCATCGGCCAAAATTTATCTGTGAAAGCTCATAAAGTGACATGAACCACATAATGCAACGGCAAGTAAAAATATGGACTCTAGTGGAAATCGATCCAACTGGGCCAACAAATCAGTCGTATTGATAAGAAATCCTTAAAATTATCACGTTACCTCAGAAAATGCAATTTGTATTGTTTAGCTAAAGTTTAATGTTTAGTGCAAAACTTTTATGCCAACTGGCAAGACAATTGATGTACAATTTAGAACTATATTTATTGAATAATGTGCACTCAGTTTACATTTGCCGATTCATCTACGTCGGTACTTAACTACCACACGCATGGTCTGGTCCATCAAACGCCTGTCAAGCACACAGGAATAGTTGAAATGTACCTCCGGGGATGTAAATAGCTGTCTCTAAATAAAATAATGTCACTGGTGAGGTTTGAAGACGACCTTTCGCTTCTCTAGCGCTAGTGCTTTTCGGAGCGAGCTTACTTCACCGTTGTATGTTTTGGCAATCAAATAGACAAGCTTTTCAAGCCTAATTCGGTGGATAATACCATTATTTATGATTTGAGAATATGAGCGATATTGCCTTCTTCTTTACCTTTTAGGTGTCTAACTGTATACATAGATATAGATAGCTGAACTGACGATAAACTAAAAACATCTACATACATCGTCCGCCGCCTGTCACGAGTGCTAGAATAGCTAAAACGTACCAGGCCGGCTGTAAATACGGATAATTGTAGGTGTACAGATTTAGCTGTTGGATTCAAAAGCTGTAACATTCCATATTGAACACAGACTGTGTGGAGATAGCGTTTAAAGTTTTTATATAAATCACCAAACACATGCCGTATTAGGACATTATCAACCAAAACTGCAATCAAATGGTCATCATAGCAGTACGCCTTAATAATAATACCAATCTTTACAAAACTTAGCATGTACATGTCTGTATAATAGACATGAATATTGAGACATATGCAAACTAGGTATCCATGGACCAGACACCTCTCACTGCAATATAACTGTTCTTGAACTACATACGAGTAATAAAGCTATATATTCCAGTATATCATTGGTAAAAGTGGCAGGACGACTACCATTTTCTTGTGCTCTAGGTATCCCTTTTTTATCAATCGATACAAGTGTGAGTATGTTTGCGTAAGTGAATGCAGTCACAAAATGTATGCAATCCAACTCACTCATAACTTCTCATCTGAAACTGTACACATTCTTTGACGATTTTGCTCAAATTATTTACAAGCCTTAAATTAGCGCCAACGTCGTAGGAAACCTTAAAACAGGAAACATTATTCTACATTGGTAATGGAAACCTGGAAACTAATTAGCTAGTCGATTTCAAATGCATGTGAAGTCAGAAGTCAGAGCTAATAATATCCATCTTATAAATACGAGTATGCAAGGTCATTTCACTGGATAGGTTTTTTATTTTGTCCCAAGGGGCTCGTAATCGGGCTTGTTTTATGGCAATTTATTGCTGCAGTTTGGGCTATTCCCGAAAAGATTACATATTACATCACTACTGGGAACAAAAAGTTGAAATGTCAACTTTTGGGGATAGCCCGAATAGCAGCAATAAGTTGCCAAAAAAATGCTGGTTTACAAGCATCTTTAGAGGAACCAAGAGTCATTTGACGACTGACGACGCGGATAGCCTAGTTGGTAGTGACCCTGCCTCCGACGCAAGCATCCCGGGTTCGATCCCCGGTAAGGGCAAATATTTGTGTGATGAGCACGAATGTTTGTTCCTGAGTCTTGGATGTTTCCTATGTATTTTAAGTATTTATTTCTCTATATAAGTATTTATATCGTCGTCTAGTACTCATAACACAAGCCTTTAGAGCTTACTTTGGGACTAGATCGATTTGTGTAAAGATTGTCCCTTGATTTATTTATTTAACCTTGTTAAGAGTTGAATCAAAAATCTCAAGGTTTCGCTATTATAAATACATGATCCCCAACATTACTTTTTGCTTAAAAAATATGTTAGACAATGTAACGAACATGACGAAAATATGACAATACATTTGTTATAAAAAATAGGTTTTATTTGATAATTACAAATTGATTAATGACTGAAATTAATTTATATGAGTAATTTATGAATAATCTTACATTTTAAATCTATTCCTACATATTATCTGCAAGAAGCGCAAGGTACATATACCCAACTAAATGAAAAATAAGTTTCACAGTAAGCATATTTTCAACCATACATATAATATACATATATTACCAGCTATTAAGAATTGAAATATTGTATTCAAAGTTGAAAATTAACGTAAGCCAAGTTATTAGTATCAGCTTTGTAGATCTACAACGGTACAGTGGCGACATCTCTTGAAAATATCAAAAACTGAAACATAAATACTCCGCCTCTTAGATCAATGACGGAGTCCGTTTACTCAGCGTTATCAGTAACTACGTAGTTCTTGATCCAACCGTTAGATGGCGTTGATGTCAAAACTTATTTACGGTTTATTTTCAAATCTAAGAATAATTTTAATGTAATTTTGTTTGGCAATCAATGTTGTCAGCGGCGTAACGGGCGGTAAACAATAATTTATCCGCACGCTTTGTATCTGTATTGTTGGCGTGAGTTAGATTAACACTTTGTGAATTTGTAGGGACAGACAACTGCCAAAAGATATATTCTGCTGATGTACGTAGGTACAATATATTTTCTAATCTCAAAACCTATACGGATATTTTTTAAGAGTTCTACTGGACACTTTAGGAACATTAGATTACAATATTTATTTCTCTAGTTGAAATATATTATGCGCATGTCAAAATTCATGGATTTAAATTGAGAATGTGGGTAAATGAATCAAAGTGCAATGGAAATAAACTGAAACTAAAAAAGTACCTACTAGGGCCTCGAGATTAAAAACGGATCCCTGATAGAATTTAGGCTAAGTCACGAATGTCGAAAATTGTAGCATCCATTCCTCCAGTTATCTTAAAATGTAACGCTATAGTTAATAAACTAAAGTATCAAAGAACTCTTTTTACGGCAGCTTACATCAGTAACCTTAACCAATGTTCTGCATCAGAGACACACGATAAAAAATTAGCAGCTGCAAAAGTATGTACGTTCAAATGATTCATAATAATAAGTTCGTTTTAAACAGCTCTTAGTGTAATTTTAGAAAGGATGATTTTATTGTTTTAAAATATGTTGAAGTAATCAACGGAAAACGAGTTTATCTAAATACAAATCAAGTGCGACATGGGTTTAAACGGTTTTCAGTTTCTACCAAATCACCGTGCTTTCAATGTAGCACTCTGTTCTCTTTGGATTTGGAGTTCATATTACGAAACTATCAATTAAACTGTATTTCTCCGAAATTCAGAGAACCTTATCGCACCAAGCATTTAAAAGATTGAGGTACGTCTTCATTGGGTCGAATCCAATCCGAAACGGTATCTTTTAACACATTCAGTGCCGAGAACCGTAGTTAGGTTCACCGTTCGTAGCGCATTTTCGATACAAAGCGAAAAAACGCTGTTACGCGCTACGCGCTTAGCGCGTAGCTTCTGTCGGCACTGAATGTGCTAAATTTAAAATTCCGTAAACTTAAAATAAGAAACGTCAAACTCGATTTTGTATGGCACCGAGCTGTCAAAATTGAGGTTGTTCTTTCTTATTTCAAATTAGCGACTTTTAAATTTAGCGAACACACTTTCGAATTGGGCCCATTGCGGACTTACTCGTAGCGCTACGCTTGAATATAGCCATCACGTTTACCCACTTTGTAATGAATGGTATTTTTTTTTAATGTCATTGCCTGACAACCGATCTGACGGCCCACCTGATGGAAAGTGGTTACCGCCGCCCATTGACATCTGCAACACCAGAGGTGCTGTCAATGCGTTGCCAGTCTAGGGAGGATGGGGAATGGGGATGGGATGGGGACCAGGGAATAGGCCTCCGGATCTCGTCACTCACCGTACGAAACGCAATAGCAAGCTATTACTTTACGCCGATATTCTGTGAGAGTGTGGTACTACCCCGGTCGAGCCGGCGGCCCATTCGAACAGTAATCATCTAGTGAGGATTACTGTTTGGCTCTACCACTACAAAAATGGTAATAAATGTTGGCAATAAATGAGTCAAATAAAACAAATATTGCATTAACTTACATCCATCTTGTCCCGCAGGGTCCTCGCCCGCGCGCGCCGCTCGCTGAGCCGTGTGCGCCGCCGCAGCAGCGCCGGGACCGCGACCCGGCTCAACCACTCGCCGAACTCTGCGCAACGACGCGCATTAGCACGGTTGGATCAGATGGGTTAGGTTGCGTCAAGTGCGGTTAGGTTTAGTCAGGTGCGAGTAAGTACAAATAAAGGGAATTTAAATCTTTCCTTGCGACTAAACTTAGTATTATAATGGAACATGTACTTCTTAGATTTTGAAATCGTCTACATTGACAGCGGCCCTAACATGCTAGACACAAGGATGTTAAACCGTCTTATCTCTAAGTGCGTCTCTCTCACACTTGTGCCGACGAAAGAGATAGTCATAGAAATAAACGGGTTTAACTTATCTTTGTGTCTTGCATGTTAGGGCTGCAGGAAAGATTTTATTAAACGGATTATTTCGACCATGGTCGTTAGTGTTTAATAAAGTAGTAACGAAATTTGTACTTTAAGGATTATTTGCAAGCAGTTGTCTTTGGTTAATAATGTTTTAAGCTGCCATTATAACAAGAAAACATACAAATTCGAAGAAGGTTCGAACTTCAACAAGAATAAATATTAAACTTTCCAAAATGTAAGTCAGAACAACATAAGAAAAGGGACATTAGGAATAAAAAAAACTTATTATCAAAACAAACCGTCAAATTGTCCAAACCGTAAAAGACCTTTTTATCAATTTGATAATGATTATTTAACACAAATAGGGATAAAAGTGTAATAATATAATGTAAGTATAGAAGCGATCAATCAATTGAGTGCAAGAGTTGCAAGTGTAGGAGTGCATATAGAACGGTCAGCGTCTAGAATAAACATAAGATATTCACTAGAAAATTTTGTGCTAAAGAAAGCCAACAACATCGATACCAATTGCTTAAGATGAACAATAATTGTAAGTTAAGCACAAATGAGAGCTCCTACGGATATTTAAGCAAATCATTTACTCCCAACAAAATTATTTAACATGGTTGACAAGATTTGAATCTCGAAATAATAACACGAAGATCGTAAACGCCATTTGCAGGTCCCGTTTATAGTAGAAATGTAAAGCAAACATTTCTAAATAATGTTGTAGGAATCATTCTAGTATTTCACGATAGTCAAATTGATGTCTTTTTTAACATCGAGACACAAATGTTAGCGAGCTTCTTCTAATAAGTCAATAAATGTGTTTTATTTAAAAACTCACGTATGTTCTTTATTAGAATCAGTTTATTTAAATTGTGGAAAGGCAATGATTTGATTAAATCAGTAGCTCTATATAAGTGAGATGCTATGTATGAGTAAATCGATGCTAACATAATGTTATCAATAGCGTGACGATCATCATTGTTCATCTTATTAAATAAACACTGACCTAGTGCTTCTTTCGACATGATATCTGTGTCGTGTTCTGTGTCCATTTTGTGTGTTTTTATATCACTACCTATTTATATATTACGTACAGTTTTGTCGTCACAACACTTGATTTCGTCAACACTTTCACTTGGCACTATAATTTTTCGTGGTTTCGTTTCGTATAAATATTTTTAGGAAATGTCGTAAGAGTGATTCCTACATGAAAAATCTCGGCATTTCCTAAATATGTTTTCAAATGTGAAGATCCTAAAATGAAATATGAAATGTAGATTTTTTATGTTCCTCCCTAAGCATAAAAATACCAAAGGAGACCCAACAATGGCAGGTCACAAGTATAACCTAACTTTACCTAACCGTAGGTCCCCTTTGCTACACACTGACCACGATACGAGACTGCTAATTGAAATAAAAATAAAAATTGAGATAATTTATTCCATACCAGAGATCCATAAATAATAATTTGACAACTACGACCAGGCGGAATTCCAAATGAAAACTGCAGCAATCAGGATCTTAGGCTTAATAGGGAATATGCATGAAAATCAAAATGAGGTTTAAATTATATATTATTTTTTATTTTTATTTTATATTTTTTATTTAAATAACAATGTAAAACAATGCATTTAAAGAAAAAAAGAGATCATTTTGATCATTTTTTTCATTAAGTGAAAAATAAATATTGCTTTTTAGTTCTGAATTACTAGTTTTTGGCATCGTCATCAAAAATGTATTTTTTTTGTATGATATTGGCCTAAAAACAGTACCTAGTTTCGGAAATAATTGCAAATTTCGTTTAAACGCCATATATTTTGTACACTAACGTGTGATGTGACGTCGCATAGGTCATGTCCATTTTGTATTGGTCTTTGAACTGTGACTTTTCAGACCTTCCAAAAAATAAATACAATAGTTTTGCGTACACTGTTTGGTTTCTAAAGTGAATTCATCCTAAAATGTCTTATTTGGTGAACAAGTTTCAAACCTGAAAATGCGCCTTTTTTGGCTAAAACAGCTACTTCTTCGTAAATTAAGCAATCGGAGACAATATTTTAGACATCACTATGCCAATTTTTCACCTAGGATTGCTTTACTTAGGATAAAATAGCTGTTTCAGCCAAAAAAACCCACCCGTTTTGAGGTTATAAGCTTGTTTACCAAATAAGACAAGTAATAATGGATTCACTTTACTACTCAGTACTTTCCAATAAAAAATGGAAAAAACTCATGCAAGCTTCCTATTCCTATACTTCTATAAAGGAAGATGAATGAAATCCTCCCTGCTGGACGTGACAAATTCATATTATTATAATTAGGTATGTGAGTGAATAAGGGAGACCTATTTCATTTTCATACCTAAAAACAAAAAATTATTATTATTTTGATAGCAAAAGCACTAAATCTGAATGGGCACAATTCAATTTGGTTACATCTTTTACACCTGCATGTAGTTTATTCCTAAGAATTATGTGTATGTAGCACGGTCAGTTAGGTGCGGGACGGGAATGTATGGCGCAACGCGTCTGTCAACGATGCCAATGGGTGCATGCCAAATAACTGCCCGAACTTGCTGAATTCACAGCCAATTGATGGAAATCAGTGAGTAATATTTGAGTGATCGGGTACAGCTGAGCACAAGACGGCCTTCGAGAACTGACCTGTTCAAGGCCGTAAGGAACTCATGGATGCTGCTTATGCGGCATATGTTCGGTTATCATAACACCCTTTGGATGAAAATTCGTTTTTCCAGCTGAATACAAATATCACCAGTGATTTTGGAAACTACTAGTGATAGTCGATAACACTTCAACTTATCACTCAAATACCAAGATAGAGGTAGAAATAACCATTAATTAATGAAATTAAAGTAATTGTAGTGGTTCGATGATCTTGAAATCTAACATTAGTGCAAACTCATCTACGCTAAATAAATCGGACGCGAATCGGGCGTCAAAAATATCTAAACGCTCTAGCGCCATATACAAGTCCCCATAACTACGAGATTTTGACCAATAATGAGCTGCAATTGCAGACGAAATCCTGAGAAAAATGTTGCTCAGAGATTAAAACAGCGGCCAAATGTCCAGAAGAATTTAGTTGCCACGAAGTAAATTCTAGCGAAGGTTAAAATCGGGACGCTTATAGGCATACATTCTAATAGTGTCATCCGGTTTATCACTGTAATTTAAGCTCAGCGTCCGCGTAAATTACGTGGGTCACTTGGCATTGGAAGAGGTTCCAATCAGATATGATAAGAATTCCGATAATCATTTGGCATTACATTTCAGAGTAATGACGTGGAGTGAATACAGGCAGCGATTTGAAGGACCTTCAAGGGCATTCTTTAATTGAAGGCACTAACTTTTTTCGGTACATCGGTCGTTAAACTAAGAGTGAAAATAAGCCCAGGAACCATTTTCTTCCAATGATCGCAATACTACAAACTAATTATGATAAACCTGCGATGTTTCTGTTTGATAATTAAAACATACTAACAGTTACTGAGGATGTAACTGATCTTTATGAAACTCAGACTAATAGATCGATAAACTGTTTAGCAATATGACAATGCATGTGACCTGCATATTTACATGTCAACCCCAACTGTGACCAAATTTTTGTCCCAGTGTTCTATTCAAACATGGTTAATGAGGTATGGTTTTAAAATAAGTTAGGTTAGTGGATTGATTCGAAATAATGCGGTGCAATACAATATATTTAAAATAATCCAAGTAAACGTTATTTTCTGGATTCTTAATCATTTCAGAAATTGAGTAAGGATTAAACGTTTCTTGTCAATATTTTAAACTTGGATTGTTCTCACTTAAATTGTCAAGATATATTTAAAGAGGTAACCTCTTTACTCAAGTACATTAATTTAGACAATATTATGAAATTTAAACAAATAAGTAATTTGACTAAGCCGGAGCCGCATAAATGCATGGACTTGAAATAGTTGTCGCTATATTTAGTGCCTCCTACGATATTCCGAAAATATACTAAACGGATGTGCGTATTCCTCAATATGAAGACCGATGATATAAACAAAGTGTATTGATTTAAGGATTCAAAATAGCTATCAATCTTTAAGCAAAAGAAAACGTTATAGAAGTAGAGGACAATAATAATCAAAATAATAGTTTATAAAACACACGGCTAATAAAAAAAAAAATCACATATATTGTATAAAATGTGCCCAAGTTAATAGAAGACCAACTGACAATTTTGATTTCGAACACAGATTTATTGCCTATAGAGATAAATAAGTGTAGCAATAGACAGATTACTTTCAATTGAAGTCGCCATAAGTCACAATCACTCAGTAGACATGTCAGTGGTAGAAGGAAATGTCAAGCGTAAGAAGAAATAGGCTAGATGAATCACAATGTATTTAAGAGATCAGTTATCAAAGTAGATAATAATTATAATTATAATGAAAAATACGAATACATTTCCGGATATCGCAAGATATCAAAATGATTAAAATCTTAAACCATGAACAAAAACAACAACAATGATACAGAAGTAAATAAATGCCAAAGTTTAATGATCGGTGTCGAAAATTACAAGCAAATTTGACGTATAGCTATTGATTTATACATTTGAATCAAGAAACGATCCAAGTGTTTTGATAATTGAAAAGTTAATGCAAACATATTTGCACATGATCATCATCATAAATTTGGTTCTGATCCCAAGAACGTTGTAGGCATTACGCTTTGTAAATAAACAGATGTTTGAGCAACAGCTTAGTCTCGAGAGCTTTTGAATGGGGCATAAAAATAGTTGTGTTTGGACTGGAGGCAGTTCATTGATATTGGAATTGTGTAACTGCGTGTACAAATTCGCGATAAATTCTGTTTTGTGTTCTACATCGTGACGTCACAAGTCAGCAGTTTTGGGAGACGCAGCCTATACGAAAAGAAACGCTGAATTGCATCAAAAGACAGTCAATAAACTGAAAGGTTTTCTATTTCTTTTTGATTGTATTGTGTGAATCGTGTTAATGCCTGCTGATGAACTTCCCAAATACGTATACAATTAGAAGCGATTAAAACATTATAATTAATAAGGTTATAAGGCTATTGAATCGATTAAAAGAAGTGATCAGGCAAATGTCAGTGCACAGAGTTCCAATCAGGTCCGCGTTCCGGTGTGTTTACACTACCACACATTTATCTATGCCTGATAAAGATCCATAAGTCAAAGGCGTAAGACTGAAAATCATTGGTTTGTCGTTCCGTGAAAGCTTGCTAAAAATTACAGTGCGCTGACTTATCTAGGGCGTCCGCGTCAATCTTATTGAGAGGTCGCAAGGTTTATTTTTGAATAGTTGAGGTTCGAAGAAAGTTTGTCGGGAGGATAAGCCGGGTCGGCCGGTCTAAAAGCGTCGCATCGTGCGGTACTGGGGCAAGGACGCTTAGCGCCTATGCAGTCGGCAGATTGATTGACCGATTAATCTTAGTTAAGAAATTAATCTAAAACTTAAAGAATTAACACAGCGCCGACTTAAACACGTTGTAGATGACTCAAATCAAATGAATTTCATGATTATAGATACAGTAACAAAAAATCTCAAACTAGATGAATTTGAACATACTGCCCCGATTTGAAAATTAGAGTGACTTGAAACACAACAATGTTTATCTAGTTGCCAAGGTTTCCCTAATGTCGTGCAGATCTCTGCCAAAATGGCAATTCTTACGATTCCTCAGCTACGTACGTAAACACTAACACTAGCACAGTAAACTTGTTCACGTGTGGGGAAGTTAGTGACGATGTTAGGGTTCAACGGGTTACGGAATTACGAAACGGTGATAGAATTACGAAACGGATTCGATCGATGTATTTCGGTCGCGCGGGCACGGCGCGTGCGTCGCTTGCCGTCACAGCAGTATAACTGAATGCCGGTTCAAATTTTTAGCTGTATCACCGTATATATTGACAACTCTTCTATTTATGCGGTATTAAATCAATCGTTGTTCATTTTCTATAAAGAGAAATAAAATACAATGTCGTGAATAATCCTTTCCCATTGTGAAAATTCGGAATACACGACTACTTCCGAATGCTGCCAACGTGTCTATGAATTTTTGTCTTAATAAGTAACGTGTTTGTTTAAATAAATAGGGTACTTTATTTATCAGTGACAAATGTCAAACCACAAGTTTGAAGTATATCACATCACACTGAGACGTTATAATCACCGCGATCAAATTATATAGAGAATTTAGTGTTAACAAAAATCGAACTACCTACCGAGAATTGTTTGTCGAGAAATTCCACTGGCCTCCGAAACTCGTTTTTGGACTTTACAGAAAAAATCAGCATTGTTGCTATTTTTAAATTTATCATTTTCAGTTAAGAAATATAAATAAACTTTGAAAAGTATTTCACAGGCTTGTCGATCTGAACGTTTCCCTGTCTTAACTATTCGGCATGACTATTAAAAAGTACTGAAACAAACTTAAAATAATAAAAATCTTAACTTAGGTATTGACTACTCTATATCGATTATTAATCTCGCTATGTGAGCTTCCCCTACGCTATCTTGATGGGAACTGAGACTGAAAGAAGTAGCATGACAAATACGAACGTTTCCGACAAAATACGAAGGGAAAGGATTATTCATTACATTGCATCTGTAAATAGGTACCTATGATTGTCATTGCACCCAGTGGCAGTTTAAATCACAGTCAATAGATAGAAAAGGGATTATGACAACGTCTTGGAACCGCGACACACGAACCTTTAACAATATTATTTTTATTAAGCAACACGTTATAGTAGGGGAGCCCAATAGGGGATTTTGGGATTTACTCAAGCGCGGCAGATTAACATAAAGGGCGGGGATACCTTGCAGCCTGTTGAGTAACTCCGCCATATACAAGCCCGTTATTCTTGTCAAACAATCTGATTCCCTCAAAGAAAGCGTCAGATTATGGGCCAACTAAAGCATCAAACTGAACCGACTGACGCGCTCGAGTATTTCAATATGAGGTTTTTTTTGTATTTCCAAAAAGCTTTCACGATCATGCGTCACCTTCAAATGGTTTGAAATAGAGCTTTTTCGGGTTCACTTAACACCTTTGAATATCTGACGCGCTCGAATATTTCTGAGATTGTTTTCTTATTTTTAGGGTTCCGTACCCAAAGAGTAAAACGGGACCCTATTACTAAGACTCCGCTGTCCGTCCGTCCGTCTGTCCGTCTGTCACCAGGCTGTATCTCATGAACCGTGATAGTTAGACAGTTGAAATTTTCACAGATGATGTATTTCTGTTACCGCTAATTCCACCGCTATTCTGTCTTTTAATATTCGTTGTTATATTAAAAAACAAAATGAAATTAATATTAGGTCCTTACATATGAAATTGGCGTTTTGTACGGGAGGAATATGAAGTCTTTTTTTTTTTTGTAAAATATATTTAATTAATCGAAGTATGCACCGTTGTTATCTATGCACTTTTACCATCTCATAGGTAGTTCATTGATCCCTTTACTAAAAAAAACCATGGGGGTGAGAATCAATAAACTCTTTGAAGGCGGTTGGGACTACCGCATCAGAGTTGAATTTTTTTCCTTGTAAGAAGTTGGCCAAATTCCTGAAAAATGATAATCTGTTGGAGCAAGGTCCGGGGAGTACGGTGGATGTCGCAGACATTCCAATTGTAGACCATCTAACTTAGTGGTTGTTTTTTGTGCAGTGTGTGGTCTTGCGTTGTCGTGAAGCAGCAGTGGCCTAGAGCGATTGACCAATCTCAGTTGTTTAGCAGCTAGTTCTTCCTTCATGGTTTGCAGTTGCTGACAATAGATATCTGCCGTAATCGTTTGGCCAGATTTTAGAAAGCTGTAGTGAACGACACCGGCGCTAGTCCACCAATCACTCACAAGTAACTTTTTCTGAGTCAATTTTCGTTTAGGGCAGGATTTGGCTGGGTCTCCAGGGTTCAGCCATTGCGACGAGCACTTCCAACTATCGTACAGTATCCACTTTTCATCACAAGTAATGATTCGATTTAAAATCCCCTCATTATTGTGTCGGTTGAGCAAAGTAACACAGCAGTTGACGCGTGTTTGCAAGCTCCATTCACTCAATTCATGAGGTACCCATCGTTCAAGTTTTTTACTTTCCAGATTTGCTTCAAGTCGATTAATAGAGTTTTATCACTTACCCCGAAGCCTGCAGCTATCTCTGAAGTGCTTTGTGATGGATCCGCTTCCACAATAGCCTTTAATTCTTTATTTTCCAATTTGGTCTCCGGACGCCCACGGGGTTAATTCTGAAGGTCGAAATTTCCAGAACAAAAACGTTGCAACCAAAAACGTATCGTGCTTTCTTTTACGACACCAGCGCCGTACACATCATTAATCCTTTGAGTTGTTTCTGCAGCACTGGTGCCACGGTAGAACTCGTACTCGTAAATATACCGATATTTCATGTTTTCCATTGTGCGGTAATAAGCGACGCCAAAGAAAAAAATAATGAGGAAAAAACAAATGAATGACTGTTTTGAAAACTCAAATGTACCAGCTAAATAAATTTATGAATTTGGAATTCTTAACCAAAGAGGAGATATTTCAGATCAAAGTGGTCAGTACGACAAAACGCTAATTTCATATGTAAGGACCTAATATTTAAGGGGGCTCCCATACAACAATCGTGATTTTTATGCCGTTTTTATAGATAATGGTACGGAACCCTGCGTGCGCGAGTCCGACTCGCACTTGGCCGCTTTTTTATTTTGGACGCTCCCCTACCGGTGAAAGAAAGTGTACACATCTTATAACCTTTTTTTCTTTCTGCTATCTAATATTCAGAATCCAATAGGTCCCGACGACGCTCGATTAAATCCTCATTAATTTAGCATCGTGGGCCCCCTACTTGGGTACTATTAAGGGTTAATGAACTGACTTTGAGTAGCATCTTTAGTTTCTAATTTTAAGAAAGGATACTACGTTTTTAGCGAAAATATTCTTATTTTCTTCAATTAAAAGAAAACCATTTGAAAAATGTGGCTACAACAACTATACGTAAACAAGCAAATAACAATAGTCGTTTACAAATTACATTTTAATGTCCATGAAATTATCCCTAATGCATAAACCTTATTTTACTTACTTCGTCCAACCGTAGTGACGCTTTGTCCTCAGTATCATGAAGGCAGTAATAGTTTTAACAATTTCGTCTTTTATATTTTACTATTGCTCCTGCAAACCCTATAGAATGACGCTCATTAGTATAGAGAACTGCAAAGATCCGGAACTGCCTTACGCGACACCATCACCATTCGGGCTCAACCTGGAAGTCTACAATGGCAGCAAAAGTGTTTCTTTAGTACGCGGAAACCTGACAATCCAAAGCGACACAACAGGCCATGGTAAAAGCGGCTCCTTCGGTTTCGGATCAGAGTCATCTGACGGAATCAACTGGATAGTGAAACTGAACAAACTGACTTGCAACAACTATATCTTTAAAGTTCTTCTTGCAAGTTTCGGAATTCCTTCGAAAGGATGCATGATCAAAACAGGCGTGTACATTATTAAGGATGTTGACGTGGATGCTGTAGATTCGGCGTTCGTTGGGGTGTCCGGGAGGAAACCAGGGATCTACGTAACGAGGATGGCTATATTTAGTAAGACCCAAACGCTAGCTTGCTGGTTGACACATTTGCGTATAGAACTGCTGAGGAATTGGAACGGGTCAGGGTAGGATGATTTATGTATGGTAAAGGGAAAATTATTAAATGAATATCTACCAAAACTATAATAACTCGTTTCCTTTTTAAGTTTAATCCTATGTTTAAGCTTTTGAAAGATACAATTTTTTTACGAATGCATATACGACGTGTCCCGGCAGTTCAATATTAAATGAAAATCCAGATAATAGGGCTTCTCAAAAGTGTGTATGAATAGTTTTTATTTCGTTTTTAAACAAAGATAGAGAACACATTTTCTAACAAGTTTAATCCCAACTACTTATCAATCATTGATAGTGCCAACAACAATAAAGTGACAGGACCTATGCAACACATTTGTCAGAGTCAATGAGTGTATACAGGTTGCTCCAACGTGATAAAGTCTAAAACAGTATTTTTTTTTGTAAACAATAGAGTGATTGAATTATTAACTTGCACATTGGTCAGATATGCCCTACTACTGAGCATTGTGTTAAGAAATATCCAACATCCTACGGAGATCTGCATACATTTGCGAAGTAATTGAATGATCTGTGTATTATAGTCCCTTATCCACATCTCTCTCATGCCTCATTTACATGCAGCCGAAGTCAGCAGGGAAGTGGGAACGGAAGTGGGTAGCGCGAGTATGTAAATGTTACACTTCTCCTGCTCCTGCCACTTGTACTCGCGTTGCCCATGCATCCAACGTGAGCAGGGAAGTGGACATTGAAGTGGACAGCGCGAGTATGTTAATGGGTCACGTCTCCTGCTCCTGCCGCTTTTACTCGCGTTGCCCACGCAGCGGAAGTGAGCAGGGAAGTGGAACGGAAGTCAGCAGCGCGAGTGTGTTAATGGGTCACTTCTCCTGCTCCTGCTGCTTCTGCTCGCGTTTCCCATGTAGCCGAAGTGAGCAGTGAAGTGGAATGGAAGTGGGCAGTGCGAGTATGTAAATGGGTGCTCCTACCGCTGCTACTCGCGTTGTCTTGCGCGCAGTGTGTCGGGAAGCAGCATGGAAAAACCCACTACCTTCGAAAGCAGTATGCGAGAGTTATTTCTGGCAGCGCGAGCAGGAGTGGCAGTGTCTGCATGTAAATGATACATGCATGTGAATGAATGGTATTAGGGCTAATGTGATGACTTAAAAATCCAATTTGATTCTAAAGCATGTTTATTTTATTTTATTTTTGGCTTTGTAAATATATCCACGTGTTTTACTCCAGAGTTAAACACTACTTTTCACTTCACTGCGAGAGAGAAAAAAGAAACAAAGACTTACAATAAATAATGCAATTAATGGAATATTCTACCAGCTTAAGTTTTTTTTTATTTGTTCTTGTTGCCAAATGCAAGGGAATTAAGGGTTTTAATCATGTTAATGTTAATCAAAATAAAATTGACTTGGTTACTTTATCATACAAGTTTTTCACGACGAATACTTAATGACACATTTGGAGCATGAGAAGTGAAAAACCAACTACTTTATTTATTTTGTCACAACCAACAATGTAAGACTACTTCCATGACGAAACGCCGAGGCGAATGATCCGACTTGAAGTGTTATTTCTATTTTTCCAATGAACAGTACCCTGTGGCACTAACAACGCAATTATCAACTTTACCGATGAGAAAAGATAACACTCGAAATATAATAGTTACTGCCAGTGATTCCGGCAATTTACAATGAAAATTCGTACATATTTGTTTGAGTAATAAATAATAAAATGATAAAATAATATGTATCACAAATTACTTTATAATGTCCATTTAACTACCATAGAACCGCGAGCCTTGAAAGTTATATTTTTATATTGCATTTGTCTACATTTCGCTGTTCGCTCGCTATGTCTCTATTAATTTTGGTATTTTCATCTCTATTATTTTTCCAGTGCTCCTGTAAGCAATATAGGATGAACGTTCTCAGTATAGACAATTGTGAAAAACCGGATCTACCGTACGCGAATCCGTTGCCATATGAACTCAAGCTGGAAGTGTATAACGCTAGTAAAAGCTTCAATCTTATAAGGGTAAATCTGACAGTCGAGAAAGACATACCAGGACAAGATAAAACCGGTTCATTCTATTTAGGACTAGATGCTCCCACTGACAGTATCAAATGGGGAATAAAAATGAAGGACCTGAATTGTAAAAGTTTCGTCGTAAAATCTATATTACAAGGTTTCGGTGTTCCCATAGTTGGATGCACGCTTAAAAAAGGAAAGTATTATATGAATGATGTGAACATGGACAAGATAGATTCGATGTTTTTGGGTTTTCCAGCGAGGACTTACGGAACATATTTCACAAAGTTGGAGATCGTCAGTAAGACCCATACGCTGGCATGCTGGCTGACTCATTTAAGTTTGCAGCCTGTAAATAAAAGGAGAGGGTAGCGTGAAGACAATTTTTGTAATTGCAAAGAAAATGAAATAAAAGTATACGATCAATATTTTTCTTTATTAAACAATTTTTTTGTGATGATATTGTGAAATATGTTTATCTATTTATATGTGTACCTATGTGTTAAAATTGCTACGTATAATGTAGGTACGATGCTATCGACGAAGAAAGATATAACCTTTCTTAGATCTAGTGTAGATAGTGTTCTTTTTTAACTTTTTTGTTTTATTAAGACATTTCACCTGACAAAGGATATAAATAACAAGCATACTCGTACTTGTACTTTTGAAATTTGGAACTGTTTGGAAGTGTTTAAAACACTTCGGTATAATTCTCTTATAAGCCTCAACCGATGCAAGTGCCGATGTTCGTTGCAAGTATGAGTGACAAGGTCAAAAATAAACATGTAACTTGTCAGATAATTAATTAACCACAGACATCTAGGTATAATAAGATACCATTAGAAATTAGGAATTGTACTATTAACATGTTTAAGAAACGGACGATGGAATTATTATTGGAAAAATGTTACTATAATATTAATGAATTTTTAAATGATAATAGTTTTTAAGTGATAATTGTAATTAGTTATTCTAGATTGATTATTAATGCATTGTAAAGCAGGATCATTTAATTGAGTTATTATTATATCATATTATTATTGTTCCACTTTATAATAATTTTTTAATATTCTCATATTTTACATTATTTTATATTATAAAAATAACATTATTGACATTAACAACATTATTATTGTTATTATTAATTTGAATTTGTATGTCGAAAGGCAAAACATGACGGAAATTATTCTAAACCTAAGACCATTATGTAAACTTACTCATGTTTTACAAATAAATTATCTCTTATCTCTTACTTTCTCAACCTCGCAAGTCGCTATTTCGTTTTATTGCTATTTAAGGTTGCTTTCAGTACATCGTAATTAATATGCTGAGTAACTTAACAGTCGAAATGAATAATATAACTCACATATTATCTAAAAGCTAGTTTTTTTGAGCGGCGATAGCTCGCACGACATCCAGCCCATCCAGCTTGACGGCAAGCACGCCGCAAACTGCGCCCTCGTTGTGGGCCGTGCGCACGGGCAGCACCTCCGTTAAACTGTCCCCCTGACTGTACGCTAGCAAATCACCCAGGTAAAGGAAAGCATAACTGAAAATCAAAATCAGAGTATTTATTCTGCAAGTAGGCCGCGCGGGCTTTTTTACATGTCTGCAAACGGTGATATCTCTTGAGAAGAAGCTCCGCAAGAAATAGCGGCAAATCTTTTTTCAAACGGTATAATACAAAATCATGATCAAGTAGAAGTTTTCAAATAAAACTGTGAAATACATTGGAAACGAATGGAATTCAGAAAATATTGAGGTTTGCAGTTGGAAATGCCATCCATCACTACCTACTCTAGTTAGTAATCAATAAAACTATCGACAAACGTTAATAACCGTTGATCAAATCTCAACAGTATCTTCAACACTACTCCTCCTTTTCCCCACGGCTGCCCATTTGGACCCTGTTGCTGATAACCGACACGATTAGTAAATGATTCGGCTCTGAGAGCAACAGCTTTGCAAATGCTCGAGGATCATTAGCATAACAAATTTATCCAGTCCTCTTCCCAGTTTTCCAACACGAGTGGGTCTTCAGGCAGTTCGTGAAAACCGGAAACACGATTCCGTCTATACAGTTGTGGGTACTTCACTTATGCGACCGTAAGAATACGATATCTTACCCGACATCTTCACAATTTTCTATTCCGAGTAGGTCTTCAGAAGGCTCGCTGACAACAGCAAATACGATACAGTCCTTAGAGTTGTGGATAGTTCGGCTGAGCGATCGACACTTCGCCATATGTTGGAGTGTAGGTATGTCCAACTCCGTTAGATAAAAAGCTGGAAGGTAATAAAGAAATCAACAAGAGGAAAATTTTGGCAAATGGAAACTTATGCCATTTGAAAGATCTGGTGGAAAAATATATATTAACAACAATTAAGGTTACTGGTAGAAGGGGCTCACTCCCGCCATCCACCCGCATATTAACCTACGCAATATATTTCCCCACCAGGAGCTCAAGTATATACTTTAGATTTGTTTATAGAACACGTTTGAGCAGGCTTTGTTGTGCTGTGAGCATACCAATTGTTGGAATAAGGCTGACTTTACCTTAAGGGATCTTACGCTTCAAGGTTAGAGCAAATCTGCAGTTTTAATATTGGGAATATCCATAAGTTGACGTAAGGTGACGTGTTTTTTGCAGAAGTCGACTTAGAATATACTGTACTGAAACCTGTAGATATTTTAATATTGGTTCTACTATGCGCACTGAAAAAGTCCATCTGATTTTTAACAGACCGGAAATACTATGCATACAAATGCAGTCAAATAATATAATGCCATTAAATATAAATCACAAATCACTTTTTAATTTGGTTAGTGATACTGAATAAAGAATAAAAATGGTGTCATTTTTCTAGTACACTTCTGACCAGTAGCTAGGGACTATGAAGGCTACATTAATGTTGATATTATTACATGTTCTGATCCACGGCTGTTGCTCTAAGCAATACAAGATGTCGATTATCAGTTTCGACAACTGCACAGATCCGGAGCTACCTTACGTGAAACCGACACCATACAAGTTCATCGTGGACATCTTCATAGACAAGAAAGGCAATTCTCTTTTGAAAGGAAACGTGACTATTGAAAATGATCTATCACTAAAAGACACACACAGCTCGTTTGCTTATGGAAGAGAGACGTCAACTGGTCTCAAATGGAAAATAGCGATGAAGAACCTAGATTGTAACAGCGCTATCCTGAAATACATCCTTGGGGCATTCGCAGTACCTGTGACAAGATGTGTGGTAAAAAAGGGAGTATATTTCATAAATAATCTTGACATAGATGCAATAGATTCTGCGTTTCCAGCGGCGCCGATGAGGTCATATGGGGTGTTTGTGGTGCGGTTCAATATAGCCCGCAAGACTGATACGCTGGCCTGCTGGGCGGTATACGTGCGTTTGGCATCTTTGGCGAAACGGAGGGGGTAATGACGAATCTTGCTTAAATTCATTGACGCACTCAGGACCGATATCGCACTCTAGTGAGTATTAAAGTATAATTACAGAAACTATAATGGTGCTAAGTATAGAACGTTCACGCTCCGACCCGCGCAGGATTCAGCCCCGAGTTCCGGAAATCGACATAAATAAGAATAGCTCTCGCATAGACGGGCAGACATTGGCGCGTGTAAAAACGGAATTGTGCTCATACGGTGTAGCGAAAGAGAACGAATTGCTAAACGTGGTAATAGGAAAGGCAATTACTCGTAGAACAGATAGCAGACGGGGCCGAAGAAGTCTTGTGTGGTGACCGCATACCGGAAGGCTTTGCGTGGGTATACCAGCCACACGGTAGACTGACAATCTGATGAAGATTGCGGGACTCCGCTGGATGCAAGCAGTAAAGGATCCGTCGATGAGTCCTGTGCGTAGTTTATTAATACAAGGGTTTACAAATTAAAGAATAAAATAATGATTGAACAAGATTGGCATTTTTATTGTAGTAATCATGTCACTATGACATCAAATTAGTTGACTATAGGTACGATAGTCATTTTCTGAAATCTCGATTATGATTTTGCACCAAGTATTGTGTAAGATTATTGTTGTTGCGCTATTATGAAGCGGCCTTTCCATTACAGTATTTTTTTTTCTCTTGTACGATCACAATCTTCTTAAAGTTACCCACCTGCTTTTTTAGGGTTCCGTACCCAAAGGGTAAAACGGGACCCTATTACTAAGACTCCGCTGTCCGTCCGTCTGCCTACCTGTCTGTCCGTCTGTCACCAGGCTGTATCTCATGAACCGTGATAGTTAGACAGTTGAAATTTTCACAGATGATGTATTTCTGTGGTCGCTATAACAACAAATACTAAAAAACAGAATATAATAAATATTTAAGGTTCTCTCATACAACAAACGCGATTTCTTTGCTCGTTTTTGCTCGATATTGATAACGACAATAGGTAGACGCTTGAAATAATCACAGAATATTTAGTCATATATTTAAAAATAAATAACAAAAATAAATTATTTAAAATATATATAAAAAAACTAATATTTAAGAGGGGCTCCCATACGACAAACGTGTTATTTTTGCTTCATTATAGATAATGGTACTGAACCCGTGCGTGGTGCGCGAGTCCGACTCGCACTTGGCCAGTTTTTTAATATATTATACTTACTCTTTTTGAAAAGGAATTTTCAATTTTATTCAGACTTCTATACTATACCTATTGGTTTAAGTACAGAAGCTGATCGTTACTGTGGTAACGAAATGTTGTATTGTTTCGTCCCTTCATTTTCAATAACTTAGCAAAAATAAAGGCAGAGCAAAGCAATGTGAACATACCAAAGCTTATGTGGAATAGGACAACAGATAATAAATAACTCGTTACCTGATTATAATCATGCACTTATACCTCATATGATGATGATTATTAAAATGATGTTGAATATGATGATGATGACGTTGATAATGAAGTTTATGATAGCATTGATAATAATGATACCGAATGTAAACTTACACTTTTGGCTGCTCGCGGAATGGTGGAAACTAACATGCACCTTGAGATCATGTCATAGTGGCCCTAGCAACGGTGGCAAGAGCATAAGTTATTCCCATCTTATCCCTCAGTGGATCTCTTCCTTAGATACTAGTATGAGAGGGACGGGGATAATTTATCATTGTGTCAAGCTAGCTAGAGCCACAGCAAATAAACTCACTCTTCTTGAAGTTGAAGAAGCACTTGTCAATGAAATGTTTGGGCTTGGGCAGGCTGAGCGGTGTCTCCAATTCGGCGCCGTCGATGCCGAGGAACCCGTACGCCACGTACAGCCTCCGCACGCGAGGGTTCACCATCGCCTTGCATTCCTCATTTAAGGCCAACCAGAGAACTGTGATGTCTATCTTCTGGACTTCAGACGTCTGACTCTGGTGAATACAAAGGTTCATGGTTGAGGTCGTCTTGTCCTGATGAAGCCCGAAGTGATCCGAAATATTGTTTGTACGGAATTAATCAATGAGCGAATTTAATAAACAAGTCTGGTGGCAGCATACAATGCACACACATAAATTTGATATGATTGTCAAACTCTAGGCAGCTGCAATGCACGAGAGGGACAGCAATATATAAAATGTGAAACAGAACTCTGTACCTACCTAATGCACTTAACCTTGATGGTCTCAAATCAGAAGACTAGCACTGGCCTTAAAGCTAGCAACATGCTGGGTTGGGATCATTTGCTAATAGTTGGCACTAGTATTTTTGGGTAATTACTTCTTTGCTTTTAATGTCTTTTATGCTGTATTACGAATAAATGTTTTTTTATCTCTTTCGCACGAGTTAAATGAGCGGCTGGTTTGAAATCGTACTCTTAAGCCGCAGGGAGCTGGCCACTGCGCTGGTGGCAAGCGAAAAATGACGCTTCTTTACGAAATAATAGCATATGGTATTCTTTGCCGGTGGCTTGAGAGCTGTCAAACGGCCTAGCTTTTTGGCAATTTATAGTCGCTATTCTGACTATTCCTAGTTGTTATTACCTTCGGACTTTCCCAATGACAACAAAGTAAGGTAAGTACCTACTTATGTTTTGCTGAAAGAAATGGGACTGATAATTGACAATCGACGTGTTGAATTGATATTTTGTTAACATAAAATGAGTACCCCGCCCTAATCTAACAAAATGGTAAGCGACGAAGTAGTCGACGTTGGAGCTTATTCAGAACATGCCCATGCAATCTGTTCTTAAAAGTGACCAGGTTAAAGACGTCAGTAATACAGACGCAGGCAGGCAAGTCCACACCATGGCTAGGCACAAAATAAACGAACAAAATGGATGGTAGCTTTCTGTGGACCTGGATGTTTGATGGTACAAAGGCAGTTATGGAATGAGCATGTGAGCTCAAGAGCACACTACTCTCCGAAATATTATTCTCGAATGAACGCATGAGTGAACAAATAAAAAAATATAACAAAAAGTAATAATTACAATATTATCTGATAACCTTGCCCTGTCATATTGAGGCGGAGCTATAGTGACTTTCTTGCCGACGTCGATAGATATTCCGCCTGAAATATTGTCAGACATTGTTAAAATTGATTGATAAATTCTTCTTATTTATTTTGCACAACTATGACAGTTCGTTAGTTAGGCTGGGGTTCAAAATAAAGATCCATTTCATCAATAAGTTTCGGTCACAAATGTCAATAATTGTACTGATAAACTCAAATTTGATTTGATATTTGATCACAATGTCAGTTAAAGAAAGAAAGAAAGAAAAGACACACAGACAAAGAGTTACTACACATAATGATTAGGTAATCGTAAGTAAGCAATCATAGAGAAGGAATAAATGAAAACTTCACAATGTCAGTTACTTACTACACATAATGATTAGGTAATCGTGAGCAAGCAATCATAGACAAGCAATCAACGAAATCTCACAATGTCAGTTACTACACTTAATGATTACGTAATTATGAGCAACCTCAAATGTCAGGGTGAGTTTAATTTGTGTAAAGAATATTTTTGTCATAGTTCATTTATAAAAAGAAAATATTTTAATTGTTAAAATTAACGTTCATATTATTGCTCACTGTTCTCTCGGTGATTTTTTGAATAGTCAGACTTCAGCTTTTGGGTGTCATTAAGATCATATTTAAATGAAGATTGTCCTATGTACAAAAAAAAAACAATAATGACTATAGTACGTATTTATATCAAAAAGGTCTGACAAAAAATATACAGAAACTACACAATTATGATAGGAAGGCAATTGATACTAACTTTTTTTCCTCCAGTCCTCATGTTTTTGACCTGTAATATCAATCTTGGAGTCATCAATATTCTGAAAGATAGCGAATAAATTAAAACATGTACAAAATGTGTATAATTTCAGCGCACCTTTAATGAACATAATAATAAGTCACGACACGTCGAATTGTCGGTGAAATGAAAATATGGTATAGGTTTGCTTTGAATCAATATACGAAAAAAGTTAGGCGGCTCAATTTAGCGAATCTCGCTCAGTGCTTTGACACGGTACGGGACAAAATAAATAAATAATCATATTTCTATTTCTAAAAAGGTGGCAGCGAATGCATTAGTGCTCTCTGCAAAATTTACTAAATTTGATGGATTTCAGCGCCTCTATTCGGGAACGCTAAGTGATTCGTGAGCGAGATTTTTCATCTTGCTCTTACGCATTACGCGTCGTACGGAAGAGTGGGCTGAGAAATCTCGCATACGAATCGCTACAGAATCACTTAGCGTTCCCGAATAGAGGCGCAGGTCTTATCTAGCCTGTTGGTTCACAAGATATAATTTCCCATAAAATATATCTGAAAGAAGAAGACGTAGAACTAAGAAATAATTATTAGCTTTTCTTTTAAACTGCATTTCAAAAACCGAAATTTTTAATGCTTATCTCAGTTTTTTAGTATGATGAGAAGATCGATAGAACCCTAAACCTGAGACAGATTAAAAAAAAAATATCAATCTATGATGACGATTGATATTTTTTTTAATCTGTCTCAGGTTTAGGGCAAGATATTGAAATTTCTCTATAAATTATTGGATGTCGTAATGCCCTTCTCAGGTTAATGTTTTATTTATACTAGTTTTGGATGTACACTTTTAATAGCTAATTGATGTCAATGAGGGTCCGTTGGCTGAAATTCAAGGTCATTCGGAATAGGGAGTCCTTTATAATTTACCTTACCTTTGATCTTAATATACCTTGTTTTTGGTTTATTTTTCAGTTGCCATAGCGCTACCTTATATTTGAGAGGTAGTCGTACCTATGCCTGCTCGCTTTTGCTGCTATGCTCGCTGGGTCACAGTATGGATATAAAGTGAATTCATCGTTACTTGTCTTATTTGGTAAACAAGTTTATAACCTCAAAATGTACCTTTTTTGGATGAAACAGCCATTTTATCCTAAGTAAAGCAATCCTAGGTGAAAAATTGGCAAAACGATGTGTAAGGTATTATCCCCGGTTGCTTAATTTATGAAGAAATAGCTGTTTTTACCAAAAAAGGTGCATTTTGAGGTTAGAAACTTGTTTACCTTATAAGACAAGTAAGGATGAATTCACTTTATATCCATATTGTGACCCAGCGAGCATAGCAGCACAAGCTAGCAGGCATAGGTACGAGTACTTCTCAAATATAAGGTAGCGGTATGGCAGCTGAAAACTAAACCAAAAACAAGGTAGATGAATTCACTTTAAATGTCTCTAAATTACGGGAAGAAATAGTGACGGGTTTCTGTTTTGTTTATGTGTGTATTCTTAGTTACCATGTTTCTAGCCTTGCGCCTGATTCTTACAGATATATATTTTTACTTAAAGGTTATGATAAACCTCCACGTCTTTTTAACCGACTTCAAAAAAAAGGAGGAGGTTCTCAATTCGGTTGTATTTTTTTAATGTTTGTTACTTCAGAACTCCGTCATTTATAAACCGATTTTGAATATTCTTTTTTTAATCGGTAGGTTATACCTCCAGTTTGGTCCCGTTGTAGTCAAAGTCGAGTTATGATGAGAGGATCTATGAGGAATCGATGAAACTCTTCAAATATTATAGGCAAGCATATAGCAATTTTAGTATTTTCTGTAATAACTCAAGCAGTTACGTTCCAAAAGCATTATTTGGTGAAGTGGAAGTGTTGATGAAGACCATAGATGATCACCGGAACTCCTAAATGTTGAGTATTTCACGGTTGGCGATTAAATTGCTGTATAAAGTTCTGAAGCAACTGATGTCCATGAAAATTCATGTAGTAAAATTGAAGAACCAGGAGAACTCCTAAACGATTGACATCCTTGCACCGTGGATAGCAACAGTTTGTAAATGGTGATGAGCAATTGGCATTATGCTATTGTTACTTGATGTAGTAAATGTGTGGCGTTAAATCACAGGATAATAAATAAAATGTGAAAAACAAAACTTACTTTTCAAAGGCTATTTGAAGTCGGTTTTTTTATTTTATAAATTATAGATTATTGTGATTAAAGTTAGTGCATGAACTGTACTTTATGTATATTTGAATATGACTCTATGTGTGATGCTAATAAATAAAATTAAAAAAACTTTAAAATTACTCACTTCCAAAGCATGTTTCATATCATCGGGCGTTCGAACTTTAGGCACCTAAAAACGTAAGAGAAATATAACTAAAACAGAATAAGAAAACCATTGCTTATATACTAGTGACATTGCTATGTGTACCTATTACAAAGGTCTAATATAATGGTCGACGATAGACGCTTCAGTAAATCTGTCCAGTGTAATAGTGTTTTTATCTGGATTTCGCTATACTAATTCATTTTGATTGATCTTACTTTAATATTCTCATAAATCATACTCACGACTTCGGCCAGAATGAATGATGACGATAGCTGAAACAAATAACAAAATTTACTACCGCATACCTACCTAATATTCTAATACAAACTTATCACATTCTAATGGGATTTAAATGTACTAAACTATGCCAGTGATTCTAGTTTTTTGGGTTCCATACCTAAAAAAAGAGAAAGCGGCTAAGTGCATATTGAACCAATCACAATGTAAGGTTTCATACCTACTCCGTAGTCATCTGCGTATGGTTTCCGAGCATAAGCTAATGTTTTGAACAAAGTATATGCCACTATCTGTGCTGCGGATGTGTGACAGTTTCGTACACCAGTAGATAGATGTTTAAAGTTATAGGCGACTCGTAAATCGACTCGACTCTATGTCCTGGGGTGAGCGTAATCAGCGTAAAAGCTACTGCAGCTGTTTATGAAATTACTATAACTTGATGTAATTTTTAACACACTTATATTAGCTTCAATTGTAACTAACTAACATACAATGTAATAAAATTTTAGAAGTCAATTTTAACCTAGTTCTAATTGTAGGTAGTAACGATTTGAAACTTTGAAAGTGTAGGTATGCGATTCGGATGACAATACAATAATTTGGTACCATCGACCTGCACTAACCATGCCCGGAGATGGATATTGGAGTGAGCGTCAAGTTGGCGTACCCGTGGAAGATATCCAGGATCTGATGATTCCAAAAAATAGTGCCTAATTAGTACCGAATTAGTACCGAGTTGAAAAAAATAGTACCTTCGTAATTTCGGAGATATGAGCCCTGTTTAACGGGTACGCTAACTTGACGTCAAGCTGGCGTACCCGTTTTGGTTCTCGAGTACTGTGCTGTTCCCAAATATGCTCCATATCCCAAAAAATAGTGTACAATTAGTACCCCTGGCTCCCGAAGTCACAACTTCGTAGCTCTTATAGAAACTGAGATATTTCATACCAAACACGGGTAAAATATTTTGCACCGTCAAGCTGGCGTACCCGACCGAGATCACACAGAAAGCCATTGAATTCCTAAGCCAGCTATATACCAAAAAATAGTGCCTGAAATAGTACCCCTTTTACGACAAAAACATAAAAGAAAAGCTAAGTGGAACATTGAAAAAAATGAATGCCAACTTCTACATACAAACTCATTTTGGTACAGACGCAAACAGAGAGGAACTTTATAACGGTTAGTAAACGATTATGTTGAAAACTTAAGTAAACAGATGCCGTTACTGTTATGTTTTAACCATATTTAACGTGCTGAGTAAATGTACGCAGATGTAGCTATAGGACCGAAAAACTCCTAATACTAAAGTATCGCAAAAGGATAAAACCTAGTTTGCTATAATCTGCGTTATGCCAACCCATCTGGCTATTGCAGTGAATATTAAGTAAATTAAAACTTTCACTTACACTCTGCTTAAAAGATTGAAAGAACAAATAATAAATATAAATAAAATAAGACTTTTGTACGTGACAGTACTATGACAATGAAGAATATTCATCCATTATATTTTCAATGTTCTACTTAGCTGTTCTGTTATGTTTTTGTCGTAAAAGGGGTACTATTTCAGGCACTATTTTTTGGTATATAGCTGGCTTAGGAATTCAATGGCTTTCTGTGTGATCTCAGTCGGGTACGCCAGCTTGACGGTGCAAAATATTTTACCCGTGTTTGGTATGAAATATCTCAGTTTCTATAAGAGCTACGAAGTTGTGACTTCGGGAGCCAGGGGTACTAATTGTGCACTATTTTTTGGGATATAGAGCATATTTGGGAACAGCACCGTACTCGAGAACCAAAACGGGTACGCCAGCTTGACGTCAAGTTAGCGTACCCGTTAAACAGGGCTCATATCTCCGAAATTACGAAGGTACTATTTTTTTTGAACTCGGTACTAATTCGGTACTAATTAGGCACTATTTTTTGGAATCATCAGATCCTGGATATCTTCGAAGGGTACGCCAACTTGACGCTCACATATTGGAACTCTTCAATGACTACTAGTAAACTCCTCGAGTTTGGGCTCATTTGGTTTCTTTTGACGAGTCCAATTCATTATCTTGGTGATAAGGGTCTGTTCTACGTCTTAGTGCGTTAGGACTGACAAATGCTGGTTTTTAGTTTTTGTAAACTATAATAATTATATTGAAAAGAAAACATGACATTTGGTCTGACGGACCTTTTTAAAAACCCGGCTTAAGATTATAAAGACTTGTAAATTGTAGTACTTACACGTCGCTTTGGTGAATTGTTCATTAATTTACGTGTCTGGAACAAATAGCTTTTTAGTGATGTTTTACTACTAATCACACTAGTCATAATTATAGTCATACCGTTTATTGCATTATGTGGTACAAAAGATCGTAAAACTATTAGAAGGTTATTATTATTCTATGTATACGATATTAAAACTGTTGTTAGTGATGGTGATGCTGTTACCAATGATGATATTACTGCTACTGCTGATGATGAAAAGGTTTTTATGAGTGATATGCATATTGCTATTGTTGACAGTGATGGTGCTCCATTTGTAGAGGGAGCGTTCAAGTATTACGTACCACAATATTTGGAGTTTTTTGACCCCCCCCCCCCCCCCCCCATGTAACGCGCCGTAACGTTTTTCTGTACCCCCCTTCCCGCTAGTAAAATTTCAAGAGGTCATTCCAAAAATGAGTAAGAGAACGCGATCGTTCTGCTTTTGTATGCTGATGATGCTGTTGGCATGGTATTCTTGGACGTTATATTTATGTCACGAAGAAGTTTTATAGAGATACAGTGCTGAAATTGATCGACCTCCGTGACCTTATGTCCCTAATTACGCTGTATAATAAGAATATTAATAAATAGAAAACGAACATATTTTTTCGTTTCAATAGACTCTTCATATATGATTTTTGTAGCAATGCAAAACTATAAGACAAAACCAAATTAAAGTTTCAGTTGAATGCATAATCATTGGTCAATAAATACTATACAAAATTAGGAGTGTAACAATACCGATATTTCGGAGGTCCATCAATTTCAGCATTCCATCTGTATGAAACGGTTCGTGAGACAGAGATATCACAATTTATTGATATCGGTGCCGTTTATAGTGCTGTTTCCGTAACTGTTACCGATGATTCAGCATTTATTAGTGTTAATGATGCTGTATACATTGTTAATAGTGTTGCAGTTGTGGATGATAAAACTTTCATGAATGTTGTTGATGCTGCTTTGAGTATAGCAGCTATTAACAATGCTGACGCTACTAATGAAGGTGCCAAAGATATCGTTGCAAACCTCAAAACTGTCCAGGCCGAGATCGCTAGTGAGGCTCGTCTCCCGTCTCGTATGCCTATTGTTTCGACGAACCGTATTGCCGTGGAGTTCCAACGGCCCGTCTATTCCTTTTTCAGGCATCCGCTGAATAATTTTAATGATATCAAAACAACAGCTGACACTTTTTCAATACATACAAGTTCCAGCGCCGTACTAGGAAAACGAATAGGAAAGTGCTGGGAGATACTGCGTTTTGATAAGAGTTAAAACATACATAAATATACTTCGCGCTTGTTTTCTGGACTACAAAATTATATCAATACTCTTCGTTTCTTTTTATTATTAACCTCAGCTTCTATTCAGTACCTACTGCTATGTGATTTACTATTGCCAAAACCGTGAATGTGTCATTGTTTTGTGAACGGGTTTCACGTTCACATTTCGCGGTTTTGACATTTTAGTGACAATATATCACTAAGCAGTACAAAAAAGAGGCCCTGGTCAAACAGGTAGGTAATTTGACTTGCGTAAAATTAAAAATCATTTCCGTTTAGAATTAGCTCGATTTCATTTTGTATGAAGAAGTAAGTCAGAAAAAAAACATGATAACTACCTATACAGGTTTAATTTACTTTGCGAAATAAGAATAAAGTGACCGATCTGATCTGAATGTTTCGCAGTCCCAAATAATGTTGTATGGACACCGGAGCCTTATGCCCGAAATGGATTATGGGAAGCGAAATGAAGTGCGCACCCGCATGCTTTTACGTAGAGGCACCTAAGAGGCGTAGCACAGCATTCGTAGCACCATATAGTCAACTTGAGGTATAGATAAGTAAGCTTCCTGTGGCCTTAGCAAGCTTGACACGAGTATAAGTTAACTCAGTCTTATCTCTAACTGCGTCTCTCTCAGAGTAGTTCCGACGAAAGAGATAGTCGGAGAGATAAGGCGGGGTAAAATTATTCCCGTGTCAGCCGTACAGGGTCGCAGTGGCGCAGCCTGTCTACAAGCCGATTCCTGACGACTTTACCAAGCCGAGCTGCGGGTAGCTTTCAGTGAAGTCCATGTTACTCTAACTGTCAGACTCGCACGTATGGTTCTAATTCTCCCGGCTTCCCTTAGGAAATATTTCACGCTTCGACACTGCCAGGGCCGTAGGAAAAACGTTTTCTAACAATTTTGTACTTTAGATATGCTTTATAAGCAACTGTATGGAAGTTCTTTGTCGTATTTTGTATTAACGTGGGGTACTCATTTAATAAAATAGGTAACTGTCACGTACATTAGGAAAGTAGAAATCTCTTTCCGGTGTAAAGTTGTCATTTCTACCCGAACTTGAGTTTGCTACGGCCGCAGTCTGAAATTGATAAGATTTTGTTAAAAAAATAATATACAGTCTTTTTTGCGGCCCGTCCTATTTTTATATAATCCAAGCTTTAACTGTTCGGTATCCGGCCGGATAGTAAAATCATGGCCGGATAGGCCGGATACCGGATAGTAACGGGATATCCGCTGCACCTATACTTATGACTCCATATAGCACAAAAAATCTTTTTATGAAGATTTTCGAAAAAAGTCAAGAATGTTCAAGTGAACACAAGTTATGAAACAGAATAAAACATAACCTTGAAAAATTAAGAAGACTTTTTCATCATTACTAGGCGTCTAGCTTTGTCAGCTATACTATAATTATAGCCTATGTAAAATATAAAAAAACCACGTAATCTTTTGCCACAACGATAACAGTCGACAAAATGCCTACCCCGCCTTGGGATGCACTCGTGAGCATTCTGCGTAGTCAAAGTGGTCAAAACAAAATTACGTAAAATTATATCTACTCAAACAATACGTCATGTTAACCCTAACACTTTCAATAAAGCCGCTTCAGCGATAATATATACTTATAAATATTCGCCATCATAGTGAAAGTCAAGCTCACTCACCCTTTCCAAATTCTGTTTGCTTAGACTAGTCATATGGATATCCAAGTCTTGAGAGAGGCGGTAGTCGTCATCATCGTTGTTTTGAACCAGCTTGTCTGTGGGAGGATCACCCATAGTCGCCGCTGAGATCCGCTGAGAGAGAGTTATGTGTTTATTATATTTTTTATTACCATAGATACACAAACAGGCAGACGTCCCACCTGATGGAAAGTCTTCGGCACCTAAATTTGCAACACCAGTCAATACCGCGTTGCCAGTCTAGGTGACGGGGGATTAAGGGATGAGGACATGGGCCTTCGGATCTCGTCAATCACTGTACGAAACAATAAATAGAATACCAAACTTTTACTTTACGATGAAATTTTGTGAGAGCGTGAACAATTTCTTCTATGCCTCCTCTACACATCAAGATGCATCAGCAGGTGGATTAGCAACGTATCTGCGGATAAATTCACGTTCCGTCCACACATCGGCAGAGACGATTCGCGTTGTCACCCTTCTATCCGTGGCGTAAAAACCGACAGCAAACGGATAAGTTGCCGACGCATCGGCCGACGTTTAAATAACTACCACAGACGAGCAAATACGCACCCGCAGATGCAATCTGCTGATGCATCTGTCGATGTATAGAGGAGGAATTAGCAAAGGACGTTTTAACAGCTATTGACCGACGAGTAGAATCATCGCAGCACCGGTCGTTCCCCAACCAACGCTCGGAAAAATTTACGTAATTACTAAAGTGAGTAGGAAATCACTCACAGCACCAATAGCTCTGTTAATGAATGCCAAGGTCCTAGTATCAGCGCGCAGCATACACCACATATCAAGCACACCGATCTCGTTGCTCGTGTCCAGAGAATCGTTCGCGCGCCCTTTGCCTGGACGGGTTACCTGATTTGGAGAGACAAATATAATTTGGCAATGACTTGTTTTGCAGCGGCACGCCATATGTCTTGTAAGTGCGAGCGAAAGTTCCGACAGAATGATTTATGACACCACAGGGACACAGGGTATCCCCCAAAGACTTTTAGTTGTCAGTAGGTTTTCAGTCCATCTCGAGGGGGAGACTGACACTACACCTTGCGTTGTAAAGTATATCTCTAGCCAAACTCTTCAAGCTTACGTTGCAGTAGCTAAAAATCAGGGGCTCGTAAATGGGCTAGTGTTACGGCAATTTATTGCTGTAATTCGGGGTATCCCCAAAAATATTACATATTCAATCAGTAATGGGAACAAAAAGTTTTAATGTAAACTTTTGAGGATAGCAGCAATTGCAGCAATAAATTGCCGAAAAAAAAACCATTTACAAGCTCCTTTACGAAGTCAACAAAATTTTGCTGAACAATTGCGGCTCTAGCAAGGTTGACACGAAGATAAGTTAACACCGTCTTATCTCTAAGTGCTCGAAAGAGATAGCGAGATAAGACGGGGTTAAGATATCCAAATTTCAACCTAGCTAAGGACGCTGCTCACCATGGCTGCGTTTCCACCAGAGCTGTTTAAGGCTCGTTGCTCGAGGAAAAAATTCCACCAATAAAATTACTTGATTTTGTAATGACCGCTATTCTATTGGTGGACTTTTTCCTCGATCAGCTGCCTCGTAGAGCTCTGGTAGAAATGCAGCCTATATCTTGGCATTGTATGTAGGTAACTATAGAAAGATAAAGCTTCTCCGATTAAATCACAACGAGACGGTTTATTGGTTGGGTTGTTTGTCATAATTTCAACGACTTACCTACCTGCATTAACCAGAAAACTAAATGCAACGCAAAAATGGGTCGTTACGTCATGAAATTATCAAATACAGACGCAGGCAAAAGCTAGGGGTTTATGGGCGATTAAAACGGACAGTGAGGGCTATGATTGGGGACTTACCAATGCTAAAGACAGGTCTACCCTCCGATTTGCATTGAGTAGAGCCTCCCGCAACGGCAGGGCGCACGTAGCGAAGGGCATCTTATCGTCGAGCTCGCAAATCTTAATCGGCATCTCTTCCTGCAATCTCGTAGAAAATACAACTAATCCATGAACTGGGATGCTACCCAGTTGTTCCACCCATTTTAGTGGGTTACTAAGTTACCTATCAGACTAAGGCACTGTTGTTATTTTGAAATTTTCGTGATTAGCACGTAATAACACCAAAAAAATTGTTTTGCTCTCATGCTAACGGGATAGTAAAGTAAAAAACGAGTGTTAGAGCAAGATAAACTTAAGGTTTAATAAAGTAGCGCTTAAATCGGACATGAAAGGTTTTTAAAGTTATAAGGGGCGAGTACCGATATTTCCCGTAATTCTTGGTTCACATCCATTTAAAAAACTTACTGGGGAATACTGGGAAAAAAATCCACGAGCTCTCAGTAGGGGCTAAGGGATGGAGACTACTGGGTAAAGTCCAAGCCGTGAAATAATTTTCAGTTTAATTCGGTAAAAGTGACGACATCCTTTTTTTATATCCTGTCCAGATTCAAGTTATTATACTATCAAAGCAGACTTAGCTGCATGATAAAAATTTTGATACCTTGATTTTGATCTCAACCTTGCAGAGGCCCTGCATGCAGAGCTCTAACTAGCCTTGTTAAGAAGTAAGTAAGTTAGCGCTATTCGTTTCATTGAATTTTGTTCCTGTTCTTTTTATTTCATTTCTACTAGGTATTACTTAGCTAATTATCATTGATACGTACATATTTCAAATAACTGACGAACTCCTCAGTAATCTTTATCGGGTACTCGGTGCAAAAGTCAAAATGGACGACGCGGCCGGCGGTCATACGCGTCATCGCCGTGTTCTGGTCGAAGAACTTCCACATCAGTATCAGGGGAGCGCCACGTGAGTTGATCACCGCCTGTTGGTTCAGATTATCTTTAGCATTAGGACCTCACCAAAGGAAACAGAAGTACGAACAGGGTAACCTCTCTTCTGTTGGTAAAGTGTATACAGATAACCCTCCGTTTCCTTTCGCGCTATCGGGTATAAATGACACCTCCCCACCCCTCCTTCAAATGTAACCCTAAAGTTGCATGCGATTATGGGGCCTTGTAAATGTCTTGTTGAGTTGTTTGTTTTGTCCGTTGTTCGCTGACCTAAAAGTGTAGCTTTCTGGGCCAGCGGCAGGCTAAATAACTAGCTCTGTTCACGCGCATTTCTAGAACAGCTGACGTGGAAAAAATAGCGGCTGCGGCTGTTTATTTCTTTTTAATGGGATCTTCCTTCTGACGCATTTAAATATGCACGAAATCAAATAAGTCTTATAATTATCCCAAATTATCGGCTCGCTTTGATAAAATTAAAAATATATTATCGACGCTTGAAAGGTAATGCCATAAGTGACACTTTTTGACATGTATGTATATCGTTAGAATCGCCTGAATTTTCTGCGTCGTTTGAGCTGGGTCTCGTACCTGTGCGATGACTTTTGTGTCGCTTATACCGACAGTAATTTATAAAGAAACGAGTGCTTTTTTGCGGTACCTAAAGATGGTGCCATCAATAAGAGCTACGGAACCCTACACTAAATATGGCCCGACATGCTCGCGACCGGTTCATTTTATTTATTTACTTATCTCTAAATGGTCTTACCTCATCACACAGCACGATAGTGCCAATGTGCAATGTAAATATACACTTTGGTGCAATGACGCGGCTGATTCTTGACTTGCCCTCGGCCTTTCGGAGCTCTATGGAATCTCTGCTAACCCTGGTCGATAGCTGGTCTGTGATGGTCTCCGCGTCTTTGGACAGCGGTCGCTGTAGGGGTCAAGGGAAATTGGAATTTGGACAGGGAGCAAACGAAAGAAAAATAAAGGAAATAAATTAACTAGGTAAGTAATTAACTACACAGTAATTGTCCGTCGTCTCTGGTCTTTATCCGAATTCATATGAGACGACGGACTATAAGCCAGTGGCACAGCCTGCCTACAAGACGATTTCTCGCGGCTTTACCAAGCTAGAAAGCTACGGCTAGCTGTCAGGAAAGTCCATGTTACTCTAACTGTCAAACTGGCACGTACGGTTCTAATTCGTCCCGGCTTCCCTTAGGAAATATTTGACGCTTCGCAACTGCTATAAGCAATATAATGCAATCCGGATAGTGAGTCGGTATCCGGCCGGATACCGGATAGTACAAGCTGTGATGAGAAATAGGATAAAACAAATAAAAAGTCATCAGAAATAAATGAAATAAACGCCAGTTATTAAATTAAAGCTTATTTAATTTTTATTTAAACATTAAACTTCACTTAACATCACGTCATCGCTAGTGCACGTTCGATTATTCCCAACTGACGTATTAAAGCGTGTATTAAACCTCGAAGGGCCCCTCCGGCTCCGCGCGGAGGCCGCGCAAGCTAACACTTTAGCTGCACTCATGTGCAGCCGGATATCCGGCTATCCGGCCGATAGCTATGCCGGATATCAGGTATCCGGTATTCGGCCAAATTACTATCCGTGGTATCTCTAATAATAACAACTGAAAATACCTAATATTATGATTATAACCTCCTAAGACACCGCTTAGCCTAACTTGTACTAGCAAATAAAGCTACCAAGTCGAGGGGTTTTTAGAGGGTTTTTTTATTTAGTCTAAGATCCGAATTAGAGGCTGCACCAATCTGTTTAATGGATGAAACTGATTTTATATCAAATTTAGTGTGTAAAAAATATATCGCGAGTGGGTTTGGTTAAAAAATTGCTGGCCAAATTATGATTTATTGAGAAAAAAAAATTTACTGCAAAAACTAAGATACCTAAATATATATTTTTTATAAATTATGGTTTGGCCAGGATTTCTTTAGCCAACCTACTGGCATTTTTTTTGAAATACCTATTAAATTAAAAATAAAATCATTTTCATCCATTAAATAAACAGAAAGGGTGCCAAACGCTCCTGCCTTCTGTATTTCCTGTCAAATATAATTTAGGTCTCTTCAAAACAAGAGTGAATAGGCTGTTACTGAACCAGCGAGCTACATCTTCTGCCTCGTCATCACTTACCATCATGCATGTGAGACTGAAGTCAATCGCTGGTCAGTTTTCAAATAAAATAAAAAAGTCGTCTCTAATTCGGATCCTCTACTAACTGGTGCATTTGAGGTTATGCGCTGCACCTATCTGTAGCCCCGCCGCGGCTTTTTGCCTCAAATGCTGGCAGCGGGGGTCGCCGACTATGCGGAGTCTATTGTATATAATGATCTGTGGAAATAATCTAAGACGCTCTGTGCCCGTACACCACCTCCCCAGGGCGCTGGCTCTGCAGCACCACGCGACACCTCGCCAGCTCCCGAGATATCGCCTGCAGCGCTTCTTCCATCTTCTCCGCTGACGACTCCGGGAAATTGCTGTACGGGAATATTTTATTCGGTAGTTTATGAAGTTTGCCTGCGATTTTGTCCGCTTAAAATTCATTTATTTCTATTTCCTCAGGAACTGTGTCTTTTTCCCGGGATAAAAAGAAGCCTATGTTCGGCCTTCCTATTGTCCCTATAATGTCTGGCTAATAGAAAGTACTTTATCATAGATACTAATCGTTTAGGTAAATATTTATTATTTATTATTCGTTATGAAGGTAAAATTTTCAAAAAAGAAAGATTCAGTTAAAAATTATAAAAAAAATAAACATTATACAACAAGAAACGATCGATATAGTAGAAGATATTAACGAGCCCATGAAAATAACTTACTGAACAGTGCGGCCTATACTTCTGTCGCCTGGCTGTTCGCCCACGGATAATCTTTTCTTTTTGGTATCTGACAACAACAACATCATATTATATTATTATATCAAGTCAGCGTCGAACCATCAACGAATTTATATGGCTAGTGCCTCCGTCCGATTCGTATCAGTGAACCTTTATTAACAAAGAATACCGCCCGATGCGTACAATGGTGACCTGTGCACGACCTTATAGGAATAACGAAGTGAAAGCAAGAAGCACCTACTCTTAATGGCGACCTTTAGACGCTCATTCTTACTGATGTATGACTGACTGACTGTTATCTGATGGACGCTTGGCTGAGCATGTAAGTACAGATGTAGTGATTAATCCTTTCCCATCGTGAAAACTCGGAACACACGACAACTTCCGAATGCTGCCGACGTGTCTATGAATTATTGTATTAATAATTATTATGTGTGTATTAAATAAATAGGGTACTTTATTTATCTGTGAAAAATGTCAAACCACGAGTTTGAAGTAATCACACATTCTATAACCACCAGGATCAAATTATATTAGAGAATTAATTATTAGCAAAAATCGAACTACCGAGAATTGTTCGTCGAGAAATGTCACTGGCCTACGAAACGCCTCTACTCCTTTCTCAAAGGGCCGGCAACGCATCCGTAATTCCCCTGGATTTTGCGGGTGTCCATGGGCGGCGGTGATTGCTTATCATTAGGTAACCCGCCTGCTCGTTTGCCCCCCTCTTACTATTAAAAAAAAAAACTCGTTTTACGACTTTACTGAAATAATCAGCATTGTTGCTATTTTTAAATTTATCATTTTTAGTTAAGAAATATAAATAAATGTTGAAAAGAATTTCACAAGCTTCTTGATCTGAACGTTTCCCAGGTCTTAATACTTTCGGCATGACTATTTAAAATAACTGAAAAGATATTTAAAATAATAAAAATCTTAACTTAGGTATTAACCGCTCTATATCGATTATTAATCTCGCGATGCGAGCTTCCCCTACGCTGTCTTGCTGGGTACTGAGACTGACTGAAGTAGCATGAAAAATACGAACGTTGCCGAGAAAATACGATAGGAAAGGATTATTCACGACTAACTGACGTTGAAAATCTAGATATTTTGATTTTTATCTTCAATCAAATGCTGTCAGTCATACATCAGCCAGAATGAGCGTCTAAAGGCCGCCAATGACTCTTTTGGTTTATCAAACAACAAAACACCAAAGTAGGTTGGGCCTTAAAACACACCTCAGAAATCTTTGGGATTCTATCGAATGACGTTCTTCATTCGAGTACTTTATAAACTTTGGCAAGCCCCGAAGTAAAGTCGAAGACCTGACGGACTAATAAGTGTTTTAATATAATTTTTTGACCCTTCAAAACTCTGCACTGCTTCAGTTTAAGGTAGCTTTATACTTGCATCTAAGAAGATCATATGACGTTGTTCGTGTCCTTAATGGAACTTTTGCCCGCGGCTTCGTCCGCGTGTAATTCGTTTATCGCTATTCCTTCAAAAACTGTGGATTTGTTCATAAACTAACTGTATGCAAATCACGTCGATCTATTGCTCCGTTGCTGCGTGAAAGGACAAACCAACCACATTATCACATTTATAACATTAGTAGGATAAAAAAGGCTTACATTTATTCTCATTAGGCACTTCTCCTTCACTGAGCGACAGATCTTTGTAAGGCGAATAGGAATCGGTGTAGGTGCTAGTTGTCTTGAGTTCTCCAGGCGACATCACTTTAGGAGATGTTACTGTATCAAAAAAAAAAATTCATAAACTGCCCAACTACTTATCTTTAAGGGTGCGACGAACAGCTTTGTTTATTTCATAAAATTATTTCAACTTAAATAAAAATCAACTTCATAACCAATCATACACGATACTCCATCCTCAGCATAAGATAGGTTTCAAGACAGTATTTGGGCAAAGAAAATGCATTTAGTCAAATTAAAACATTCGTGAGACATTATGAACAACACAACAATGACAATTCAAAATGCATTTATTTTACCTATAACTAATTCGACACTGATTATAACAAACAAATTAAAATTAATAATATTAAAGGTACTTGTAAACCAGCAATTTTATTGGCAATTTATTGCTGCTATTCGAGATATCCCCAAAAGTTTACACTTAAACTTTTTCTTCCGTGTAGTGATGTTATATGCAATCTTTTTGGGAATAACCCAACTTGCAGCAATAAATTGCCAAAAAACTAGCCCGTTTACGAGCCCTTTAACCTTTTCAATACTCCACGTCAAATACAAATATGTCACTCACATGCCAAGCACTTTTCAAAAGCTATGCAAAAATCAACCTAGTTCATACGAAAGAAGGTCTCTTTTGAGTTGTACCTCCGACACGACATGTCGTGTGCTGTCGCGACAGCTCATGACGCTTTTAAGGGTTAATAACGGTGTCGAATTGCATCAAAATAGAGCCGACTGCTGCGAGACGAGGCGCTGAATATATTTTAGTCTTACCATCTCTCTCCGCGGGCAAGTCGGACATGTATGATATTTCATGGTCCGTATTCGCCGGCGATGTCGCGCGGGAGCACTTGCTGACCTCCGGCGACCCAGGCCCTGTGTAGGTGCGCCCAGAATTCGCAAGCGAAGCCCTGCGATCAACTGGCGGTGCGTTGGCATCGTTCAGTTTTAGTCCTGGTGGGAAAAACAGTAGATCGACTTATGCTTGCAGTGTACTTAGTGATTGTCACAATTGGAAGCAATTACGATTAGCGGAGCCACACGGGACTGATTATATTAGAAATGAATTTATAGAGTGACATCTAACACCACAAGACAAAATTTTAGATTATAATCTACGGAAGGACGGTTAAAAGTGGCGTGCGAGTATGACTAGAGAAGTTATGTAGATGATATTATATGAGTCTGTGATGCAGCAGTGATTAGAAACGAGAAAAGTATGGACTTGGTTGCCTGTAATGGGAGAAAAAGATCAAAGATAACAGAAATCGAATGTTGGCCCGTACTGTGGGGATAATTCATACTACGCAAGTAGCTACTTTACTTGGTTGATCAAAAACTAAAAAATAAATGAAATTAAGATTAAAGTTAATATATAAAACAACGTACACACTTTAGTTAGGAAAACAAAAACAAAATAATACCACACTCAAGAAAGTCAGTTTTCTGTGCGCAGTTGCATCGCTTGAGCAGAGCACCGTCAGGCTTGGTTTGGAAAGTGCGAGTGCCACTACAAGTCCGGCAGATAGCCAGCGAACGCTGCACGGCTTGTGGGCACGTACATATCGGCACGCGTCGGCTACATATTTCTGTATAAACGGTGCCGGTTGCTTTAATAATTAGATAGAGTTCTGAAAGTACGTGACGCGCTACGTAATTTACAAATGGCCAGCGAATGGTGGTTCCAGATAATTTCGTAAACTAAGCCATGAGGGGTTTGCAAAAACACAAAATGTTGTTGAGAACCGGGCTAAGATATACAGATCTTTGGTAACGGCAAAGGCATAGGCATAGGGATATAATAAAAAGCGATTGTAAATAGGGTAGATAGTGTCATAGTTTTTGAGTTATTGTTACTAAGTGTTCCTGCTCCGTGACTAAACTTTATGCGGATTGAAGTAAATACAGCTGTTAGATCCATATCTCAAAAATCTTATAGTTCTAATAAAAATCCATTGCAACAGAACGTATATAAAAAGCTTCCTCAAGAATTAACTTACCTATTCGTGCTTCAACCTTCCTGGGGTCTTTGTCTCGATTAACACAGTTGATCCGTTCATTTAAACATTTAACATGCTCTTTTACAGTCTTTGTTTCTCTTGCCTCATTTGCTTCATCCCTAAGCGGTTCATTGCCAATAGATTCAGTATTTTGAATACGTTCTTGCGTATCAAAACATTCCATTTTATTTCTTTGATTTGGGGATTTTTCGCCATTGATATTTGGTTTGTTAATATAATTAATTATACTATTTTTTGTTAATTCCTGACTATATACATTCCTGCTTTGCATTTTTATTTCTGGATCTACAAAGTATGCACCTCTTTCAGTGCAGACTTTACATTTTTCTTCTTTCATGACGCCAGGTTTACTACTTTCTAAAACGTTATCTTTGTATATGTTCATGTCTGCTTCTTTTTTACCATTTTTGGCTTTTTTCTCCTGCAGAAGTATGTTTTTATTACTAGTTGAGCTACTTTTACTAGTATCTGAGTCTCCCGGATTTATTGGTAAAGGCCCCGGTATTTGTAGGCTGTTATGTGTGTCAGGTTTAATAGAATTCGTCTTCAGGTGCCTGTGTAACATAGAGTTACTTTTAGTATTTCCATTATCATCGAAATCACCGTACATACGTCAGACCGTTGGGCACAGGTTTCTTATGATGAAACAGACCAAGAATTAGTGTCCTAGTCAGTATCATCACAAGCTGTTAAATAAATATAAATATTTTAGGTTTCTTTAAATATCTAATTTAATTTGGTATATTAGATCCGAAAAAAGTGACGTTCGTATTAACCTAACGAAAACCAATAAACTATTATTAGAATAGCTTTGAATAATGATTAGGTATGATATATTCACTTGCAGCAAATAGGTATCCAATCGAAATGGCGAATTATAAATGTTTATGCTTTGAGTTGCAGTTTGAGTTGAACAACATCATACAGAGGAAAACTTAGCAGAAAAAATAACATATTTATCCTTACCTCAAAGTTAACTGTTAGAAGTAGACGTCAAAATACATAATTGACATGAAAAAAAGATCTCTGCAACTTTTCATGGAAGTTGTTTATTAAATTTCTTAAATATTTGAACGCGTACGAAACGCACCCTCGATTAATATTTAAGTATTTATTTGTATTAAGTAATTACAAAAAATATTAAGTACTTACGCGTTGTTTTTATATATTTCAATTGAATCATGGTTGGTGACAGCCGTGCCACTTACTGCATTTTTCTTCGACAAGTCATTGTCGCAATTTGGGCACTCGCAAATAGCATTAACTTTGCAAGAAACGTTATTCTCCTCCAATTGCCTTGAAGACCTTAAATCCTTCTCATCTTTTTCAATTGAACCATTTCGTCGCAGTAAGCTATCTTTTTCTTGCACAGGTTCAGTCTCCTCAGGTAAAGGTTTACTAAAGTCTCGTGTTTTATAAATTTGTGACATATCGCCAGGAAGCAGATTGCCTCGTCTTCCTACTTCAACCTCTTCTTTCACAGGTGAAGCGGTAGTTTTTTCAATAATGTTAATATTACTGCCTGTAATTTTTATTTCTGTTTCTATTTCATTATACTGCCGAGCGTTTTTTTTATTTAATTCAGCTACATGCTTCGTACATAGAGCAGTTTCAGATTCGACTGTATACCATTTCGATTGACGTGATTCTAGGTGCTTCCTATTTTTTCTATTTCCTTGGTCATCTTGTGCTTCTTCGTTACATTTAGAACAACAATCGATTGGTTTATCAGTTCTCTCACTGTCTTTGTTCACATTATCGATCTATGAATAGAATTGTCAATTAATATGGTACACGTCTTTGAGAAAATGTTTGGGGATAATATGTGTTATTTTTATGCTATATGTCGTGAGTTTAGAGACATAGTCAAATAGTTAGCAATGTTATTCTAAGACAAAAAATATGCACAAATTTTGTTTGTTTTCTCAGCAATTTGGCAAGGTGGATTAGAGAATATCTTCCATTGCTTTGGGTAATTCTACCGTGCATAGATGACGTTATATCAATTTATCATATAAATTTTCGCCTATTTTCATAAATAACTTCCAATCTATTTATATTAAAATTCCAAAAAATATATATTTAAAATCTTCACAATAAACCCTTTAATTTGATATGTCAAACAATATAGGTTGCATACCTTCATTTAAATTTTCTAATTTGCCCCCCAAACCTAAAATTCCTTTATTTAAGTTACTCGTCCGTGTTGCGGTCACCGACTTACATTTGGAGCAAATTGGATGTGACAGACGGACAGACAGACAGACACACGAGTGATCCTATAAGAGTTCCGTTTTTTCTTTTGAGGTAAGGAACTATAAAAAAACCAGTAAAGGATTAACCATTTTAAAGTGAGTTTCATTTTAGCATATGATCTAACAATGAGTACTTACCGGTATATTTTTTAAGGCATCTAGCTGCGACTGTAAGTTTTCTACCCTATTCGCTAATTCCTCATTAACTTTTTTGATACTCTGTAATTATTTTATAATATATTGTTCAAAGTCAAATATCGACAATATTTTTATTCAACAACAAACACATTCAACGGGTAATTAATAGAAATCATATTTATCTACACCAATATCATAAAACCTCCATTGGTTAATCAAAAACCGTAGGAAATGACCACCATTTTGACAACCAATTAGGAAAAACCAGTGCTGCGATAAATAAATAACATGACTTATTTATCGTTTTTAGTAAAGAATAGTACATTGTGCATCTAGGGCCGTAAGAAGGGGATAACTAACGAGAGTCTGTTAGAAGCCCGACGCCGATAGGCAAGGGCTTTTATGACTCGAGTTTGTTATCCCCTTACTGCCCGTGATACACACAATGTTTTTCATCACATTTGCGAGGAAATAAAATAAAAATTAGACAAAAAAAAGTAAATATATTAATTTTATTCCCATGTTACATCGTAAATTACCATCAGGTGGGTGTTCATAAACTGAGCGTACGTTGCGATCAGCGCGGGGCAGCTCCGCCGGCTTGCGGTCGCGCGCCCCGCCGGCTGCGGCTCCCGAGCAGCTCCGCCGACCTGGCGCACTTAACTGCCCGCGGGAGTTCAAAACCATACAAAATCCATAACTCCCTAGGGAGTTATGGATTTTGTATGGTTTATAACTCCCGCTGACGGCGGGGCCCATAGAGGAGTTAAATCGGCTATAGTTACTCTATACGCTTGCGTATAATAACACCCTTTCCGAGCAACGTGATGAAAATGAGATTAAATTTGGAACAGCTGTCAAAACTCAAGTGGGTCTCTATTCTAGTATCCATAGATATTAAAACAGTTATTGATACGAAACGTCAATTCAGTATGTTTTTTTAATATAAACTGCACAATATTTGATCTCGAGTGACGTGAGAATAGAGACTTCATCCGTTTGTCTATGATTTAAAAAAAAAATGGTCTTGACGGCGGAGGATCAAATGCCGCCATGTTGGTGTTTTGCTGAACAAAAGTAGAATTGTGATTGAATTGAATTGAAAAAGTTGTTTGTAATTTACATTTTAGTTGAAAATATGAATAGTAAGTAGTCTTCTCGGAGTGTGTGTGATGTGAAAATGCGCCGGATATCGGAAATATGCAGCCACGATTGCAACAAATAACTTGTTGCCAGAAAATATTGTTTCTGAACCCATCATGGAGGATTTATAATATGTGTGTAGATAAAGTTATGTATGCAACTCTGCATAATTTGGCCTTAAAACACACGTGCGATCTTATTATGAAACTCGCCTATCGGCTCGTTTCATGAAAACCGCACTAGTATTTTAAGGCCTATCATTATGCAACCGTTGCATAAACTACTATTGTGCAATTGGTAACTTTACCCCTAGTTCATCGTCGCGTTGGTCGGCGTAACCCGAGTCGTCCGATCTGTATGGTTTATCGTCCAGCACAGTTGATTCGTTCGGTGCCTTGGACGCAATTGATGCCGTCTGAAAATAACATTCGGATTTAAAAAAGTTACATTAAAAGTTTATGCCCGTGTGGTGCCGGCTAACATCACCCCATCACCTCCAGTGGGTGTCGTAAAAGGCGACAGGGACCAACCGAAGGATGGGCAGCAGCGTCCTGCGAGTACTATCATGACCAACTGCGGTCGCCATCCCGCCTGCCAAGCGTGGCGACTATGGCAAATCCTCTCATTTTTGGGAGAGGCTTATGTCCTGCAGTGGACGTTTTTTGGCTGATGATGATAATGATGGTAACATAGCATATGAATTGTGTATTAAGTTACATAAAAACCGTTGTGCCGAGAGTGCCAAGTTGATGCCGTCCGAAAATAACACTGAGAATTAAAAAAAAAGTGAAATTTAAAATGTATGATAAAATCTTTCACAAACGCCCGTTCCCAATATTCAGTCCGCCACCACGACCGCTACCATCGCTGACGGCTTTTCCCCCTCCAAGAACCGGCTCTCACCCTGGCAAAACACACGCCCTCCCGCCGACAACTATGTTCGACCTGCGGAAACGCTTCCTGCTGTGTACCAGCAGCAGTGGCCCATCTGGAAATCATTAAACAGACCGGTCCCAGGTCAGCCGCAGTAAGAAGAACCTTATAAAATGGGACATCCCGTGCGGCCCGAACACCCAGTGTAACTGTGGGACGGCCCCTCAGACTATGGCGCACATGCTGTCTTGCCCGGCTTGCCCACACACCTGCACCGAGCAAGACCTACCAGACGCGACTGACAGGGCGTTGAGCATCGCCAACTTCTGTTCCCGCACCGTTTACTGAATCAAATCGAAGTCAAATTTTAACCCGAAGTAACCAATTCGCGAATGGCAATAAAGGTACAAGTTCACAGACCATAAATATCTCATAGACCTCGCTGCCAGCAACAGAGGCAAAAATCCATAAGCGGCGGGTCTAACGGCAGGCGCGAGCGCATTACCCCGAACGCACTAATCACAGGGCTCTAAAAACCCCGCGCGTCCCACAAGTTTGGCAGCTTTATTATTCAATTAAAACTTAGGCCTAGTATCTTTAGGATATTAGGTCTACTCGAACACAGACTTCCAAGACTCCCCCTCAAAGATTACAGCAGTGTCAACGGGGTAAGACAGAATATGTCCACGTTGGATTTTTAAATTTGTCAAGTCATTTATATAGATTAAGAACAACGTGGGTCCCAAAATACTCCCTTGAGGGAAGTCAAATGTAATGTCAGATTTACAGCTCCGAGCTGTCCGACGGCTGAGTGTAACTAAAGTGCGGAGTGAAACCCCCAAGCTAGTGCCCAGTCCCTCTCACTATGAGAGGAGGAATGTTCCCAACAGTTACGTCCCACTGTTGGGAACATTCCTTCCTAGAACTACAAGGAATTTGGATGTGCAACTTACCAATTGTTCCAATTGTTTAGTACTAGAGAGATGCTCCACTATGATATTTGCGACCTCTTGCGACATATTTGCGGCTTTCAAACTCATCTCCAACTCAGCAACTTTCCGCTTCTCATTTGACAGTTGCGCTTCCAGTTCCACTGTAAGATGGAATCGACAATTTCGAATGAATCGTTAAGAAAAAGTTAAGTTAACTCTTATCCTAAAACGGCTCGTATTTATTTAGAAACAGCGTTTGCCAGCGTCATCTGATAATTATATTGGCACTGCAGCGCCACGTATTGGCTGTATTTTAAAGAAATGCTTTTACGTTCGTTTTTAAGACACACAGTGAACTCGCCCCAAACTAGGATTTCCTATGATATGGGTACTAGACAACGATATAAATACATTCATAATATAGATAATAAACATCCATGACTGGAGTACAAACATTCGTGCTCATCCCACAAAGTTTGCTGCTAGCGGGACTCTGACCCGCGACCACCAGCACAGAAGGCAGTCGCTCTACCACCACGCCATCGACTCAGTCTTCACTCTAGTTGAGTCTAGTCTAGAATAGAGGTCTATTCCAGTACCTAATCGTTTCCTCTTCAGTTTGTAACTCCATCTATCGGCTACTTTCTTAAATCATGGGTGCAGACGGTATTCACAAATACCTTTTTTATTGAATAACCCGCCGTTTATCATTGTTGGTAGCACCATCTTGTTTATCCGGTTTAATTTCAAAGACCATAGACTATACATACATTATATGCCTCATTACTGCCACCCGAGTATGTAAATGGGTCACTTCTCCTGCTCCTGCCGCGGCTACTCGCGTTGCGGCGCGCAGTGAGTCGGGAAGTAGCATGTAAACACCCACTGCCTTCGAAAGCAGTATGCCGGAATTATTTCTGGCAGCGCGAGCAGCAGTGGTAGTGGCTGCATGTAAATGTAATAGACTCTGCATAGGCAGCGGAGCTACAGGCCGGCAAAGGCATGTATAACCCCGAACGCACCTATCACAGCACTCTAAAAACTCCCCGCGCCCCGCAGGTTTGGCAGCTTTATTTCCCTCCACAGCAGCTGGACAGATTCTAAACTGGACAGAGTCTCAGCTGGACAGATTCTCAGCAGGACAGATTCTCATCTGGACAGATTCTCATCTGGACAAATTCTCAGCTGGACAGATTCTCAGCTGGACAGATTCTCAGCTGGACAGATTCTCAGCTGGACAGATTCTCAGCTGGACATATTCTCAGCTGGACAGATTCTCAGCTGGACAGATTCTCAGCTGGACATATTAGCACCTAGATAGAGTCTCCCTTAGACGAAGCCGCAGTTGGACGAAGTTTATTTAGGAGAAGTAAACAAACAATAACAATAAAATGATTTTACAAAACGGAGATATAACCGGATCTTCTTTTTCAAAAACTAAAAACTGTCCAGTTGAGAATCTGTCCAGCTGAGAATCTGACCAGCTGAGAATCTATCCAGCTGCTCTGGCGGGCTTTATTTGCTAGTAAAAGTTGGGTTTAGCGGTGTCTTTATGATATACGATCTGTGTTACGATCGCCATAATGAGAATGTTAGTCCCTCTTCTCCTATTCGTTTATAGTAAGCAGTCGATTTACCTCCCCGGAGCTGCGCCTCGCGTAAGCGGCGCGCGCGCAGCTCGTGTTCGCTCCGCGCCTCCTGCAGCTGGCACGCGCGCTGCTCCAGTTGCGACATGCGCTCCAAATACTCCTCGTGGGTCTTCGCTAGTTCCTATTATAAATAGACCTGGGAATTTTCTGGGCGGAATCAAATGACAGGTAGGAAATGCTTATTACACCTTCCTAAATTAGTGATATACGAGAGGGACGCCGCAATACGTTAGACACGTATGGAAATATCTTCATGTCATTCAAACGTAATGCGGCGTCCCTCTCGTAATTCACTAATTTAGGAAGGTGTAATAAGCGTTTTAGGTGGCGAGCAAATAAATAACTATACATACATACATATTATCACGCCCGTAATCCCTATTGGGGTGGGCAGGCAGAGCCACAAGACTACTTGTGGCCACGTTCGATCAATTAGTCCTAAGATGGTATGATGAACCGTATGGTGACAGGTGATCAGCCCATCGCCCATACAGATAGTCCGCCATGTTGGAGAGGACCCGTCCCTTAGTCGACTTTTACGACATGCCAGGATGATAAGCATCTGCACGCATTCTATGCTATTTCTTCACTCCCAGTGCAGCAGAGGAGGAGAATAACTATGCTAGGTACTAAAGTCATAAAGAGCTACAGCTCAATCACTTTGGGCAACCATTTGCATATGTATGAGTAGACATGGAAAAGTATACATGTGTGCGAATTTGCGTCTGTCCCATACGATAATAGTAGTTTATGCAACGGTTGCATAATGATAGGCCTTAAAACACTAGTGCGGTTTTATGAAACGAGCTTTTAGCGAGTTTCATAATAAGATCGCACGTGTGTTTTAAGGCCAAATTATGCAGAGTTGCATACATAACTTTATCTACACACATATTATAAATCCTCCATGATGGGTTCAGAAACAATATTTTCTGGCAACAAGTTATTTGTTGCAATCGTGGCTGCATATTTCCGATATCCGGCGCATTTTCACATCACACACACTCCGAGAAGACTACTTACTATTCATATTTTCAACTAAAATGTAAATTACAAACAACTTTTTCTATTCAATTAATTCTACTTTCGTTCAGCAAAACACCAACATGGCGCCGATTCGATCCTCCGTCAAGACCATTATTTTTTAAATCATAGACAAACGGATGAAGTCTCTATTCTCACGTCACTCGAGATCAAATATTGTGCAGTTTATATTAAAAAAACATACTGAATTGACGTTTCGTATCAATAACTGTTTTAATATCTATGGATACTAGAATAGAGACCCACTTGAGTTTGACAGCTGTTCCAAATTTAATCTCATTTCTTTACTAAAAACGATAAAGAAGTCATGTTATTTCTTCATCGCAGCATTGGTTTTTCCTAATTGGTTGTCAAAATGGTGGTCATTTCCTATGGTTTTTGATTAACCAATGGAGGTTTTATGATATGGGTGTAGATAAAGTAACTTTCCGAAGCGCTAGTAGCACTAAAACCGATTGAATTTGAAACTCTGCTTAGCGTCCTAAGTCCGAGGTGCTACTGAGGAGACCCTTAGGGATGCTAAGTGTACCTATAAACCCAACATGCCGAAGGCCCCTCCGGCCTTTGCGTGAATCCTGGTGATGCTGTGGGAGTCGTCTGAGACTATCAGCTTAGGTCAAACCGAAAAAAAAGTCTGTCCCATATTTAAATGTTACACCACTACAAAAATAAATGCTTACGCCTTGTAAATAATTTATGTTTTGCTTAAACTCCTCCATTGCTGATTTGCATTTATTCGCATCACACACTTTTTCTACATCCAGCCTGCAAATGAAATAATTATTTTGTTTTAATGAATTAATTTATTCTATAAAACAGTACCGTGACTCACTTATAGACAACGCACAGCCTAAACGGGTGGTCCTAGAGGTTTCAAATTTGGAGGAGACATTCCTCGATTACCCTAGAGGTGCACGGTGAGGAGAGATTTTTTGAAATTCCATCCCTAAAGGGGTGAAAAGGGGTGATAAAGTTTGTGTGGAAAATACCGCGGGCGAAGCTGTGGCGGGTCCACAAGTAATTAATAATTTTAAAGCATATACCATAATATCCAATAGACTCCGCACAGCCGAGCGACCCCAGCATCATAGCTGGGCACAAGACCGTTTATCCGTTAATCGTTAATTAACGAAGTTAACATATCGAGTAACGAATGAACTATTAACTTGAAAAATTGTTAACGGACTCATTAAAATCCGTTAAACGTTAATTAAGTACCTACTGCTTGCCAAAAAAACACTACGCGGCTTATGTCAGATAACTTTTGATTTGAATTTGACCTCTAAATAATTAGGTATTATTACAAACTTTAATGTTACATCAAACTCAATTTTTATTAAACTTCCATAGACCATACCAACATTTTTTTATAAGTAAATCACTAACGCAACGACATATGAAATGTAATTTCTATCACGAGTTAACGATTAACGATAACTTCCGTTAAATCTTCCAAAATGTAACGTATTAACGTTTAACGAAGTAAACTTTTTTAGTAACGGATTAGCGATTAACGAAGTTAACTATTTGTTTAATGGTGCCCAGCTAAAAGCATAAAGATAAAAAGCCATAAACGGCGGGGTTACAGGCCGGCGCCGGCGCATAACCTCGAACGCACCAATCACAGCGCTCTAAAAACCCCGCGCGCCCCGCAAGTTGGGCAGCTTTATTTGCTAGTAAAACTTAGATTAAGCGGTGTCTTTAGGATATTAGGTCTGGGTTTTACCCTTTTGAACGGTTCAGTCGGCTGTAGCCGACAGCAGTTTTCTGTGCCCCTAACGCAACGGCATACCGTTTTCCATACATTTTGTCGGCCACAGCCGTCACTCGGCGTCTAGAGCACGATTTCTCGCATTGACCCGTGGCGTTCAAAAGGTTAATGTACTTTGCTAAAACTTACTTCTCGTTACGGATTTCTACTTCTTCGGTATTCGTTTCAACCGATTTTGTCTTAGACGGGTCCCTGAAATGATTAATATTATTAAATTGATTTTTACAGTAAATTCATTGCGTTATAAATCTATTGCAGTCTATCTTCATAAGACTGCCAATACACAGTTACTTCAGCTATACTTAACTAATATTATGAAGAATAGAATTTGTTTTTTTTTTTTGTAGGGGATACCCTCTATCTTTTTGGAACTACTGAACCCATTCTAAAAATTCTTGCATAGTACCAGAAAGGCACACTATCACTAACTAACAATGGGTTTTCCTCCCTAGGGAATAATCCCTTTTTCGCAGTCCCCAAGGGAATAAGGATAACCGTATTCTACGAAAATGAAGTCGCGGGCACATCCCAGTAAATCATAACTCTTAAATCATTTATTTTTAAAGCCAATTTATACTTTTATTTGGATACACATTTAATTATTATCATTTATCAGGCAGGCAGTTGGGACAACTTTTCGGAAATAGCCCGAATTAGAGCAATAAGTTGCCAAAAACTAGGCCGTTTACAAGCTCTTTTAGTCGCCTCGTGACCCTAGTAAGATTGACACAAGGATAAGTTAAACCGTCTTATCTCTAAGGGAGTCTCTCTCACACTAGTGCCGACGAAAGAGATAGTCAGAGATATAAACGGCTTTAGCTTATTCCCGTGTCTGGCACGCAAGGGCCGCTGCAGGTGCAATTATTTCCCCACACCATAAGTGAAAATTTGTACGTTAAATAAATAAATTAAGAACAGAGGTGCTATAAAGACAAAATTATAGTAACCTGGAAATAGCTTGAGATGATGCTTGAGTGAATATGAGTTTGGCAACAGAGCCCTTGTTAACCAAAGCATCTGCAGATAGATTTCTGAAAAAATAAATAAATAAGTAAATAAAAACACGAGTGGCAAATCACATCCATAAAAACCACAGATTTTTATTATTTTATTCTCTCCTAAGCCTGATCCAGGCAGATTATATTGATGATAGAAACTTATCGACCTTTAACAAAGTTCAGTCATATTGCTAAAAGGCTGGAGTTCCCCAGGGTTCAGTTTTGGGGCCCATGCTATACACAATATATACAGCTGATTTGCCACAAGTGAACGGTATTACAACTGCCACATTTGCTGACGATACTGCAATACTTGCAAGTAACAGATGTCCTACTGTCGCATCATTAATGCTTCAGAAAGGCCTTGATAAGATAACCACATGGCTACAGAAGTGGAAGATAAAAGCAAGCGCGTCTAAATCTGTACATGTTACCTTTACGCTTAGAAAAGGAAACTGTCCTGCAGTACAGCTAGAAAATGTTACACTTCCTCACCACGACAGGGTGCGATACCTTGGCCTACATCTTGATCGACGTCTTACATGGAAACATCACATCAAAACTAAAAGAGAAGAGCTCAACATCCGCTACAAGAATTTCCTATGGATAATGGGCAGAAACAGCAAGTTGTCTACCGACAACAAACTGCTCATCTACAAGACTGTCTTAAAGCCGGTATGGATGTACGGCATACAGCTATGGGGAAGTGCCAGCAACTCTAACATCTCAATGCTTCAAAGAATGCAAAATATAATACTACGGGCAGTAAGCAAGGCTCCATGGTTCACAACTAATAACGAAATCCACAAACACCTGGAGATGAATACAGTGAAAGAGGAAATCCTCAGTATAACTAAAAGATACCATCGAAGGCTAAAGACACATCCGAATAAACTTGCCTCCAAACTATTAACCAGAAGCTACCCGAAACGCCTCAAAAGGAAAGATATTTTCGCAGAATAGACAAACAAAAAAAAAACAATAATATGAGTAGTTGTCCTCACTGGAGGACACACTCTGATTGCCATTGAACCAACAAAAAATCTGCTTATAGTAAGAACTGATTGCAGAACACATATAACAAAAAAAAAAAAAAAAAAATTGCTAAAACTATAACTGTAACACAGGTTTAATTTCATTTAAAAATACTTACTTGACAGATGTTGAAGCATACGCAGAGCCATTGCCTTTATTAGCCTGCAAAGGGCTTTTCTTTAGAAATTGCTTGGCTGTGCAGAGGCGGATGTTGAGACGTTTGACCCGTTCTGCCATGACCTCGTTGGCTTTCTTCAGGTTCTCGATACTGTATGATAAATGGTGTTAATATTATAATAATAAAAAGTAGCCAACAATTGGTTGCAAAATTTGTAACAAATATACATAGAGAGCTAAATAACCTTTTAAAAATTACCTGGTCATCTTTTCTAATACCAGAAAAAGATTAAATAGGCCCATGGAACATCCTATATTCCTACATAAATGTGACAAGAGAATGCAAATGGACCTTTTTGTATAGTTAATTCAAGGTGATAAACACGACCTTCAACAATTACATTTCTTATGCATTTACAATACAGAGGTCCAGATCCTTTTGGAACATGCTATCGGTTTCCCAAAATATCTTTTCCGAAATAAAAGTTTCCTTAAACAACCATATGCCAGAAGACCCGTTTCTCCTAGCATCCATATGTATGCCAAAAGACCCGTTTCTCATAGCATCCGACATGCCAAAAGACCCGTTTCTCATGACACCCGTATACCCAAAAGATCTGTTTCTCATAGAATCCGTATGTCAAAAGACCAGTTTCTCATCTCATAGAATCTATATCTCATAGCATCTGTAATTAATGACATTGTAATTCAGAAAACACATGTCATCAGTTAACAAGTGGCCAGTATGATGTATTATCTAAGTATGTCTTTTTGGGAAATGGATATTATGCCAAACATTACTTTTGTCAAAAACACATTCTGGGAAACATATTTTCGGAGACGGATTATTTAGAAAACAGTAATGACGGGACGGATATCTTGGGAACGGATGTTTTGGGTAAATGATAGCATGTTCCGAAAGGGTCAGATGCTCAGGTGTGAGTTATGGTAGAATCAGCATAGTTGTGTCAATACACAGTGACCATGGATGTTCCATGAGTAATATGAATAAACTCTCACGTTGCTTTCTGCTCTGCTATAACAGCCTTGGCTCCCGCGCAGCACTTCTTTGGTTCATGGGACAAATAAGCCTTGCTCTGAGCCGTTACTCTCTGCAACTTTGTTGTCAGCATCCGAATATCCTGTGTCTGACTGTTGAGTGTCTGTTTCAACTCCAAATTATTATCCAGTAACTTATAATACATGTCTTCAAGCTCGCGTCTGTTGAGTTTTGACGGACATGCTCGATAGAAATCTGTACAGCACAAAAAAAATCCTTTAATTCTATGATGTATTTTAATGGATGCAATAATTTTATGACCGAAAACCAGCACCTCAATGACTTACCCTTCTCACGAGCAGTGTGACATTTCCCGAAATTTGGATCTTTTTCATTTAACGACATTGCAAAACAAATTAAATAGGCAGACATTCACGACAAACAAAACAGAAACGAAATATGATAACGGTAATTTTTATGGATCCATTTCACACTTAATTTCGATTATTTAATATCTTAACAATATTCCATTCATCCATCGTAATGTAAAAGGAAGATTTCACATGATTTCCGTAGAATTTAGGTGACTTTTAGCGGGTTTGTTGACATAATTATTAATTTACGAAAATGCCGCCATAGCAACAAACGATCTGTCAATAGAAAAAACTCAAATGTCAACCCAACAAAGCGGGATGTTCGAGCACCGAGTTAATCAGTCTCAGGCTCCTCCCTACAGACTAGCGTTTGTTCGGCGTAGGCATTCGTCGGGCGTATGCGCGTAGACGCAACGACCCTGTCGGCGATTAGTTCCTAATTGTTAATTTTCCAAGTGTGAAATTTTGCTAATTACTATCGGGGACGAATTCTGCTTTATGAAAAGTCTTAATTTTACAACGCGACACACACGTCATGCAAACGCCTGTACCTAAGATCTGTTCGGCGAGAGTTGATAAAAAAAGTCTGTGCTTCTTAACTCATAACAAATAGCGGCCCGCTAATTATTTTACCGATAATAATAAAAAGTTGAAGAGAAAAAAATATTTTTTTCATAGAATATTTTAATTATTGAATAGCCTAACTGTATAAAATAAAAGCAACACGCGAACAGAACGCCCCAACGCCACACTCGAAGCCAATGACATTATTATATGTAGAAAGACACAACGACACGCATTTAAACATGTGACATAATTATTTTTTTTGTTTCTTTGGCCGAAGCCAGTGCAGGTTATTGAATTTATATGACATTTGACGCGGACATATAAGACAATTAATTTGCAATATGGTGATTGTGTGTATGAACAAAACAAATATATTTCTTTCGCCGCCGTCCGCCCGGCGCGAAACCGCAGTGACAACATCTGCGTCCTTCGTACCACGAAACTCAGTGCGCGCGGCGATAAGCGACGCTCACCATACATTGCGATAGTTAAGCGACAGTCGCTATTTCGAAACAATATCATAATATACGTATTTATCAACTCTCGGCGAACAGACCTTATCTACGCTACGCTAGAATCGCGCAGACACCGCACGATCGCGAAACGGCAAGATCGATTTTGACGGGACTTTCAGGAGCAGATAGTCAATGCTATAAGAAGTAACTTGGGCTACTTTTATTTAACCAAGAGAAAAAGGGTTCCGCACAAAAAATGTAAACCCATGACATTTTTTGTGCGGAAGCAAGAGAAAAAGGGTTCCGCACAAAAAATGTCATGGGTTTACATTTTTGTGCGGAACCCTTTTTCTCTTGCTTAAATAAAAGTAGCCCAAGTTACTATTATTATTGTGAAAAAAAAAAATCGATCTACGCGAGTGAAACCGCGGGGGCAGCTAGTTTATTTCTATTTTTATATATTTCAACGAATCTAAGGTCTGTTCGGCGAGAGTTGATAAATATTATGATATCGTCTCGAAATAGCGACTGTTCTAAATAGTAAGTATTGATTTAAACGAAACATAAGAATAAAGTTCTACTACAACTATCTTTCAGTTAGTGCATGGAGCATAGTGTCGAATAAATTTAGATACGTCATTTCCTCCCGAATGAATATTCGTAAGCTGATTGTTAATAAGATCCTGTAAGTTGCATACCTGGGTATTATTACCCACCTGCGAGTTACCTGCGTGAGTTACCTGCGAGAAACAACTAGCAGTATGCCGAGGGAAAACACGTCAGCTAGTGCTTTTAAATAGGCGATAGATAGATGCTCCCGTTTGGCGCCTGCTTTAGGTAAACTTTTCAGGGCATCAGCTGACGATCTTTCCACCGAGATACAGCCAGCTGAAATTTTTATTGATTAACAATTAGGTACATATAATAACCTGTCAATGTCACTCACACAAATGTCACCTGATAAATTCACAATTTAGAGGACGTTTTCGTGTCAAATCACGCCCGGATCATAATTTAGCACAATAATGGCAAGTGACAGCCATTTCAAGCAAAAAAACTTTAAAATGTTAACTTCGATTCCTATCTCTATGAAAGCCGATTTTCAGCCCACAGTGCGACTTTGCACCCCTTTTTTCCATTAAGTGACGTCATGAGCCCCCACTCCCGAACTTTGATGCGCGTTATCTTTGTCAATTTTGATTGATTTGATAAAAGAAAAAATACGCGTTCAATATTTTATGATAATCTAACTGAAGGACTAATTAGAATTATCATTTTTTACCCAGGAAACATCCCTATTGATTGCGTTTGGTAGTGGCTGGACATTGTTGGCTCCCAACAGGAAAAAATGCAAAAACAAACTCCATCAACAAGTTTTATTAAATCAATACTTAACACACTTAAACACTAAAACATCGATTAGGTATGACGACAATCTATATCTAGTTAAAATAAATTAGGCAACTAGAACATTGTAATCGAACATTGAGATACAATAGCTGCGTAAGACCTTATTAATAATCCATAATTCCTTTCGCTATCGCGATCAAACTTTACAACGTTAAAAATTGGGCATTTGTACTAACAATTTACTAATAATAAAAAAATATAAATCGAAGTCTCTCCCGTTTTTTATGAAACAAATCAGCTGATCAACTTTTAGTTGATCAAGATAAATTAATACTTAACAACTTTTTATCGAAGGTTTTTTGTCTTTATACGATTAGGTATCATTAAAAAAACAAGTTGATTAATTTCAAATTTTACTACCATTCCACTAGTAATAGAGGCGAGTGAAAACATGAGTTAGAAGTTTTATGGCTTCCTAATGTTTTTATTTATAAATGACAGCTAGTTTAACGGCAACTTTCACCAAAACCTATATATAAAAGAGAAATTAGGTACCTCTCACTCACTCGGTAACTAATCACGAAATCTCAAGGACTACTTATAATCGTACAAAATTAGAATATGGCAGGTAGGTTTTCCCCCAATCACCCCCTTTGGGTGAGATTTCGTGGAGTCCTTTCTTAGTGGGTGTCTATAGACAGACACACTAAAAGGAACCTAGCTCTTTCAAAGTTTGTATGGAAATATCGCAAGCGAAGCTGTGACACCGCCGGTAGTCTTAAATAATGTTTAAGTCCATTTTCTTCCCTAGCCTGAAAATTCTATACATTTTGACACATCTTTTGAACGCATTTAATCATACTAATATTATAAATGTGAAAGTTTGCGTGTGTGAGTTAGTATGTTTGTTACTCCTTCCTGCTTCATCGGCTCATTTGAATGAACTTTGGAATGTAGATAGCTCATACCCTGGATTAACACATGATACTTTTCATCCCAATCTCATTCGAACAAATTCGCGGGCATAGCGAGTTTTTAATATGCAGTTGATGTAAAACCACTTGTGACTGTTATTTAATACAAATAAATAAATAAAATTAAATTATATCTAGATATTTGGTGGAAGCCACTTTTTGTATAACTATAAAGAAAAATTTGATACATTACAATTTCAAGTAGTAATTAGTCCATAGCAATTTAAAGACGTCACTATTTTATATACATGTCGGGTAATAGGTCAAATGGAAATTTTGTAATCAAGAACAAAAACAATCTTATCAACGTAATACTAAATACCTAATAATTATAACCCATTTTTTTAAAGATACGCTATCAAACAAGAATGCGTACGAGTACGACGTCGGTCGCTGCAAGAATGATCAAAATATTTTAATACCAAGTAAGATCGATCATCCTAAGTCGGGCTATGAATGTTTAAAGTTAATTCATCCATACTTGTATTGTTTGGTAAACAAGTTTCTAACCTCAAAATGCGCCTTTTTTTAGCTAAAACAGCTGTCTGTTTGTTAATTAAGCAACCGGAGATAATATTTTGGAAATCACTTACCAATTTTTATTGCTTACTTAGGCTTGTGTTACGGGTGCTAGACGACGATATACATACTTATATAGATAAATAAATACTTAAATACATAGAAAACATCTAAGACTCAGGAATAAACATGCAAAACGCGTCGTCACTATGCGGGTGCGAAAGGGACGAATGGTTTATGTGCGCGATAAAAGTTAGTGTGCTAAGCCCTCAGCGGCCCTAACATGCATGGCACAAAGATAAATTAGAACCGTTTATCTCTAAGTGCGTCTCTCTCACACTAGTGCCGACGAAAGAGATAGTCATATTGATAAACGGTTCTAATTTATCTTTGTGGCATGCATGTTAGGGCCGCAGGTATTTATTTGGTATAGTTTTGGCTTGTATGGAGAAAACGTAAATTTAACTCATCGTTTTCTTTAACTTTTGGCCACAGGAATCTCACATTTTGTTTCTTAACGTGTGTATAACTATTATATGTGTGTGTAATGTCACTCTTAGTTCACATATAGGTAAGGGAGGGGAGTTCAAGTGAATGGTTACACACACGACTACACAAAGCACTTATGGCAAAAAGTTGCGAATGAATGAATTGATTAATTAATATAATTTTGCTGCCTATATTTAAAAAAAGTTAGTAATAAAGGCCGGGGCAAACCAAACGCGGTTGCAGCGCGTTCGCGCCGCAAACGCGCCGCAACCGCGTTTGGTGTGCTCGGGCCTTAAGAACTGCGCCTCTATTCGGGAACGTCCAAGCGATATTATAGCGATGCACTAGCGAGTTTCTCATCCCACTCTTCCGCACGATGCGTAATGCGTAAGAGTGGGATGCGAGTCTCGCTAGCGAGTCGCAACAATGACGCTTGGACGTTCCTGAATAGAGGCGCTGCATTCATCTCTGAATAAAATGTTCGGAATATTAGTAATACTCGTATCACAAAAACTGTTTTTCAATTTGTTGTTTCATCATCATTTAGAGATCCAACTATTTATTTTATTGACGAATGTATCCCAAAACATACAGTAAACCTAAATACAAAGTACATGGAATCATTTCAAGCAAAAAACATGAAGGCAGGAGACAGATTAGAAGAAACTTTCTAGTTGACGTGAATCAAGTAGTCCGCAATACATTTTGCCATCGGTAAAAAGAACACTTATTTAAAAAACAAATCTGTCAACACATGACATGAGCATGAGGCAGTATACGTGATTACAACTCTCGTACCCTTACCTATAAAAAACATGCTAGGTACTTATATTATTTATATAACATCATTTGTTTTTTTCATACAATCCGCAATTAAAATACTATAATCAACTTAAAATATTTGACGGTGAACCAAAGTAAAAATAACAAACTCACTGATAACAATCACAAACCTTAATATCAATACTAATAATATAATTATTGGATTTACAATCCTTACATTTTTATTTAGACCCTATAATTAAATCGTAATAGTCTCGATTTAACATAACACAGAATAATGAATATAGATTACTTTATCAACCAAGAAAATATAATATGCTTGTTCATATTTTGTATATTTCTAAAAACGTGGAGTGTACGTTGAACTAAATCTACAAATACGATGATGTCGCATATTTTTTCAATTGTATTAAAATATAATAATAAATTTACTTACATTAAAATATCCATCCATAAAATATCCGAAATCAAAATCACATATTATTGGGGAAAGCCTTGCTTAGGCACCTAAATATTAAGGCCCCCACCTTTTTCTACTGGGAATAATACCCAAGTATACCCAAGTAAACGATGGGCCTCTCGACTATCCTTTTTGCTATTGTATATCCGTTGTTACCACGCTCATCTATTATCATGTTCTCTCTCTACCATATTCTCTCTCTACCATGCTCTCTCTATAGCACACTAACTGTTCTGGGGCTACACTCGCCTATAGAAAAGCCATCGTTGTTTCACGTTCACCTTGTTACAAAAAAACGATTTCTATAACTAAAGCTTTTTTTAATTCTTTGGAAAATAAATGATAAAAGCTAATAAAAGAGAAATGGCCTACAGAGTACATTGTTTTTAAATAAGGGATATTAGGTATGTAGCTAGACTTTTAACTCTCCTACATAGAGTCCGTAATTAATGTGATACACACAATGTTTTTCATCATATTTGCGAGGAAATTAAATAAAAATTAGACTATATATATTTTATTCCCATTGTACACCGTGAATTACCATCAGGGGGGCTAGCACGACCTGCCCGCGAGCCGTTTGTCGCTCAGTGCGTCTCTGTCAAACTTGTCGAGTATGTAAGGGATGCACTGAGCGACAAACGACTCGCGGGCAGGTCGTGCTAGACGTGCTGGTGGGTAGAACAAACGGTATGTCGCGACAGCGCGGGGCGGCCGCGCCGGCTGCGGCACCCGCGCGGGCTGCGGCACCCGCGCGCCCCCTCCGACCTGGCGCACTTAACTGCCCGCGGGAGTTCGAAACCATACAAAATCCATAACTCCCTAGGGAGTTATGTATTTTGTATGGTTTATAACTCCCACTGACGGCGGGGCCCATAGAGGAATATATAAATCGACTATAGCTGCTCTTTACGCCTGCGTATAATAACACTCTTTCCGAGCAAGTGTGATGAAAAAACATTTACTTGTTATACGCGTTTAAAGTCTATGTAAACGTATATAACTCTGTCAGTCGTCACACACAATAATTAACGACTTAAATCATTGACAAATGTTGGATATAGGCACAGCCCATATATCCAATAGACTCCGTATAGCCGGGCGACCCCCGCTGCCAGCATTAGAGGCAAAAAACCAAAAGCAGCGGAGCTAGTCAGGCGCGGGGAGCGCATAACCTTGAACGCACCAATCAGAGCGCTCTACAAACCCGCAGCGCCGCAAGTTCGGCAGCTTTATTCGGTGTCTTTAGGATATTTGGTCTGTGCACCTAGAACACAACGGCTAATGCCACGCAGCAAGCCACCTGCCTTCGCATGTGGCTCTAAGCGGATATAAAGCAATTAATCATCCCATCCCATTCGCACATGTGATACAAGATAGTGTGTTAAGGCCTTTCCCAAGTCTTCTATTCATTGAAAATATATCTAAATCACTAAAATTCGAAGTATGTACACAAAATACTCATTTAACTCGTCGAGCGTCCTTCCAACATATTATTTTTGAAGTGTAACATCTTTCTTGTCGCTTTCCTGCAATCAGTGGGAGTGATTTTGTGAAAAGGGACAGAAGTGTGTAACAGGAAGCCGGGGAAGCGCGCGCTATTTGATTTTACCAATGAGCGCTCGCGGTGAGATATCAGATGTGACATCATATGCGACTACTGTAAGGATAGTTTTTTATTTATAGCTATTCTATTACTTATAAACGGTTTCCAGGACAACCTGGAGTGATGACTATAGTCATACATAACCGATAGTCCGAGACACTTGCCCCATGATCACGATGCCTGCAATATCCTCAAAATAATAACTATGGATGGAGCTAATAAAAACGCTAATCGGGGTTAGTAAGAAACCGTTTATAAGTAATATAATAGTGTTGTAAGAGCCGGATTGAGAAGAAGAGGAGAGACGCCTGCTAAAGATGATTGAGAGAAGAAATATGCGGAGGCACTTGATACGACACGATACGTTTATAAAGAAAGGAAGAGGAAGACCAAGATGTGCATATCTGCAAGTCCAATACCTCATTTACATACAGTTACTGCTGCTCGCGCTGCCAGAAAAAATTCCACATACACTTTCGAAGGCAGTGGGTGTTTACATGCTACTCCCTGACACTGCGCGCCAGGCAACGCGAGTAGCAGCGGCAGGAGCAGAAGTGACCCATTTACATTCTCGCGCTGCTTACTTCCATGTCCACTTCCCTGCTCACTTCAGCTGCATGGGCAACACGAGTAGCAGCAGTAGGTGTAGGAGAAGTGACTCATTTATATACTCGCGCTGCTCACTTCGGCTGCATTGGCAACGCGAGTAACAGGGGCAGGAGCAAGAGAAGAGAACCATTTACATACTCGCGCTGCCTACTTCCATGCCCACTGCCTTGCTCACTTCGGCTGCATGGGCAACGCGAGTAGTGGCGACAGGAGCAGGATAAGTGACGCATTTACATACTCGCGCTACCCACTTCCATGACCACTTCTCTGCTCAGTTCGGCTGCATGGGCAACGCGAGTAGCAGGGGCAAGAGCAGGAGAAGTGACCTATTTACCCATTCATAGTTACTCGCGCTGCCCACTTCCATGTCCACTTCCCTCACTTCGGCTGCATCTAAATGAGGCAGAAAATGTTGTGTTGTATCAATAAAACCTGAAGGCACTCGCAGAGTGCACGAATGGCGATTACTTCACCGACAAGATCCCACCTTTCAAATAAGAAGAAAAGTGTTTTGTATAATTATTGTGATACTTAGTTAAAATAAGTATAATTGTCATCTTTTCTGTGCCTATCAAATTTACGCGCAGCACCCTAAGGACATCCAAGTAGACATTATATGGCACTTACATCTGTGTTGATCAGATTTTTGTATCTAGGACGCACGCAGTTCAATTTAAATGCATAATTATTCTAAATATTACTATATCCACTGACACCGAGAAACATTTGGAGCTAACAACGTTACAGAAATGCCTAGTCAGTTTTAAAAACTTTTTGGCAAAATACATATTTTGGTCGCAGTTATTCATTATTGTCACGATTCCCACGTATCATTTACTAATATCTAGAAAATACATAAAAAATGCATAATTACAGAACAATACTCGTAAATCTAAAATACATTTTTTTGTAAATTTTCCTGAACTGTAAGAGTACCTAAATGCACATCAACTGCTTTTTACGTGTATATCAAAAAGCTATTTCTAATTATTCTGTAAACCCTACATTAAACATGTATATAAATACGTACCAAAATTAATTTGTTTTAATTACTAAAATTCGTCTCAAACTACGCATGATCGAATCAATTTTCCACTAGATAATTATACAATCAGAATACATTTAGTTTCACTTAAACCTCAAAATCATTCAATAGGACCAACCTATAAAATCTCTATTTAAGAGCATAGCAAACTGTCTCATGGAGGTAACTAAATATGAACCACGAGAGATAGTTTACATTAGACCAGAAGAAACTGTTATCTGCATAAGTTTCTGCTCTTCCAGAACTCAACGGAAATAATCATTTTTATTTACGGAACATCTGGCATCCCTTGGCCAGTCGAAGCCCCCACCCCCCTTGACAAAGAGTTAAAATCAAGAAAAACACTAATTTAAAGTTCTTGATGAGAGACCCTTTGACGTCTGTGGCGGCAGAGTTCAAATTTATAACCGAAACTAACCGAAACCAAATACTGCTCGTTACAGCATGTCCGTTACTTATAACCTGGGATGTAATTCTCCAATTTGGCAGCGCTCTGCTCGACGTCCAATACTGGCACAAATCGGTTTTCTATGTGACATCCATGTGATTCTTTAATATCGGCTTACTGATGTTTTAACGACATGCCCATTCAACCCCAGATCTATGGGGGACCAAGATATCTAAGCCGAGTGGAAATTTAAGTGGGTGCCAAATTTATGTGTTCAACGTCATTAAGCGCTTTGCGAGTTAAAGAATCCATGGCAGCTCGTCATTGAGCAAAGTCACGTCCAAGAATCATACCTTGCTCCCATTGCATACAAATATCTGTTGACTCACTCATCTGAACGAACAATGCACATATTTATGTGTAACAAGACAGCATTCAAATCGAAATAAATACTGGCAACACAACCCAATGAAATGTGGACTAAACACAATGTCCGCAGTAAGTTTAACTCAAATTTGTTAAACATGAAGTCGCTTATGGCTTCTGCTCGGCTGCCTGGCGGCGAAGGTCCGAGCCGATGCAAGCTGTGATGACGGTACCAAGGGCCAGGATACCGCAGAGAGTCAGGTTCGACCAGCGGTCTCCAACTGCTGCCAACATCCACTCGTAGCCTATGGTTAAGAAGATGCCGAATACCTGGAAACATTTGATTGGGATCGGTAATTCCTGGTCAAAGCTTTTCGACGAACATCTCCCACATACAAATAGTAAAATAAGTTTAATTTGTTTGGTCTTGATCAGAACTCAATATTTGATTAGATCTATTTGGAAGTTAGCGATTAATGTAATCCACGGTATAAATACCAGCTTCATATTTAATAATCTCCAGACCTCGATTAAAGAGGAATATACAGGAGGAATATATAAAATATTGTTAATTTTGTAAAGGTGTTATAATGTTACCTGAACCACAGCGTTGAGGATTCCTGAGGTGGTCCCTTCTGGTTCAGGGTATGTTATTTCCGATGCAAATTCAAATCCAACCGGCAGGTATCCGTTCATGAAGAATCTAGAAATCATACATTAAATATTCAACTATCAGTATTACGAAATAAAGCTACGTTCTTGCGGATTGAGGAAGCGTATTCTGTAAAAACCTAAAATTCTCATGAACTCTCACTCACTCAAGAACATGCAGTAAAAATTTAAGGATGGCAAGGAAGTGGAATAAAGGTCTGCTTCTGCCATAATAAGTATTCCTCGGCGAACATGAAAAATGCATATTTTTCAAAAGGTACACGCGATGGTATTTTTGGAAATTCCACCAACTCACCCAAGTATAATAGCGCTCAAATACACCACTCCAATATAACCGCAGTCGAGGGTGAAGGTGAATATGACCATGCCGACGACCGACGCGGCGTACACGGCCAGTGTAGTCTCCTTGAATCGGTGGGTCTTGTCGAGGATGAGACCGCACATGACAGAGCCAACCATACCGGCGACCACGATCATGAGGCCGATGCGGCCGGCGTCTTCGTTGGCACCCTGAAAGGTTTAGGAATATGTAGTACCTACTCATAACATTATCCTACCCTACTCATTAAAACTTAAATTGAAACTAGTTTTTATATTTTACATGAGACCTTTTTTAAAAATTAGGCGGACAGAAACAACATAATTCTTGAAATAAAACATACACAAACATTGTATGCCGTTGGACCATTTACGAACAAATTTGCGGGCACAGCTATCTAATTGTTTATAAACGCATTCTCACCCGTTATGGGTTACGATTTAGGTTTCAGTTATTATGATCTTGCGTCCCATATTTGATCATGACGCAATATCAGGAGATTTCCAGAACTCGCAAACGCAGAAAGAACACCGTAAATATTTATAGAAGTCTATATATAGCTAGTTGTTGGTCTATAGGATACATGAGAAAGAGAAAGCGGTAAATTACGATTAAATCCAACAATAAAATTAGTTTATTTGTTATCCGCGCATCGTGCAACATTTACATTGGTGTTTTTTGCTTCATTAACACATTTAGTTAGTGTGCAGGGCCACTTCGAAAGTCGTATGTTCAAGTGTTACTTTGAAGTATTAATATTTGTTACTTTTCTCACTCTAGCTAGTCTCTCAGGGAGTGGTAAATCCTGCCTTTAGTTTTGATGACTCAATTTGGCTACTTAAGAGAGTTGATCTCACTGGCACTTGTCCAATTGCCAGTATAGATGATGATTCAAAACAAATTCAAAGCATCATTATACAATAACACTCAATAAAGAAGAGGACTGTGAACCAACAGCAAAAATGACCCTTATAATACAAAAGGAGATAAAGATTTTCACCCCTTAAACTTTAATCGATTTTGACCAGTTTTTGATAGGTTGTCAGGCAGAACAAAATCTAGGTCTACACGTTTTTCTAATATTGATTAAAGATTAACAAAGTCAAATAATCGCCGAAATTAGTTTTGTATGAGAATACTGAATTTATTCTCAACTGAACGCCTCCAACAGCCCTAACAAGGATGCGAGGATAAGTTATCACTATCTTATCCCTCAGTATATCTCTCTCTTACTACTATCAAAGAAAGAGATGCATTGACAAATAAGATGGGGGATAACTTGTCCTCGTGTCACCATTGCTAGCGCCGCTGGTGTTACAAAGGCGTCCAGGATCTCTATTGGCTTGGATAGATGACATCTGGCTGCCGTAACCCACGGCCATAGCTGGGCACAAGACCGTTAATCCGTTAATTAGCGAAGTTAATATTTCGAGTAACGGATTAACTTTTAAGTCAACTTCAAAAATTGTTAACCGACTCATTAACTTTGTTAACACAATTAAAGTCCGTTCAACGTTAATTAAGTACCCACTATTTGCCAAAAGGACACCGCGCAACTTATATCAGATAGCGTTTGATTTCAATTTGATATCTAAATAATAGGTATTAAAAAAAACTCTAATACGATACCCTAATTCAACGTTTACTTCCGTTAAATCTTCCGAAATGTACGTAACGCTTTAGCGTTTAACGAAATTAACTTTTTTTGGTAACGGATTAACGAAGTTAACTAATTGAATAACGGTGCCCAGCTATACCCACGATGCGATGTGCTTGAACAACAGAAAGTTTGTAACGTTCAGAAAAATTGCTCATAGGAGTCACTTACCGGGAAGTAAAACAGCACGACCTGGTTGAGCAGAGTGGAGATAGCGTAAAACACGCCCACGTTCAGTCCGTAGGAGACGAGCAAGAGGTTGTAGTTGCGATTGGTTAGCAGCTTCTTGATGGAGTGGAGGAAGTTCGAGTCCAGACTGGCTCCGAGATCAGCGGCAGCCGATGGCGGAGATGGTGGGGCCTTTTTGAAGACTGTAAAAAAAAAAAGAGTTGTTCGTTTTTTTTTTATAATCTGCCCCTTTGCTCAATGCTGGACCTACCTATTAATATGATTTATAATTGTAAACATAAAGCGTTGGATGAAGTTCACGCGGTGCATATCTCTATCTGTGACTGCATAATAATGCCTTTTAGATTGATGTGTAAAATACATCGTTTTATTATATGTCTTCTTCTCGAGTCAATAGTTCACTAAACGGTGCGGGGCCAGAAGTTGGCGATGCTCAACACCCTATCAGTCGCGTCTCGGAGGTCTTGCTCGGTGCAGGTGTGTGGGCAAGCCGGGCAAGACAGCATGGTGCGCCATAGTCTGAGGGGCCGTCCCACAGTTACACTGGGAGTTCGGGCTTTATGGGATGCCCCATTTTATAAGGTTCTCCTTACTGCGGCCGACGTGGGACCGGAGCCTGTTTAATGCTTTCCAGATGGGCCACGGCTGCTTGTACACAGCAGGAAGGGTTTCCGCAGGTCGAACATAGTTGTCGGGGGGCAGGGCGTTATATTATATTATGTCTAGATATGTAAGGTATTAAACGTTTAAGGACTGTATAATCTGTAATTGGCATAAAGTGCATGTACCTACTGTGGCGCGTCCGGCATCTTTGCAGAGGTGCGAACAGATGGATTTGCCTCTCTGCAGAGAATAGTACGGATAGCGGTTACAGCTTCCTGAGTTCTGCCCAATAATTCAGTTTTGGGTCGATATTGTCAGTGGAACGACCTATTAAGTAATCGCTCTTGCATTGACTGAAAGTGATTGTTGTTAAATTGATTTTCTTGCTTATTGTCTATTGTTTGTGTTCTTTTCTTGCTGTACGTCTGTATTTTAGAAAACAATTTTCCGCGGTGATATCTCCTAGAATTCTTCGTTTACCCAAGTAGTATAAAAGGTTTAAGTAGGTAAATAGGTTAGATTGGGGAAGTTTTGCGTCAGGCCTGAAGGGCTATATAAGCTACCCGGGAATAGAAGCAGTGCCAAGCAGAGCTCGATCGAGCCCTTCGCATTAGGTATGCTATTTAATAACGCTTACAAAAATGATCTAGGTATACTGGATTAGCATTGGAGGCAGCACGAAAGGACAGCAGTACTTACAGAGGACAATGAACACGAAGAGCAGACTGGTCGCACCAGCCACCAGGTAGAACATCAGGCGGAAGTCGGCTGCGATCTCTTCAGTGGTGCCTTGAGCGCCGACCAGCATCGGAGGCAGCAAAAAACCAAGAGCCACACCGAGCTACAAAAAAAACCAGTTCATGTCACTCCGTCCGAAGTATTGTAAAGCAGAATTTTTGCATAACAAGTTCTCTTTTTTACCGACTTAAAAAAGAGGAGGAGGTTCTCACTTCGGTTGTGTTTTTTTATGTTTGTTACTTAACAACTCCGTCATTTATTAATCGATTTGAAAAAAATTTTTTTTTAATTGTTGGGTCCAGTTTGGTCCCGTTGTAGTCAAAGTCGAGGTGTGATGAGAGGATCTATGAGGAATCGATTGACCTCTTCAAATATTATAGCACGCATATAGCAATTTTAGTATTTTCAAGCAGTTACATAAGTAGTTAATAGATTCAGGCGTCACTTTACGGAAATGAATCCATCGAATGCGGTGTTTCGCCTCTGTATGAGGCATCCTCAGGAGAAGCTGATAGTCCGACGCTCGGTCGAAGAACAACCAAAGTCAAAGTCAAAGTCAAACTATCTTTATTCAATTTAGGCTTTTACAAGCTCTTATGAAGGTCAAGGAATGAATCTACCACCGGTTCGGAAAAAATCCTCTACTGAGAAGAGCCAGCAAGAAACTCGGTGAGGTATCATTTTTTCAAATCAGTACACGTATAAGTCAACAATGATGTCTACAGTTTTATACAAATCTAAGTATATACCACAGCAGGTACGCTCATCGAGACCCAGGGATCGCCGGTGCAGGTCACGATTTAAGCCAAACGTACCTGTCCATGACGTAGTCTTTTACTGAGTAATATGCTCTCACTCTCACAGAATATCGGCACATAGTAATAGCGGCACTATTGCGTTTCGTACGGTGAGTGACGAGATCCGGAGGCCTGTTCCCTCGTCCCCATCCCATCCCCATTCCCCATCCTCCCTAGACTGGCAATGCATTGGCAGCACCTCGAAAATGAAAACTGCTCTTTTACATGTCTGAAGCTACCAGCGCTTCGAAAGGTGACATCTGCTGAGAAGAAACGCCGCAAGAAACTCAGCAGTAAGTCTTTTTTTTTCCAACTTTTACATTAGAGTTTTAACTAAAACTAACACATGAAAAGGGCAGCAAACAATCCTAATAGGTAAAAGTTAATTATAATAAATAACTAATAAGGGAGATGTATAGTCTCCGCGTCTGGACAAGTTAAGCGACTTAGAGATGTATAAAGCCTCTAATTAAAATAAAGAAATAAAGAAACATCTAAATTGATTACCTAATCTAGGTTAAATGGAGATGTAGACAGTCTCCACGGTCAAGTATAAAGAAGGAGATGTAAGGTCTCCAAATATCAAAATAATAATAATAATAATTTGAAATAAAAATATGTCATGTCCTAATAATTCAAATATCAAATATGAAACCCTATAGAATATAGTATAGAGAACACTATGAAGTCTCTCTAGACAGGTTCAGATAACGCACAAACGAATAAATTAAAAGGTACCAATTTTAAATTTTAAAAGGTCCTTGCGAGCATGAACCGTCCGAACCCCACAGACAGCACCCGGTCACGAGTATGACGCGTATCTCAGCCATCGTCTCCCTCAACCATGTTTTAGGGAAGGTGGCGACCCGTTTAACGACGCCGCCGTAAGCAAAGACCTTTGAGCGAGCATGGTGTTGCAGATGTTCATGGGCGGCGGTGACCACTTTCCATCAGGTGGGCCGTCTGCCGGTTTGTCAGTCAATTGACATAAAAAAATTGACCATCAGTAGGCCGCAAAACCAGCCAAAAAAAAACACGCACTCTTTAAATACTGCAATTACGAGTGACAGCGATAATAATCTGAAGAGTGTCGTACGATGCACCATTTTATTATATTTACTAAAAAGTTAAGTTAGCATAGTTTTTGTACGTGCTTTAGTTTGAGATTATGTCCTAAGTACGCTTTATTTCATCATAAAACCACAAAGTCTTTAAAATCTGTCTTTATTTACATGAAGTAAAGCCTAATACCTCAAATATTTAGCTCTTTACTGATAGCGGATATTTTCCATGATATTTTTCTCTTATAAATCACAGAAATCTAATAAAAAAATTCTCCTGCTATCATTAATTTCCTTGCTCGTTCCTGTTATTTACGAGAAAAGATTCAATAAATCTTAGGTGATCCTTTTGACTAATGCGGTTGCTATTTGAAATATATGATTTTGCACATTTATAGTAATATTGAGGCTTATAATAACAAAATAGAAAAAAATATATAAGTTATTTCTCTCCGGACGACGCTAGTATTTTTATTATGACTTTTGTTATAATGCCAAGGAAGTTATTTCAATAATTTGTACGCCTAGGTAAAATTGTAAGAATGGCAACTGTTGATAGTATTTAGTCACTATACAGGATGTCTCATTTAAATCGGTCAGTATGGGAATGTCTGAAACTATAAGACATACGAAGATCTGTTCTTAGGAACCATGTCATCGATTTTTATAAGAAGAAAAACCGCATTCATGAATCTACACAATTTTACATGCCTGTACTTGTTGAATGTTGTAACCACTTGTTGACCACTTCGAACACCTAAGTACTAAAATAAATCAAAGTATGTTTTTTTTTGGAATTTTAAGATAAATGGTTTGGAAGTTATTTAGGAAAATAGGCGAAAATTGACCATTCCCCCCCCCCCTTATCTCCGAAACAACCGGGCCTAAAATTTTGAAAAAAATACATAAAATAGTTCTTTATCTATAGATTACAGGAAAACCTATGAGAGGTCTATGGTATTTTAAGTAACATAGAAAATTTCGGATAATCATAAATGGAACGGAATCCTCTCCACGCGGGTTTAACTCGCACTTGCACGGTTTTTTTTTTTTTCAAAAAACCGGGTTCGATTCCCGAGCTGAGTGCAGGTTTTTTTTAGGTGTATGAATGCGGTTTTTCTTCTTATTAAAATCGATGACATGGTTCCTAAGAACAGATCTTCGTATGTCTTATAGTTTCAGACCTTCCCATACTGACCGATTTAAATGAGACACCTTGTATGCTGCTGTTGTAGTAGGTAAAGCGTTCTGTAGCGACTCGTAAGCGAGATTTCTCATCTCGCTCTTACGCATTACGCGTCGTGCGGAAGAGTGGGATGAGAAATCTCGCTCACGAGTCGCTACAGAATCACTTAGCGTTCCCGAACAGAGGCGCTGCTCACAACTACAAACAAAAGTTCCCGTTCGTATGTTTCTCACCAATTTTTATTTTATTTGTGACGGTCACGTGATTTTCTTTTGTCCTTTTTTTTGTTTTTGCCTTATTTGATTAAAAATAATCACTAATGACTTAGCTATCAGAAAACACATTCTACTAATATTATAAATACGAAAGTTTGTGTGTGTGTGTATGTTTGTTACCTCTTCCCGTTAAAACGGCTGGACGGATTTTGATGAAATTTTGAATTGAGATGTTTAATACCCTGGATTAACACATAGGCTACTTTTTATCCCGGAAAATTGAAAAGTTCCTAAGGCAATAACGATAATCAAACTCTACGCGGACGAAGTCACGGGCACACAGTTTCATATATAGTCTTCATATTTTTTATTCTGAAATTTTTTAATAAATAATTATATTCAGACTGGGTGGTGTACTGCTGTTTGATCAAAATATTTTTCGCCAAATTTCACTTCCCAAAAAACTTATCGCAGCAGTTTCATTTCCTAAACGAATCTTTAGCACGTTTACATTTCGCGTTTTATTCATTTAGTCAAATTATCATTTGGCAACATTTTACTTTGTCAAGTTGTATTAAGCCGAACGTTTATTAAGCAAACGTTTTCGTTTGGCTAATATTATATTCCAAAAAAACGTTTATTCAAATTGTCACTTCGCATACTCAACTTATAGCATAAGTTTGACAAATGATATTTATTTTTACTGATATTATTCCAAGTATTAAGGGAATAAAAGGCAAAAACATATTAAATTGCATACTTACATTAAAAAAAATCCTGTATATATTCCTAAGGTTTTTTTTATGGTGATTTACTACGTTTTTTTGTATAAATCAGAATCCAAAGATTTTTTTAATTAAATTTTTAAATTAGTTGCAATACACATTAATAATTTAACCTCGGAATATTTGTGTTGCAAAATCGTTTTTTTTTTTCTAGATTAGGTTCGGTAGCTATAATGGGGGGACGGGGGGCGCATTTTAAAATAAACAGCAATTGTATTATTGGTAGGTTAGGTTAGGGTTAACTTGTGTCCCTTAGATTGGAAATAGCGGGGTGACGTCGACACGTTGGCGGTTTGGTAAGGTTAGGTAAATCCTATGTATTACTCAATTAGGATGTAAATCGTATGCCATGCAATATTTTGGGAAGAGTATGATATGCCAAACGCTACATTTGACTAAATAATACTTGGTAAAATGAAACATGACCAAGTATTTATTTGTTAAATAATAATTTGCCAAAAAATACTTTGCTAACTGTAAAATTGCGATAAGCGATTGCAAATGATAATTTGAGTGAAATAGTTTGGGATGTGATACTTTGGGAAAAGTTTTTTGCCCATACATTAGTAAACCAGACTAAAGATAATTGAATGCATTTATTGCATAGATTTTAAATGTATGATTTACTGCCGCGACGCGCACTTTTCACGCACACTTTTAATGCATGCACCATATTACCAGTCACCATGTAGATTAAACTCAAATCAACGAATCTTTGCGAAGCATTAAACCCATTACATCGCAAACTTATTCACCGATAATCGAAGGCTAAGCATTGTTCGACCTTACCGAGCTTTTGGAAGACAATTAAGCAAACCGGTTCACTACAAGTTCAAAGGGCCGTTGCACTTAGTAAGGACACTTCCGCTACCAAAAACAGCAAAGTCAAGGATGTTTGGTGCGCGCGTATTGGACAATATCGCGCAATTTACACTATTTACTTGAACTGACTTATATAAAAATTCAAATAATGTTCATGTTGATCGAAAACAAACTGACTCTACGTCACCGCCAGTCGGCAAAAACTGTGGTATTGTTTTGTACCGCGAACACTATGATATAACCGTTATCCATAAATTTTGCATCACTTAATACTGTTGCGTTGTAGAGTCCGCGGCGCATTCAGTAAATTAAGCAGCTTAAAAACGGGACAAGTGCGAGTTAAACTCGCGTGGAGAGGGTTCCGTTCCGTACATGATTATCTGCAATTTACTAGGTTATTTTAAATACCATAGGCTTCTTATAGGTTTTCCTGTAATGTATAGGTACAGAACTATTTTCTGTATTTTTTTCAAAATTTTAGTCCCAGTAGTTTCGGAAATAAGGGGGGGGGATATTCAATTTTCGCCTATTTTCCTAAATAACTGCCAAACTATTTTACTTAAAATTCAGAAGAAAATATATTTAAAGTCCTCACAATAAGCCTTTTATTTGATATGTCACACAATATAGATTGCATAACTCAATTTTCTGATTTACCATAAAAGTGGCCCCCATGTTTAAAATTCATCTATTTACTTACACTTCCGTGTTGCGGTCACCGACTTACATATGTGTACCAAATTTCAACTCAATCGGTCCAGTAGTTTCGGAGCAAATTGGCTGTGACAGACGGACAGACAGACAGACACACGAGTGATCCTATAAGAGTTCCGTGTTTTCTTTTCAGGTACGGAACTCTAAAAAAAAAACAAATGAAAAATGTACTCCGAATAAGGTTAAATTGGATAGGAATGCTACAAAGGCCCGAGTTAATATGTAATACGTTAAAGGGTCTGGGGTTTAGACCCTAGAAGGGTTCAGTCAATTTAATTTCATCCCCTAAAAGGAAATCACGCCGGACATGACGGCCGTAAACGGGCAACCCTCTGAAAACGAAAGGGCGTTTCTTAAACCATCTAGGCATACTCAAGATAAAAGAAGATACGTATCTAAGCGTTTGCCAGTTCATTATAATATTATGTTAGGTGTGATAATGTGTTTACTTTTGTTTTTACCCGACTGCGCCGAGCAACCGAGGTCATTGATTTCAATAAAAACAAAATCGCATGATAATAATTTTTGTCTGAATGTCGTTACTGTCCAAATGAGAACTTGAAGTAAGTACTTAAAAACGTCATCTCTGACTATTGCTTTACCTAGAAATTAATTTGTTTTAAAATATCTGTAGATATACCCAAATAAACTCCATCTCGTTATACCTATTTAGTTATTTAGATCAGGAAATCCTGCCTTTGTGTATCAAACTTTATCGAGCGAGGCAAACCAGTCATATTCAGGAACACGTCGGACTAGTCATTGAATATTATACTAGTGGGTCCGTGAGCTGTTGACTGCGCGACAAACTTAACTTTAGCGTTAGAAAACTGTAATCCCTATACATCGACAGAAGTGGCTATCAGTTGACCAACACCGCAAATAACTTTGCAATATCTACGCCATTTTTAAAAAAATTCGTAAAACTGAATCGACAAAAAAATCTATATAATAATAATAATCAGGGGAATAAATTCATGCAAATCGATCTAGTACCAAAATAAGCTAACTTGTAAATAAAAATAAATACTTAAATACATAGGAAACATCCAAGACTCAGGAACGAACATTCGTGCTCATCACACAAATATTTACCTTTACCGGGGATCGAACCCGCGACCGCTAACCTTGGAGGCAGGGTCACTACCAACTAGGCTAACCGCGGCTATATGTACATATGACTCTCGATTTTGCTCACAAACACGATAATCGGTTGAGAAATACGACCTGTAGAGGAGAACAAATGGACAGACGGTGGACATACGAAATCATTTTTAACCGACTTCAAGAAAGGAGGAGGTTATCTATTCGACCCGTATTTTTTTTAATGTATTTTCCTACATAACTTTTTAACCCGTGAACCGATTTTGATAATTATTTTTTCGTTGGGATTGACATAGTTCACGAATGGTCCCATAGAAAAATTGGTGGGATCTGATGATGGGATCCATGGGGAATCAACAGAACTCCTCATATTTTGTAAGCAAGTATATAGCGTTTTTTCCATTTTCTAAGATAACTGATGCATTTGCATAAAAACATTATCATTTTGTCAAGCTGGGTGATGATGGAGTCCACGGATTACTACTAAGAACTCTTCAATGTTAGACAGTCAACGAATAATGATAACATTTCCTTGTCTCTGTCGCTAAGCAACTTGATCTCGTTAAAACGCATCTGGTAATCGGAACTGATAGTATAGTGGGGTTCGTTAAAGAACTCCTTAACGGTCAACAGTCCTTGCATTCTGAAAGCACTATTTTACAAAGGTAGATGAGCTGTTGACATAATGCTATCGTCATTTGGTAAAAAAGGATATAATGAAACTATATATTAAATCGTATTCACTAAAAAGCTAAAAATAAAATGAATTTCAACAAAAAACAAAACCGACTCCAAAAACCCTTTGAAAACTAAGAAATAAAGACTGGCCTTTAGTAAATTACCTACAAACATCAGATATATTTGTTAATTCAATAATAAATTCAATATATAGAAGTCGGTGGCAAGTAAATTAGGTATACAATAATACATCTCTCATACTGTGTTAATTTACTTGCCACCGACTTCAATATATTTAATTTATTACTGAATTAACAAATATATCTGATGTTTGTAGGTAATTTACTAAAGGCCAGTCTTTATTTCTTAGTTTTCAAAGGGTTTTTGGAGTCGGTTTTGTTTTTTTGTAAATTGCCCAAGCTGAAACGGAGACGCTTCGCTCGCTCGGTCAATAAAAGGTCGGCTAAAAGGTTTATTGACGAAATATGGTAAGCCTTATTTCCGTTTCCGTAAAAGGGAAAGGTTCCAATTCAATGGAGGCAAACGTTTTGCTGCGTATGCAGTAGTCTGGGTATTTCATTGTGGTAATTTCGTGTCATCGGTAACATCCCGGTTTATAACTCTTCTTTTTTATGAACTAACCTCCTGCGGCCCTGGCAAGGTTGACACGTGGATAACTGAACACCGTCTTATCTGTACGTGCGTCTCTCACTCTTGAACCGACGGTAGTGATAGTCAAAGACATAAAACGGGGTTAAGTTATCCCAGTGTCCACCTTACTAGGACCCCTGCTTATTTTCAGCAAATCGGCAATCGTGGGGAGAACTGCAAACGCCTAAGTAAATCAGTGATGTGTGAAAAGCCTCCAATCTGCACTGGACCGGCGTGGGTGCCCTCACTATGAGAGGCCTAAATCCAGCTGGGATGTATATAGAATGATTATGATAACATAGCTATTCTCGGCATTCATTCGCAATGCGAGACGATCATGTTGTTACGGCAATCTCAACCATTACCGTTTCCTGTATGGTCGCCATTTATTTATACCTAGATTTGATGGTTGTACAGTCAGCGTCAAAAACATTTCCGATATAGCTCTGAGAGTTTGCAAATAGCAGTGGGCTGAGTATAGAACTTGAGTTAAGGGCAATGGTCGAGTTGGGGAGTACCTAGTCGACCGAGCGAGCGAAGCGTCTCCGTTTCAGCTTGGGCAAAAATGCTTTCGTACGTCCAGCGGATGTCCGGATGTCCATTTGTTCTCGTCTACAGGGCGCAGTTCTCAACCGATTCTCGTGAAATTTTGTGAGCAGGTTTGATTTTTATATAGATTTTTTTTGTCGATTCAGTTTTTCGAAATTTTTCAAATTGGCGGAGATATGGGGGTTTTTGCAATTACAAATATGGCGATATCAGTTTTCCAACGGCAAAGTTAAGTTTGTCGCGAGGTCTACAGCTCACGGAGCCACTAGTTTATGTAGTGGTATTTTATCCCAGGTGGTGGTATAAAAGCCAGGAGAAAGGTTTTGCTATTTTCACTGTCGATTAGTGACGCTATAAACGTCCCAAAAGCTACAATGCGGGAAAAGGCGCAGTTTTAAACGACTTTTTGTCGTGTACCAGCTATAAAGTAGCTTGTAATGTAAATAGGCGAATAATAGCTTCTCAGCAAACTTTATTTGGCTTAAAATTATATACTTAAATGTTTACTTTCTCTTTGAAGTTAAAAAACAATTCTTATAAAACCTCGAATAGGGATGTCGTTGGATAGTTTTTCGAAAAGGCGACTATCTTGGTACTATTCTATAAAACATCTATTATTATATATTAGCATAGATTGCGTTGGGGGCTTGGAGGCCGTACGTCATGACTACGGAGTACTGAACCCTACACTGTGCACGCATGGCCCGACGGTTCTGTAATTATCTAGAAACAACATTGTATGCACAAATAACTCATTGCTATCTGTACCAGTGCACTAAACACGTACTGTTACCATTGATTCAATGCCTGCAGCACTACTAGGGTCCGTATTACAATTGGATAATCGTATCCGTGGCACAATTTCATTAGCACTGTCGAAAGGTTCTATATCCCGTTGTTCGTGAAATGAAAATCGGACCCAATGCTGATCGTACAAGATTCAATTTTGAATGGACTCACGAACTACTAGTCACGGTCGACAGCTTCAATTTGCACTGTGATTTACAGTATTATTTTATTGTTCCGTATTTTCGCACAACAGGAAAGAGTGGGTTTTATTCGTGCTGGGGGCCACACTTGCCTTTCCGGGAGAATATCAAAAACCTTTTTAACACTGTCATTATATCACAGCGATCTCCATATTTTTGATAGACTACGTCCTACTACCAAGAACCTTGAGATTTTAATTAAAATTTAAGATTTTCTTATTTGGTCAAATATTTAACCAACTTTAAAAAAAAATAGGAGGCAAAAGATGTAGCAGACGTCACAAATGCCGGGAGATGCGCTCGCGCCGCGCTCCCTCCGCGCCCGCAATGTAATGCGCAAAAGTGTTATTTGTTTTGCAACACAATATACTGCCTGTTTCAATCTATACATCTATACATATAATAAAATCGTAAAGTGGAAAAAGTCTGTACATTGAAGATAACAATGAAAAAATGCTATGTGGGGCTTCAGAATGAGCAGAAGAACAAATCCCAATGGTTTTTGAATTTCATGTCTGTTTGTCTGTTTGTCTGATTGTATGTTCGCGATAAACTTTAAAACTACTGGATGGATATCAATGCGGTTTTCGATAATATATCCAGGAGCACTTCAAGCAGGACATAGGCTATAGAAACTTTTGGAAATAAAAGTGGAAGGGGGTAAAAGAGGGGGTGGAAGTTAGTATGCGAAAAACTGTTTGGATGAGTTTATTAACTTAAAACTTGGTATAAATACTCTTCAAAATAGAAAAATAGGTATGCGGTATAAGACAATATGAAACTACCCCTAAAAAGGGCCTTGGGGCGTTAAACTTTGTATTGGAAAAACCGATTACATTTGTTTATCGACTTGAAACTTGGTATATATGCAGTTCAAAACAAACAATTAGGTAGGTAACCGTTTCTAAAATAAATTATTGTGTGTGTGTTTGTGTATGTTTGTTACAACTTAGCTCCATATGCCTGAACGTATTTTCATGAAACGTCGTGTACAGTTAGACCTTATCTTCTGGAATAGAAAATAGGGTCATTTTTGTCCCAAATAACTCAAAAGGTGTCGAGAGTATAATTACAACCGAATTCCACGCGGACGAAGTCGCGGGCGGAAGCTAGTAAAAATAAAACTGATACTGAATTCAGGCGAGCACTTACGGTTTTTTTTTAATAGAAAAATGTTATTAGGTGTTCACTGACAGATTATCTTTTTGAATAAGAACTATTTTGAATTTGAAATTAATACATCATCATTTATTGAATTACATTCACTTTGTTTCGTTTTATTGAATTATTGCTATATTATCTACATCATCATCATCATCATCATCATTTCAGCCGTAGGACATCCACTGCTCGGCCTCCCCCATCGATTTCCTTAAGGGCCGGTTGGAAGCGGCCTGCATCCAGCCAGCGTGACATCGTGCATTATCGACATGACATTATTTATTTGGTTAAGACATTAAAATAATCTTCGTGCCATAATCATATATAAAATGTTTTTTTTTTTTCTATGCCTCTGCTTGTGAGGGCCACGTCCACTCGCTAAGCATCCACAGCAATTATTTGTATTGACATTGGTACAAGCTGTCAATATTTTTCATCTTTTTAACATCTAGAATTTTTTTATCGGCATATCATGACATCAGCATTTGCGAGTAGGTAATAATGTGCTATTATTACACTCAACGTGCACCTAACAACATAATGATGTCAACACGGCTAACATATTATTATGGTCGTGACACATTCCATTTAACACATTTCAAAATCAGTTTAAGGAAATCAGTTGACGCCAGTTTCATGCAGACCACTTTTTGATAGGCTCAATCTCTTGACGTTGAGAAGCATTTATCTCTACAAGAAAGCAAAATTTGCAAGAACATCTCCAGAGCTTTTTGCTAGAGCAATCCAAGAACTTAGTTTGCATAAGTGAGATTTATATCGTGTTGTACCAGCCTCCAATACAGCAATTTGCAAATAAATGATTTACTTACTTTCTTCCTAGTGCCTTGAAACGGGAAGAGAGCTTGAGGCCTAGTGACTTGGGATGTCGACTCCTGATCATGAGGTACATAGAGTTCAAAACTCGGTGGTCGGTTGTTACATTGAGAAAAAAGCTCCAAAGGAAACTCGAATATTCGGTAATTAAATAAGGATGGCAGACGCCCACCCGGATATGCCCGGACCTGCCAAATCAGGGTCGATGGTCGAGCATAACCGGAATTAAGAAACGGGAAAGAAAATGGTAGAGAGTAATCCTCACTCGATGAGTAAATAACTATTCGTAAATGGTCCGGCCCTAAAGTAGTAGCAACGCGCTCTCACAGAAAACGCAATTTCGCTCAACCGCACGAGATTCGAAGGCCCATCTCGTCTTGTCCTATCTCCCCATCTCATACCTCCTAGTCCCCCTAAACCGGCAAAACATTGGCAACACCTCTAATACTAAGCATTGAAAATGTCCATAGGAGCCGGTGACCACGTTCCATCAGGGGTCGTAAGCTCAGAATTCTAGGAAGTATCCGCCGTAAACTTAGCTGGGGCCCTAGCAACGTTGACACATCGTATTATCTCTAAGTGCGTCTCTCTCATACTAGTGCCGACGAAAGAGATAGTCGGAGTGATCACGGGCTTAACTTATCCCCGTGTCTGGCATGCTAGAGCCGCTGTCTGGAAAATTCGTATTATGACCGCGCTAAAGAGGCCTGCTTTAGCGCGCCCATAATACGAGTATTCAAGGCAGCTCAGTTTACGTCAGAGACTGCTTGGAATTAAAAGCTCATAATACAACCCGTGGATGGTCTACCTATAAAAAATACCGGATCTCGTGAACTAAAACATTCAATTGATCTTTGATGCTTGTATTTATCATATATAGTTCAAAGAAATATAACCAACTTTGTACTGATACTGGCATGCCTTTTTAGATAGTCAAAGTCAAAGTCAAAGTCAAACTATCTTTATTCAATTTAGGCTTTTACAAGCTCTTATGAAGGTCAAGGAATGAATCTACCACCGGTTCGGAAAAAATCCTCTACTGAGAAGAGCCGGCAAGAAACTCGGTGAGGTATCATTTTTTCAAATCAGTACACATATAAGTCAACAATGATGTCTACAGTTTTATACAAATCTAAGTATATACCACAGCAGGTACGCTCATCGAGACCCAGGGATCGCCGGTGCAGGTCACGATTTAAGCCAAACGTCCCTGTCCATGACGTAGTCTTTTACTGAGTAATATGCCCTAGAAATAAGAATTCGCTTTACAGTAGATTTGAACATTGTGTCTGTTTGTTCTATTATGTTTTTAGGTATTTTATTGTAAAAACGTGTACAATTTCCTAGAAATGATTTTTTTAGTTTTAGCCAGTCTATAAGTTGGTACTTTAAGCTTTCCGGTATTTCTAGTAGCCTTTGGCTTATCTACATTTGTAGGAAAATTGTATATATTTTTTCTGACATACATTATTATTTCAAATACGTATAGCGAAGGCAGGGTTAGTATTTCAATTTCCTTAAAAAATTCCCTCAGTGACTCGCGGGTGCCCATGTTATATATGGCCCTGATGGCCCTTTTTTGTAAAATAAAAATAGACTCTAAGTCAGCAGCTGAGCCCCATAAAATTAAACCGTATGAAATAATACTTTTGAAATACGCGAAGTAAACCAACCTTGCCGTCGCTACATCAGTTAATTGCCTCATTTGTCTGACTGCAAACGCAGCAGAGCTCAACCTACTCGCTATGGCTGTAATATGGGAACCCCACTGCAGTTTTGAGTCAAGTGTTAATCCTAGAAAAACAGTTGACTTTACAAATTCAATGTTTTGACCGTCTAATTTAATATTCAAGTGTGCATTAACATCTGGTGTGTTTACTAAAGAAAATTTAATACATTTGGTCTTTTTAGGATTAAGTAACAAATTATTTGCAGCAAACCATTTAGAAATCATGGACAGAGTGTTGTTTGGTTCAGTGAGCTCTGTATCCTTCCTATTTACCTTGAACAGCAAAGAAGTATCGTCTGCAAACATGACTATGCCTGATGTTTGGCTTACCATGTAAGGAAGGTCATTTACATAGACAAGGAACAGGAAAGGGCCAAGAATTGATCCTTGGGGCACTCCCATTTCCACCACAGTCTCTGCAGATTCTGCACCGTTAACTGATACCTTCTGCAATCTCTGTGTAAGATAAGATCTAACGAGTTGAAGGGCATCGCCGCAAATGCCATAGAATTTTAATTTTCGAATTAAAGTGTCATGATCTACACAATCAAAAGCTTTGGAAAGGTCACAGAAGACACCAATGGCATCGTGTGAGTCTTCCCAAGCCTCTAAAATAAATTTAACTAAGCTAGCACCCGCGTCGGTGGTAGACCTACCCTTAGTAAATCCAAACTGCTGTGGATGTAAAATTTTATTAGAGTTGAAACGTTGTAACATCTGCGTTAGCATTATTTTTTCGAATATTTTGCTAAACGCTGGGAAAATTGACACAGGGCGGTAATCAGAAGGATTATCCTTTTTGCCCGATTTGAAAATGGGTACTACTTTACTGAATTTCATTAAGTCGGGAAAGATGCCTTCATCTATGCAACTATTGAATATAAGGGCTAAAGATGGCGCAACGACGTCTAGAATAGAATCAAGAACCTTAACTGATACGCCCCATAAGTCTTCCGTTTTCTTCACCTTTAACAATTTGAACGTCTTTAAAATGTCTATGACAGAAACGTGGGAGAACTTAAAATGAGATATATTACTAAGACTAATGTATTCATTTAGTAGTAGACCGGCAGTATTGGAAGAGGAAGCTAAACATCTAGTCGTTTCAATGGGAATTCTAGAAAAGAAAGTGTTAAATTCATTTGCTACGTCAATCCCGTCTGTGATAAGCGTGTCTTTTATTTTTAAGGAAATAGAAGCCTCTGCGTTCTTTTTCTGGCCGGTTTCTGAATTTATAATTTTCCAAACAGTTTTAACTCTATTGCTGGATGATTGAATTCTACTGTTGAGGTGGGCTGACTTAGCTTTATTGCATACGATTTTAAACAATTTTGAATAATCCCTAACATACTGGTGGAAGCGTTCATCAGTAGTACAAGATCTCTTGTCGTACAGTTGGTACAAGTTGTCCCTACTTTTACGAATCCCAGTTGTAGCCCATTCATTAAAAGTGACTTTAAGCCCTATCTGAATACGTTTCTTAATGCAGGTTCTGTGAAATTCAGTACACACGGTATCTAATAACATTTTAAACTGTTCGTTCGGACCATTCGGTTTGGCTTCAGAAGTGGATATTTTAAACGCGATGTTTGATTTTAGGCACTGAAGTCTATTTTTAGTCAATGGTCTAATTTCTATTACCTTATCTGGATTTACCCTAGCACAAGGTAATTTGACAATTTGAGCTTTATGATCCGAGCGCACTCCACTAACAATCGATTTTTCCAGATACTGACAGTTGATCCAAATATTATCTAGACAAGTGGCAGAAGTGGGGGTGACCCTGGTCGGTTCGTTAAATAAACAATCTAAATTAAAGGATTTAAAAAGGGATACAAATTGATGTTTTTCAACCGACTGTGTTAAAGTATCAACATTGAAATCTCCGCAGACCACAACTGATTTCTTACTATTAATCGCTTTACTGAGAACATCTTCCATTGTATTGATAAAAATAGCTAAGTTTGCAGTAGGTGGCCTGTAGACACACAATATTAGATACTGATCCGTTTCTGCACTGGCGATCTCGCAAATGCGCTGCTTATATAAATAGTTGCTTGGTATCCCATCCATAGACCTTTTCTTCAACGATCCACATAAAGCGATTTGAGGTAAGTAATTTATTTTGCTTGATCGCTTTCAGTGCCTCATTTACTGAAATTGGATCCTCCTAAATTGTACGTAGATATTAATAGAACAAAGGAAGTATAGGTAAATCAGATGAGGCAGTCGATTGTGAATGTAGTTGTGCTCCGTTTATACCATATTTAAAATACAGAAACAAAACAAGCATACGCATACACGAACACTTTTTTCGATCGATACATTCAAAAACTGCTCTCTGCTACGCAACATGTTACGCACTAAATTTCAGTGAATGGCGTATTTGGGATAAAAGTACATTACACCTATATCTTAAGGAGCAGGCATGGAAAGGTTCAAAATTGGCCGTGTTCACGGAATACTGGTCATTATACTGATAGGCTCAGGAACTGTAATAGTCTGCGGAGTCTTATCAGCACTTGGCAGGACTCGGTCAATGGATTGCCTAAGTAATTGGAGTTTCCCTTGACTTGGTATTTGCGCGTTTGATCGCGTGACGTAAATCTGTAACGGTGGCGGACTCAAGGAGGCCTCTAAGACGGACCCCTTATACTTATATGGAATTGGAAAATTATGGAATGAAAAAAAAGGTAACAGAATTTATTATTAAATTAAACGAATTTTCGCCATTTTAGGATTGAACTTTCCTATTTTTTTGATTACCTTCCGAATTTTTACTTATTATTTAGTTATTATCATGTGATTTAACAACACACATTGAACAATAGCAAAATGCCAATTGCTCATCACCATTTACAATCTGTTGCTATCCAAGGTGCAATGATGTGAATCGTTGAGGAGTTCTCCTGGTTCTTCACAACCGGTTCTATTTTACCACAATATGGATTTTCAAGAACATAAGTTGCTTTTGATCCTTATACAGCAATCTATCGCGACCCGTGAAATACTTATCACTAGGAGTTCCGGTGATCATCTATGGTCTTCATCAACAGTTCCACTTCACCAAGTACCTAATGCTTTTGAACGTAAAAACTGCTTGAGTTATTATAGAAAATACAAAAATTCCTAGATGCTTGCCTATTATATTTGAAGTTTCATCGATTCCTTATAGATCCTCGCATCACACCTCGACTTTGACTGAAGTCTGACTGAAGGATCCCTGTGGAGCTTGGGGCGGACCGCTCCTGTCACCCCCCCTTTAGTCCGCCACTGGCTTAAGTACTTAAACAGTTTGATGAGACCTCGGCCCTTAATTATATTTGTACGAATAGAAGTTAGCTACTGCAAGATCTCAAATTTTCCATAAGTACAAAAGTTGCAAAATGTTTCCTTCGTAACAGACAAAACATAGAATCCCTTCTTTACAACCATCTCACCCTATTGGGAAAGTCGACAGTTCTTATAATTCTCTATCCTTTCATCCCCATTATGGTTTATTGCCTCTAATGCTAGGAGCGGAAGTCGCCTATGCGGAGTCTATTGGATATAATATATGGTATACCGTATGTATCGTTGAGTCAGTGCATGTGACCGAGATGGCACTCAATACTGACAACTCCAAAAGAGTTGGAAACAGGTCGGGCCGTTCCTTACAAATGTTGTAAGTTTCCGTTTTGTTTTTAGGGTTCCGTACCTCAAAAGGAAAAAAGGAACCCTTATAGGATCACTCGTGTGTCTGTCTGTCTGTCTGTCTGTCTGTCCGTCTGTCACAGCCAATTTGCTCCGAAATTACTGGACCGATTGATTTGAAATTTGGTATACATATGTAAGCCAGTGACCGCAACACGGGTGCGTAACGTAAATAAATTAATTTTAAACATGGAGGCCACTTTTATGGGGGTAAATTAGAAAATTAAAAAAATTACGCTTACTATATCATGTGACATATCAGATGAAAGGGCTTATTGTGAGGATCTTAAATATGTTTTTTTTGGAATTTTAAGATAAATGGTTTGGAAGTTATTTAGGAAAATAGGCGAAAATTGACCATTCTCCCCCTTATCTCCGAAACTACCGGGCCTAAAATTTTGAAAAAAATACAGAAAATAGTTCTTTACCTATAGATTACAGGAAAACCTATGAAAAGTCTATGGTATTTAAAATAACATAGGAAATTTCGGATAATCATGTATGGAACGGAACCCTCTCCACGCGGGTTTAACTCGCACTTGCCCGGTTTTTTTAATAATAATGTCTCACGAGTTTTGATTTGACAATAGAATCTATAGATTCAACTCCATCATTCCAACGGTCTCTTTGTGTTCCAACCTGATCGATGGGATAAAACCCTCCTTGACAGTGTAGGTACGATTTAACTTCGCAAAACCAACATTTGGGTCAGGAACGTTTCTTTCAATTTAACTAAAACTCCTGGACGTTGTGAAAGGACGATTAACGAGAAATTCCTAGGAACTTTGTCCATTAGTGCAGGTGTTTCAGCAGTCGTAATTGGGGACGTTTATTTTCGTTGCAAATGTTGGAATAAAGGGGAGGAGCTCTTAAATAAAATTTCGTTCATGGGCTCATCGGCGAGCTTAACTTAAAAATGAAAATGAAAATGAAAATATTTATTAGTAACATTTGTTACAGGTCAGTTTTATACATTTACATTTCGAGTGGTAAATTATAAAATTCAGTGTAGTCGTAAAAGTTTTTTGTTGAAGCCACTTTTTGAGTCTCATTTTAAAAGTAATATTGGAAGCTGCATTTCGTATTGATTCAGGCAGGCGGTTATAGGTGGGAGGTCCCAAGTAGTAAATAGATCGCTGTGTTTTTTTGAGCTTGTGCGAATCTACCATCAGCCTGTTTTCGTGCTTATTGCTGCGAAGGTGGTAGACGGGATTTGATCCTTTGCGCCTGAAACTATCAAGGTGTTCGTGTGTGAACACGGCCACCCGGTATATGAACAAGCAAGGCAAAGGCAGGATTTTAAATTCCGGAAAATAAATCTTTGCTGATGAGTCGCCTGGTACACAGGCCATCGCTCGGACCCGCGCTTGACCCGCCAGTGTATATAAACTACATGTCCGTGCGTGTCTTTGACCATGGTCGTATTACGACGGAAACGGACACGGGCGTAGGCTAGCCCCGCTTAATGCCTACGCCGCAGGTAAGTTTACGATTGTTGGACGAAATGAGTGACGAGATTTCCGAGATTTCTTAGAGAATAACCAGCTGATGTATTCAATTTTGAATAACTCTTTATTTTAACGTCTATAAAGGGTGACATCAAAAATGCAAAACTGCTGGAATGCAAAACTAATGTTTCCGGCTCAATGAACGACAGCTATAAGGCTATAACTCCAAGATAAAATACCGGCCAAGTGCGAGTCGGACTCGCGCACGACACGTTCCGTAACATTATCTTTAAAAACGGCAAAAAAATCACGTTTGCTGTATGCGAGCCCCCTTAAATATTTATTTTATTCTGTTTTTTAGTACTTGTTGTTTTAGCGGAACAGAAATATATCATTAGGTATAAGATGGTTCTCTAAAGGCCCGGGCACACCAAACGCGGTTGCGACGCGGTTGCGGCGCGTTTGCGGTGCGAACGCGGGTCCGCGCCGTTGTCGAACGGCGCGGGCGGATTTACCATGCCACACCAAAGTAGCCGCGGTCCCGCGCCGCCGCGGTGTGGCATGGTATATCCGCCCGCGCCGTTCGACAACGGCGCGGACCCGCGTTCGCGCCACAAACGCGCCGCAACCGCGTTTGGTTTGCCCCGGCCTTAAATGTTTTGACAAGGTGTTGACATAAAATCAGGTGTGAAGTACCATTGTCTGCTTATGAATAAGGTTTTATGACAACATTGTCAACAAACCATTCACAGTATGTACATAACAACATTATTTACATCAAGACATAACATATTATATTTATTTCTGAATTATTTATGTATAAGTTATTTTCAAATATTTAATTTTTAAGGTTACAGGTTCAAAAGCTCCCAAAACAATAAAACCACGACGAGCCGTAATTAGACAGACTAATTAAATGCCTGTGCCAATCTCACTCAGGGGGGTCATGATTCGATGGACCCCCTGTATTCACTCTTACGAAGAAACCTTGCTACTGAAGCTTGCCCTACCTAACTGAATTGACAGATGAAAGTGTTGCCAGATATTTCAAAAAATCCCTCCTTAGTGCACCCCCCCACTTAGAGGGTACTCGGGGAATGTCTCCTCCAAATTTCAAACCTCTAGGACCACCCGTTTAGGCTGTGCGTTGTCTATGAGTCACGGTACTGTTTTATATGTATTGATTATTATGGTTTTGTATCAAATCGATCTACATGGTATGCCAAGTCTGAGTTGGACTCGTACTTTTTAATAAAAAATCGGGAATATGAATAATATACTGATTAGTTAGTTGGGTTCCGCGAACGCATTTTTTGAATGTAGCTTTTTCCGAATCGCATTTTTCCGCGATCGATCATTCCGGATTTAATGTCTCATCGTTCCGGAGTCGCTGTTTTTTCGCGTTGCTTTTTCCCACAATCGTGTATTTTTAGGGTTCCGTACCTCAAAAGGAAAAAAGGAACCTTTATAGGATCACTCGTGTGTCTGTCTGTCTGTCTGTCCGTCTGTCACAGCCAATTTGCTCCGAAACTACTGGACCGATTGATTTGAAATTTGGTACACATATGTAAGTCTGTGACCGCAACACGGATGCGTAACGTAAACAAATTAATGTTAAACATGGGGGCCACTTTAGGGGGGTTAATTAGAAAATTAAAAATAAAAGTTACGCTAACTATATCATGTGACATATCAAATGAAAGGGCGTATTGTGAGGATCTTAAATATGTTTTTTTGGAATTTTAAGATGAATGGTTTGGAAGTTATTTAGGAAAATAGGCGAAAATTGACCATTCTCCCCCCCCCTTATCTCCGAAACTACCAGGCCTAAAATTTTGAAAAAAGTACATAAAATAGTTCTTTACCGGAATTACAGGAAACCCTATGAAAAGTCTATGGTATTTAAAGTAACATAGGAAATTTCAGATAATCATGTACGGAACGGAACCCTCTCCACGCGGGTTTAACTCGCACTTCCCCGGTTTTTCATCGCATTTCAATTCGTAACTATTTTAATGTCTCTTATTTTAGTGTGGCAAAATTTGTGCATTTTAACTGTGAATTTAGTTACAATTATGGATTCTAGTTTAGGTCTCTTTTATTCTTAGCTAAGGTTTTATAATCTTAAGAACTATTCAACTAATCAGATACAATCTTTTTAGGGTTCCGTACCTCAAAAGGAAAAACGAAACCCTTATAGGATCACTCGTGTGTCTGTCTGTCTGTCTGTCTGTCCGTCTGTCACAGCCAATTTGCTCCGAAACTACTGGACCGATTAAGTTGAAATTTGGTATACATATGTAAAACGGTGACCGCAACACGGACGCGTGATGTAAATATATGAATTTTAAACATAGGGGCCACTTTTTGGAGGTAAACTAGAAAATTAAAAAAAAAAGTTATGCCACCTATATCGTGTGACATATCAAATGAAAGGGCTTATTGTGAGGATCTTAAATATATTTTCTTTTGAATTTTAAGTAAAATAGTTTAGAAGTTATTCAGGAAAATAGGTGGAAAATGACCATTTCCCCCCCCCTTATTTCCGAAACTACTGGGGCAAAAATTTTGAAAAAAATACAGAAAATAGTTCTTTACCTATAGATTACAGGAAAACCTATAAGAAGTCTATGGCATTTAAATTAACGTAGTAAATTTCAGATAATCATGTACGGAACGGAACCCTCTCAACGCGAGTTTAACTCGCACTTGTCCGATTTTTTCCCTCTCATCGGACAGTTCAAAAGACCTTGCATATTGATGAATAGCATACAAGGTCCTTATTACCATAATTAACCAAGGAATAAGTTAGCCAATCAGAAACCTTTGTCCCAGGAAACAAGATTATTAAAAAATCTATTATCGAGGGTATTATGTAACAAGGGGCGGACACTCTCAGATTAGATTCGGGATAATCTGACTCTTGATTTTGATTGGATTTTTTCATGAAGCTTCCAATTATAAGTTCAGATCAAAGTTTTAAAGATAATACCTAATATTTGTATTTTTGGAACGAGCTACATATATTTTTTAGTAAAAATAACATCTAAGCTTTTGCCCGCGTGGAATACGGTTATAATTATTCCCTCGGGAAATTCTGAGTTTTTCGGCATTAAACGTACGGTATATCCTATTTCCAGACCTAAGGTAACCAATATACCAAGTTCGATGAAAATCCGTTCAGCCGTTACGGAGCTGAGTGGTGTAACAAACATACAAACACACACTGAACCTTTCACATTTATAATAGAGATTTTGGACAAACTGACCTGGTTCCCGAACACACCAATACTGCAAGCTAAGGACACCTGGTCGGAGCCGAACCAGACGGCAGCCAGCCGCGGCGGCACGTTCAGGATGAAGACCTGGGAGACGGCCACCACGGTCTGGCCGGTGAAGCCCAGCCAGAACATGTCCTGGGGCACAGAGAACACCTTCAGCCAAGAGCCCAAGCATGTTCCGAATGCGCCAATGATCGTCGTCACCCGAAGTCCCTGAAACAAATAAATGAAACGTCATACTCAACAGCTCAAACTAGCAAAACTTGTAACTTGGGCCCGTGAACTATATAAACATAGTCGCGCAAGCGATCAGACTCGAGTCAAATCATCATTAAGTTAAATAATCACTTTTATTTGTTTTTAGGGTTCCGTACCTAAAAACGAAAAAAACGGAAGGCTTATAGGATCACTCGTAGGGCCGTCTGTCTATCCGTCTGTCACAACCAATTTGCTTAGAAACAATTGAAATTTGGTGCACATATCTAAGTCAGTGACCGCGACACGGACATGTAACGTAAATTCATTCATTTGAAACATGTTGACCACTTTTGGGGGGAAAATTAGAAAATTAACAAAAAAAATTAACAAGCTCGCGAATCTCGCTCGCAGGTCGATGCAGTATCACTTAGACGTTCCCGAATAGACGCCCTGGTTTAAACAAAATGAAGTCTACAACGCAAGAACAAAGTGGAGGTGTGTCCACGAGGCAGTGAATCGGATACGTTTTCGCATACAGGAACCGGCCATAATTCGATAACCAAATTTCATTAAACTCCGCTTGAAAGTTCGATTTCGGCTCCGGCGGTCGGCTCCAACCACTAATGAAGGCATTACTGGTTAACGGAAGCAATCAATTTGCCTACCCTGATAGCCGCAGTTTTCCGTCTACCCTCAATTCGAGCCCGCGTAAATTCAACAGTAATCTGAAAGTCATTAGTACCTTCAATTAAAGGATATTATAGTCTAAAGGATACTATAGTCCATCCGCGTTAAGAAAATAGCGACGCATCAGTGCAGTTGCATGGTAAAGGTGTATTCACAGTTGAGTAAAAGTGAAACAATTTATATTATTAATTATAATAATAATAAATTTAACATACACATTGTAATTAATGAGATTATTTTGAAAATGAAGATAATAATAATAATAAAATATATTTAATTAAGAAATTCACCTATATTTTACCTAAAAATAACCTCAAAATAAAGTAAGTAATTATTAATAACCTTTTTCAGTATCAGACTCCTCGTTCATATTTATTATAAAAGATTTCTCTTTTGCGAGTTCAAGGACATCTTAATTGCACATGTTTTTTTTTATAATTAGGTGTCCCATGTAGAAAATATATATAGGGTGTCCCAGGAAATATAGTGTCACCTAAACTATAACATATCGTAGTAATTTGGACGGGTTAAATAACCTTAATAATAAAGTTAAGCACGAAGAACGGTGATTCGGAACCCTTTATACCGGAACCAGTTTTAAGGGTTCCGTATCGAAAAAGTAAAAAATGAACCCTTATGGTGAGACTTCATTGTCTGTCCGTATGTCATAGCTGTTTATCTCAGCAACAACTAATATTGTGAACTGGACATTTGGAATGGTTATAGAAATTGCGTGCCGTGAACTGATTAAAATAATTTAAGCAGTTTTAGTTTTGTGTCAGTTAATTACTTCCAAGTAATTTATTTATTGGGTTTCACCAAATGTTTTTTAACGATTTATGCATAGTTATTTTTTTCTACTTGAATATTTTTATTCAATACTTATTGAACTTGTAGATGAATCCACATTGGTTTAAGCATCTCACTGGAACTTGATTTAAACGCCCCACTCATGGTCCGGCACTTAGCGCTCTTCAGACAATAATAATAAGATTACCTGTTAGCTAAGTACCTTTTCATCACACTTGCTCGGAAAGGCTGTTATTATACGCAGGCGTACAGAGCAGCTGTAGCCTACTTACCTCCCAAGGGCAGTTATGGATTTTGTATGGGTTATAACTCCCGCTGACGGCGGGGCGAGCCGCAAGCCGGCGGAGCTGCCCCGCGCTGATCGCAACGTACGCTCAGTTTATGAACACCCACCTGATGGTAATTCACGATGTAAAATGGAAATAAAATTAATATATATACTTTTTTTGTCTAATTTTTATTTCATTTCCTCGCAAATGTGATGAAAAACATTGTGTGTATCACGGACAGTAAGGGGATAACAAACTCGACTCATAGAAGCCCTCGCCTATCGGCGTCGGGCTTCTAACAGACTCTCGTTAGTTATCCCCTTCTTACGGCCCTAGATGCACAATGTACTATTTCATCACACTTGTACGTAACTAATAATATAACATGCTTAATAAACAAACAGCTGGTCTTATATTACGCCCGAGGGCGTTATAAATACTTGTTCTACAGGACGTGCGCAAGTTTCTTTTTTTATTTTATATTATAATTTTCTTCCCGTTCAAATTAATGCACTCGTACGTAATGCTAAATCTTGTATTTAATAACTAAGTAGTGTTGTGTAAGAAAGATCCCAAGAAACAATTTTTAAGCGCTAGAAACTACAATATGTTTATTATTATCAAGGATTGTTGCATTTAAATTATTTTTCACGCTGACATTATTGCATGTTGTCATTGCAATTGCTCTTCTTGAAAAATGCTGTTCACATAACACCTTCCCATTTCATTATGCAAAGTATTTTTAATGGCAATGAAATTGTCAGCGTTACAATACTACTTTCGATAAACCTACGTAATTAATTGGATGTAGCGCTAGTAGAGGGTTAATAGACGATCGAACATAGTGCACTTCGCACCGCGACCTTGGTGCGCTCCGGACCATCATTATCATTGGATGTGCGTTGGACTACTCGCCACACGATCGAATATGGGCCGGAGCGCACAAAGGTTGCTGTGCGAAACGCACTATGTTCAAACCCTTTGTTCGATGCCTGCCTAAAACGGATTGTGCCTATGTTGCGTTTTGCCTAAACTTCAATCTTCAGGCGCATTAAGACTATGTGGCTGGCCGACTATTTCGCTGTTGGTCTAATAGTAGACTGCCTGTTTCGAGAACGTGCCTAATTCTCCAAATGACATTTTCACGTTTTGCCTAAACTTTATTTTAAACGATTTTACGCATAAATAAGTCTCTTTTTAGTCTTGTTTTGGTCTCAATCCTGATGCAGTCCAAATGCATTTCATTCTTAATCCCACTGTAGTCCTAATGTGTGTCCTTTTAGTCTTAATACCGATTAGTTCAACAGAGATGAACGCATTTTGATAATTAGGAAGTTAGCGTTTTTTATACTATGTACGACTTAGAGTTTGTAGCGACATAGGCAAAGTCCGTTTTAGGCAGACGGAGAACAAAGGGTTTGAACGTCTATTAACGCTCGTAGCAGCGTGACCAACAGTATGCAACTTCATTGCATTTGGGAGGTTGGTCCATTTCACCTAAAAATCGATAAAAGAGAAAACTGCGACGTTGCCAGCTCAGTTTTATAACAGGCAACAAAGCTAATAACAAAAAGTGATATAGCCTAATTTACAAAAGGCACTTAAGAGCTGTGTTTTGAGTAGCGCTTCATATAAACGCACTTAGTTCAATTATGGTTTGGACATGTTTAGCTGAATCGTATAGAAACTTTGCAAGAATATAGATAAAAGATAAATCTAGGTCGTACATTGCGAGTTTTGAGATACCTACAATTTAACAGGTGTATAAATAAATGATTTTTAATTTTCATACAATGTACACCTGTTCTTATCCAGTTTTATATATTTTTTTCAATCACGCAAAGTACATAGTACCTCGATTTGCTTTATATCTATATCCTTGCAAAGTTTCAATGTGATCCGGGTAAAAATATCCGAACCTGTTTTTTTTTTTTGCTTGATTATAGATAATGGTATGGAACCCTTCGTGCGCGAGTCCGACTCGCACTTGTTTTAAACTGGGAATCCAGTTCTTTGCAGATCTAGAAGGAAGGATAATTTCGATTTAAATAAGTGACTTCGAGCCCACAGAAATATTGTTGCTTTTTAGGGTTCCGTAGCCAAATGGCAAAACGAAACCCTTATAGATTCGTCATGTCTGTCTGTCTGTCTGTCTGTCCGTCTGTCCGTCCGTATGTCACAGCCACTTTTTTCCGAAACTATAAGAACCATGCTGTTGAAACTTGATAAGTAGATGTGTTCTGTGAACCGCATTAAGATTTTTACGCATAAATAGAAAAAAAACAATAAATTTTTGGGGTTTCCCATACTAAGAACAAATACAATTTTTTTTTTTCATCAAACCATAGATGCCCCCCACGTATTGTGGGTATCTATGGATAGGTCTTCAAAAATGACATTTAGGTTTCTAATATCATTTTTTTCTAAACCGAATAACATGCGCGAGAGACACTTCCAAAGTGGTAAAATGTGTATCCCCCCCCTGTTACTTCTAAAATAAGAGAATGATAAAACTAAAAAAATATATGATGTACATTACCATGTAAACTTCCACCGAAAATTGGTTTGAACGAGATCTAGTAAGTAGTTTTTTTTAATACGTCATAAATCGTAAACCGCAATTTACCTTTATTCGATAAACTCAAATATAAATATTTAAAAAAAATATTGATAAACATAAACCTTATTTAAGCTTGATTATAGATAATGGTACGGAACCCTTCATGTGCGAGTCTGACTCGCACTTGGCCGGTTTTTATACAACTGATAAGGAAAACCATTATGCCGGTTATTCCCCACAATGTTTTTATAGTTAGAAGACTAATATAGACACGTATTAGCAAAGTAATTATTATCTGTACCTACTATAACTGTAACTTAATTGTTTCGCAGACGACTAAAAACAACATTTGCCAGTACTATGGTATTACAAAGTTTAACTTTAAGCACGATTTATTGTTACCACGTATTTTATACTATTCATAATGGAGTTGGCAGTAAACTAAATTATAAAAAACAAAAAAACCATAACCTGAACTAAATCTTTATAATTCTTTGAAAAATAAATGATAAAAACCTAAAAGATAAATAACTAAAGAGAAAAAACCCACACAGTACATTGTTTTTAAATAACGGTTATACATTATGTAGAATCTTACATAATTTAAATTATAAATTGTAAACGCGTTTTAAGTCTATTCGAAACGTATTTTAATATAACTCTGTCAGTCGTCAAACACAATTAACGACTTAAATCATGATTAAAATTTTGGATATAGGCAAAAACAAATGGTGGATATAGGCACAGACCATACATCCAATAGACTCCGCATAGCCATGTGTGCATTTTTAATTAACAAGGTAAAACGCAATTAGGGGAAAAAACCTACGGATTAAAAATACATTCGATGCACCCATCTAACGAACCTTAGGATATTTGGTCTTTGGATATAGGTAATGTAGAGCAACCTCTTTTTGCACTAGTATTTTATTGTAACTGGACAGGCGCATCACCGATGTACTTGTTATTCATATTTTTAAATTCAAATATTATTAGAACATCGGATGCGATTGTCCAGATGCTCATTCCAATTCGTGCCGTCGAAGTGGCTACTCTCTTGTACCTGTGATAGTAATAAAAACAAGTTAGCCACGAGAGCGTTTTAATACTGAAGATCCTCAATAATCCCCGTCCTCGCTGCATACCGTCGAGCTACACGGCTCGACAGTAATTAGTGATGTGATGTACTTATATTTGAGACACAATTTTATCAAACGGATCTTGTAAAAACCTGCCTTATTCTTATTTTGAGGTGGCTGAAACAGAACCTTTGTTAAATTGTATAAACGTTAGTTTGCTATAAAGGTCACGAACACGTATGCGTAAAAGTTGCTATTTCCTTATGGACGAAACGATTAACGCGTTCGAGATGATTTTTAGGGTTCCGTACCTCAAAGGCGAAAAAACGGCACCCTTATACGATCACTCGTGTGTCTGTCTGTCTGTCTGTCTGTCTGTCTGTTTGTCTGTCCGTCCGTCCGTCCGTCCATCCGTCCGTCTGTGCATCCGTCCATCCGTCCGTCCGTCCGTCCGTCTGTCTGTCTGTCTGACCGTATGTCATAACGAATTTGCTCCGAAACTAGTGAACTGGTTTAGTTGAAATTTGGTACACGTAAATAAATTAATTTTAAACATGGGAGCCAGTTTTTGGGGGTAAATTAGATCATTGAAAAAAAAAAGATGCGCAAACTATATCGTGTGATATCAAATGAAAGCTATCGTGTGATATTGTAAGACCATTAATTTGCCCCCCCCCCCCCCCCTTCCCTTATCTCAGAAACTACTGGGCCTGCAATTTTGAAGGAAAAAAAACTGAAAATAGTTCTTCACCTATAGATTACAGAAAAATCTATAAGAAGTTTATGGTATTTAAAGTAACATAGGAAATTTCAGCTAATCATGTACGGAACGGAACCCTCTCCACGCGAGTTTAACTCGCACTTGTCTGTGAGTGGCGACGAAAGAGATAGTCAGAGATATTAGACTGGGTTAAGTTATCCCCCTGTTAACAGTGATAGAGCCGCAGGTGTAAGGGTAGAGTTAGGTTAGTTGTGGTTGTAGTTAGAGTTGAGTCGGCCCTAAAGTAAAGAGCGGTTGCAGCTCCCCCTGCCGCCCGCATGCCTCGCCTCTCACGCCCACAGTGTATTCTTGTGACAGCACTGCACTGCGGGCGCGCCTTCTGTAAATACTGACCTACAATATCACTGTGCAATATCACCGGTTGCACAATTATATTGATATCAACAACTGACGATCAATATAATTGTGCAACCAGTGATATTGCAACGTTATACATATTGTAGGTCAGTACCAAGGCTAAAAAAGACATAACATTACACAACGCGTTTTTTAAATCCAAATACAACGAGGAAACGAATTATATCACTTAAACAACCACAATTTAGTATAATCTAGTAAATTACATAGCAAACAGCTTAGGATTCATAACGTAAATGTTGGTGATTATTCAACAATCTATTAAATGTTTATTGGTCTTGGGTATTTATTATTTAAAAAAAACATATATTCGGGGTTCGTGCAGCCTGGAAACCACGCCGTGATTCAAGATTAAGCAAATCTCCTTAATCTTAAACAAAGTCAATTTATACTTAGGGTAGGCTTAACTTGTAAAATTTGTATCTATATTGTTCTAAACTTTATTGCTATAGTGCTAAAACGTCACATTGAGGCAAATATTATCAACGTTTTGTCACGCCATTACACGTATTTACTAACTCCAAACATCCGAAGCATGTTTGCAAGTTCAAATGCTCTGTCTCTTTCTCACGAATCGAGTATAAGATAAGAGGGACACCCACAGACGAACGATTTCACCCGCGTAGATCGATTTTTGTTCATAATTTCATGGGTTTAATTTTTTTGCGTGGGTACCTAATTCATTACTATAATTAAAGTACCTAGGTAGCCTAAGTTACTCCTTATATCATCAGCTATCTGCCAGTTAAAGTCCCATCAAAATCGGTCAGCCGGATAAGCCGGAACAAACATACAAACAGACAGACAGACAGGCTAAAATTTATACGTATATATACTCGTACTTTCATATGTATTTAGTAAAAAGCTGTTATTTGGACATTACAAACCGATACTTACATTTTATTTATTTGTATACCTACCTTAATATAGATTAACAGGGCACTCTTTGTTTGGTATAATTTTGAAAAGGACAGCTTACAGGGTGATAAAAGAGTCATTATACTTTCTAGTGCCTTTCTAGTTTCTTGTAGTGGTAGAGCCAAACAATAATCCTCACTAAATGATTACTGTTCGAATGGGCCGGCTCGACCGGGGTAGTACCACACTCTCACAGAATATCGGCGTAAAGTAATAGCTTGCTATTGCGTTTCGTACGGTGAGTGACGAGATGCGGAGGCCTATTCCCTCATCCCTATCCCTTCCCCATTCCCCATCCCCGCTAGACTGGCAACGCATTGGCAGCACCTCTGGTGATGCAGATGTCCATGGGCGGCGGTGACCACTTTGCATCAGGTGGGCCGTCAGCTCGTTTGTCAGTCAGTTGACATAAAAAAGTGCCTAATTTTGTTTTCGATATTTTAGGGTTATTTTTAACGAATTATTTTATATGTATATTTGATATTTTAAGATTTATTTTAATTTTATGAAATGCATTTCCATATTCTTTGCACTATTCACATGATTATTTAAGAATTAATGATTATTTCGGAAATGCTAAGATAACTAGATTTTTTTGCTCAATTACCCCGTTACCTGTCTCCGAGCGCCCCTACAAAAAGACCGCTGCGTTACCCACAGAAAATATGAAACTCGAATTTGTGAACCACAATACTTATTAAATATGATGATAAAACTTATGTCGTAATAATTAATAGTTTAAGATCGTGTTCATACGTAGAATAATCCAGTGTAATAAAAAAAAAATGTTCAAATATGCTGGGGACTAAAAAGTAGCATGGCCCAAATCATTTCATCTACGAGTAGATTACACATAACCTCAATCTTTTTGATGAAGCCTCATTTTTGCTGAAGGTGTCAGGAATTTCATCTGTATGTTTAATGACGTAGATACTCGAAAGGGGCAAATAGCATACTAATGAGGGCTCCCTTAGCCGGATTAAACCCTGTGATGGAGGGTATTAGTTCCCATATTGAGCTCGTATATTACACGGCGATTATTGTGACAGCTTGTGTTGCCAGTTACCTATACATAGTAGGCTTGTGTAGTACATGTACTATGTACTAAAAAGTACTAATTCCCGTAACTTTACAATTAGTACAATACGCGAAGCGAGCAGCGACAGCGAAGCGATCCGATTGACCGACCGAACGGCTCCAAATTGGCTCTGTCCGAGTAAGATAGGAAAAGCGAAGGAAACGGACCGCTCTTGTGCGTGAACTAAACATGGATATTCAATTTTGCGGGATCAAGCGAGACGACGTAGTTTTGACGGGCCGTGCTGTCGGGAGCAGACCATAGATTATTTCAGTATACTAGTGTACTAAAAGACTAAACTAGTACATTTGCAAAATTTTACTAGTTCGGAGCGATCCGCCCAGTGAACTAGCACACACAACTCTAATACATAGTTATAATCCCTTTCATGAACGATTCACCCCAGCTCACTCCGACCATGGGAACTTGTTCAAAATTTACTTGCAAAAGTTGACCAACACAAGCAACAAACGGAACAAAATAGATGCAAGTAAAAAGGCAATTCTTCATGTTCAATTCAATATCTCTTCATTCGGTGCTCCCATTCAATCCTGATGAATGCATGGTCAACAATGTTTCTTTGTTACTGGTTATTGTCTCAATACTTACAAAATATTTGTTGCTTCATCACAAGATGGAAAACCTTAATAGGTCATTAGTTCATATTTTATCATCTTCATATATCAAACGACATGGTTAGCCTAGTTGGTAGTGACTGCCTCCGAAGCTAGCGGTCCCGGGTTCGATCGATCGTAAGGGCACATATTTGTGGGATGGGCACGAATGTTTGTTCCTGAGTCTTGGATATTTCCTATGTATTTTAGTATTAGTTATCTTTATAAGTATTACGTGTCATCTAGTACCCATAACACAAGCATTTAGGACTACAAGACCGATTTGTGTAATAGATTGTCCCCTGGTCTATTTATTATTAGTATTATTTATTATCTAAGGGGCTGCATCGCAAATAGGCAGCAGCAATTCGATTGTCACTAGCCAAGCTATGGCGACCAAGAAGACCTATTTTGAATTATAAGTACCTATATATATTTTGACTATATAATCAACAATGTGCCAGAACGAAAACATGATTAGATCGACTTCCCTCGATACTTTTTTTTTAAGTTACCCCTAACTTTTCACAAATACCCCAGACAAAAGCACTGGCCAAAAAAGCTTGTTCCAAAAATGGTATTGGTTTATATCGTATGCCGTCCTGAAACTTAAATAGGTAGGTAAGGTAGGTAGGTCATTTATTTCTTTATGAAAATTACATTACATAAAGCGCTTATGCACTACGTCCGTTCCGTATCCGATCCGTATCCGATCCGAACCCGTGAAAATACGAATGTTGACATCTCCGACCGAATGACGGATGACGCCCGCCGGACGTAATGCGCAAGCTACCATAGAAATAGTTCTACGACCACTCCGGACCGTATTTTCACGGATACGGATTGGATACGGAACAACGTAGTGCGTACGCGCTCTTAAACATAATGAATTCACAAAATGATCGTCAGTTAAAACAGCAGCGAACCGCTTTTAAGGGAGCTCACAATAATAGGCACACATAAGCGTTAAACATATTACCCTCATTGCTTGCAGCCGAGCAAAAAATACAAAATTGTGGATTATGAAACAGTATAAATGACCATCATTCCTCGACGTCGTGGATTTTTTAAATTAAATTCCATCCCGCGTCGCGTGCATTCAGCGCTCCTAACAACGTATCTGTGATTTTAATGGCCTTATAGTAGTTTATGCAACGGTTGCATAATGATAGGCCTTAAAACACTAGTGCGGTTTTCATGAAACGAGCTTTAGCGAGTTTCATAATAAGATCGTACGTGTGTTTTAAGGCCAAATTATGCAGAGTTGCATACATAACTTTATCTACACACATATTATAAATCCTCCATGATGTGTTCAGAAACAATATTTTCTGGCAACAAGTTATTTGTTGCAATCGTGGCTGCATATTTCCGATATCCGGCGCATTTTCACATCACACAGTCACTCCGAGAAGACTACTGTTCATATTTTCAACTAAAATGTAAATTACAAACAACTTTTTACAATTCTACTTTCGTTCAACAAAAAACCATCATGAAAGAAGTAATGGCGGCAATTCGATCCTCGGTCAAGACAATTTTTATTTTAAATCATAGACAAACGAATGAAGTCTCTGCTCTCATGTCACTCGAGATCAAATGTTGTGCAGTTTATATTAAAAAAACATACTGAATTGACGTTTCGTATCAATAACTGTTTTAATATCTATGGATACTAGAATAGAGACCCACTTGAGTTTTGACAGCTGTTCCAAATTTAATCTCAATTCTATACTAAAATCGATACGGGAATAACATTGCAGCACTGGTTTTTCTTAATTGGTTGTCAAAATGGTGGTCATTTCCTACGGGTTTTGATTACACTATGGAGGTTTTATGATGTGGGTGTAGATAAAATTATTAATTAAATTAAATTAATTATTAAATTTTAAATTTTAAATATTGAGTGATGTTGATGGCCTTTTTTCGCATACTTGAAGATTTAGTATATAACCAAGAAAATAGCGAAGAGCCGTTTGAGCAAGGCGGAGGGATGATGACTATGTTGTCAAAAAAACATTAATGGCCGAATTCAGAAACGCCACTTAAGTATTTAATTAGAGATTAAATAGTTAAATGTCTGTCAACTAGTTGTCATCCTATACAAAAACGTCACTCAACGTCACTTTAATTAAAGTTCAATTTGAGTGGCCTTTCTGAATTTGGCCATAAGGCTCCCAAAATGAGCACGAGGACGAGGAATTATAAACGGGGAGGCCTATGTCCACCAGTGGACTTCTTTCGCCGAAATGTTGATGATAATGAGGACGACCCTTATTAACCTGCGGCCCTAACATGCAAGACACAAGGATAAGTTAAACCGTCTTATTTCTAAGTGCGTCTCTCTCACACTAGTGCCGACGAAAGAGATAGTCATAGAGATAAACGGGTTTAACTTATATTTGTGTCTTGCATGTTAGAGCCACTGGTGGACCAACCATTTACCCGGCCCGACAACCCATAACAGAATATGCTGGCGCAAGAAAATTATGAGTAACGATCCAACATAAAATATGAACAAGCATAGAAGAAAACTTCAAAATGTATGACGACGCAAATAGCCTAGTTGGTAGTGACCCTGCCTCCGAAGCTAGCGTCCCCGGTTCGATCCCCGGTAAGGGCAAATATTTGTGTGATAAGCACGAATGTTTGTTCCTGAGTCTTGGATGTTTCCTGTCTATTTAAGTATTTATTTCTCTATATAAGTATTTATATCGTCGTCTAATACTCATATCACAAGCCTTTAGAGCTTACTTTGGGACTAGATCGATTTGTGTAAAGATTGTCCCCTGAATTTATTTATTTATTTATTTATGTTCATTACTTTGGACGAATTGATCGACGCAGCGTGAATATATTCAAAGTCAAAGTATAAATATCTTTATTCTGGCTTTTACAAGCTGTTATGAAGATCAAGGAATTAATATATCACCAGGTAGATCATCAGCGCCTCTATTCAGGAACGCTTAGTGATTCTGTAGCGATTCGTAAGCGAGATTTCTCATCCCACTCTTCCGCACGACGCGTAACGCGTAAGAGCGAGATGAGAAATCTCGCTCGCGAATCTCTACAGAATCACTTAGCGTACCCGAATAGAGGCGCAGGTATTGATTAGGTATAGTCAGCGTAGGTATCTACTTATTCAAGTACCTCGTGTCTTCATGTTAAAGGCATTACAGCGGTAGTATAAATAGGTAAATATTTTTTTATTAATTACAATGACACTACTATTCTTTCGTATTTTACACTTAAATTTCCAAAGACCCGGCATCCGGGTTCTCAGTCGTAGCGAATTTTCACCAAGCGTTGCTACGAGCTACGAGCGTAGCAAGTATTAATTTTTGTGCACATCACATTTCTACATTTTATAGCATTCACTTTCCAGTTTACGCAAACCGTTCTAGTTATTGAAAACTATCGCTCTGTCCCTTTTACTTGTATCGGCATCAAGCAGTATTTCCGATAGATTTCGATAACGAGAATGGTTTGCGTAAACTCATGTTAAGGGTACAGGCAGTGTATGCCGCTAATTAATTCTGCCATATCTCACTGTATTCAAGTACGCTTAGCAAAGCTCTGGCAGTCGAGTGCTGAATTTACTGTATTAAGTGGTTCTGGTAACAACACATGCAAACGACCATTATTTAACTGGTGAGGTATAGTTTCATTAATTTACCAAAAAGCCAGATGCCGCATTTTTCTATATGCTTCTGCCTCAAACGCACATATGAGTTCATACTAATTTGACGTTGAATATTAAAATTAATAGAACTCACATATGCGTTGAAGGCACTAGGCGAAGCTCGCTAACAATATGAACTCACAGACGCGTTCCAGGCACTGGGTGAATGAAAAGAAAACGCATATATGCGTTGCCGGCAGTGAATGCTTTAAGGCCAAAAAGATTACATATTACATGAATTTCAGCAATAAATAGCCAAAAAACTAGTCCGTCTACGAGTCCCTTTAGACAAACTCGGCAAATTCGCTACAACACTAAGTCAGTCGTGTGACATTCTGTGCTACGATCGCACGTAATCCCAGCTCAAGGATTTATTGCAAATTGAAGTACTATCTTCGCACTCGGTTATACACTACTACGTGGCTTAGGAATCATTTGAGCTGGTTCGGAAGATAAATGATCACCGAACGATTTTGGATTTTTCGCACAACGGTTTTTGAAATGACATTTTAAATTTAATTAAATATCTTTATTTCAGACCGATTTGATTCATATTGTGTTAGTTATAGATAGAGACTTACGCTTTGTTAGTAAAAAGTTAGCATAAGTACATTGCTTTTTGGCCCTCCCACCCAATGGCCATCTCAGTGCAGTACTTAGAAAGCGGGCAGTCTAGGCGCTCCGCCAACACCCTCAAGAGGCCGCTGCCGCTGCCCCGCACACGTTGCAGCAGCGAGGCTATTATTTTTCGCCTGATGGCAAAAAAGTCTACAGTACAGTGCCTCGGCAGCAGTGGCGGAGCCTGCCTACAAGCCGATTTCTGACGGCTTTACCAAGCTAGAAAGCTACGGTTACCTGTCAGTGAAGTCCATGTTACTGTACCTAAATGTCAGACTCATACGTACGGTTTTAATTCTTCCGGCTTCCCTTAGGAAATATTTCACGCTTCGCCACTGCTCGGCAGCCCCAGCAGCATCCTCAGGATGTTATTGTACTGCACGCGAACTGCGTTAAAGGCCCTCTGCGTAAAGCTTCCCACAGACTGCATGTGTAAAATGTCTGACAGTAGGTTTTACCACTGACGTAATCATCGTCACCACTGCTTTACGTAGGCCTCTCATAATGCAGGATATTGAGCCGATCTCCAGCTACTCTCATAGAGTTCCTGCCAGCTTCCTTGCGAAGGATGTCGCTCCACCTCACTACGTTTGCCGAGTCGCGGTCTCCAGCGGCCCTAACATGCAAGACACAAGGGTAAGTTAAACCGTCTTATCTCTAAGTGCGTCTCTTTCACACTAGTGCCGACGAAAGAGATAACGGGTTTAACTTATTTTTGTGTCTTGCACGTTAGGGCCGCTGGTCTCCACTCAAGAACACGTTTACCCCAGACCAATGCTACTTGAGCTTGCTAATACGTTGCTTTGTTGATCACTTTGGTGCTCTGACAGATTACCTCATTCTGGATTTAATTGGAAAGTTTCTAACGTCCCTGTTTTTATATGCATATCAAAAGAGCCTCCCAGCAGTACACACACACACTACGATTACATTACGAGTGCTTTTTAGGCGCACGACAATCTTATTTCTGTATTGCTTATACCCCAGAAAGCTCTCAGGGTGAAAATTATATTACGTTTCGTAGACTAAGAGATCTTCGTAGTATCCGCCTACGTCATTTAAGAGTATTATTCATTACTTTATTAGGTATTCGGTACGAAGTAATTAAGAAATTCCAATAATTACTTTCCAATTACCATATTTGACTCTTATTACAATATTAGTTTTTTTATATATTTCTGGAAATCTGGATTCACTGCTTTATAATGAATTAAAAGTTAGATCAACTAGGTATGTCTATATCACTTTGAAAGTTTAAAATTTAATACAACTTTATGCAAAGTAACTAAATCATGAATAGGTTTAATATGGACTTCATCGCTTAGAAATGTGTTAGAAGATTAATTCAAAACTGATATATATCGGTCGAATCAGTCGTTGTGGCGATCATTGGGGGAGGCCTATGTCCAGCAGTGGACGTCTTTCGGCTGAAATGATGTTGGTGTTTTTTTTTAACTATTTAGGTATTTGCGTTTTTTATTGTGTTTCCTTTTTATCCTGCAAAGGTAAGTTTATGTAAATATGGATGCTAGAATTCGTTGAATTAAAGGACAAGTACCAATTTACAACCCGTATCTTCTATATATCTATCTAAGAAGGCTCAACATTAAATCCGTCGGAGGCTTTTGGCAAATTTATCTGCGTCGGACCCTAGTCCAACAGTAACTCATTTATCATAGTGCGTCTCTCTCTTCCTGGTCTATAACAAAAAGGATAGATATGGAAGAAGAAACTGCGGGTTGTTTCGCCGCGTTGCGCTCCTGATTTCATAGCGACTCGTAAACATACCAACGCATGACAGTTTCCTTATTTGTTTCTATTTGATTTTTATGTACTTAAAGTCTGTTCGCCGAGAGTTTTTTAAAAAAACCAGGGCTTCTTAAGAGGCCTATTGCTGCTGTATATGTCCCATCGATTGCATATCATCGGACAACGATCATGACGAAAGTCGTTGAATTGCTTCGTCCAAAACAACACACGAACACCCAAACGACACACTCGAAGCATATTCCAGAACGGAATGGCAATATATGGCGCTCGCCCGCCGGGCGCGGCGCCGCGCTTGACCACAACTGCGTGCCTCGTACCACGAAACTCAGTGCGTGCGGCAACAAGCGACGCCCGTCATACAGTTTGCGATAGGTAAGCGACAGTCGCTATTTCGAGACGAGATCATAATATTTATCAACTCTCGGCGAACAAACTTCACAATTGTCTTCACAAACTTCGCATGTCGCTACAAATACAATGTTGACGTATTTTTTGTACGTAAGCCTTTTTTATTTCAAGATTGTATGACTCAAGAAAGTTTAATTACACTATGAATACTTTAATGAGTTTTATCAGGCATCTTAAGTAAGCACCTAACTAATTTCATTAAACATAAACAAACTCATTTCCCGGTGTTGGGAAAGGTCCATGTTTACTTACTTAAATAACGTGAAGGTTAAACACTTCGCCCGCAGCGTTGGTCCACACCGCGAAAACGAGAATTATTTTTCTTTGAAGAAAAGTTTTAATAAATTTGGAAGTTTTCTTTACTGCATCTAAATTTAGATTTAAAATTGCATTTTTAAAATTCGATGCATAAACTACGTAGGACGCTTGACCAAGTATAAAGGCTCGGGCAAACCAAGCGCGTGCGCGGCGTGTCGGCGTTTCAAACGCGTTTGGTTTGCCCGGGCCTTAAAACTTGCGGGGCGAGCGGGGTTTTTAACCGACTTACAAAAAGGTGGAGGTTCTCAATGCGGCTGTATTCTTTTTAGGTTTGTTACTTCACAGCTCCGTCATTTATTAACCGATTTGGAAAATTATTTTTATAATCGGTAGGGTAGGTATACCTCCAGTTTGGTCCCGTTGGATTCGAAGTCGAGGTGTGATGAGAGAATCTATTCAGAATCGATGGAATTTTAGTATTTTCTGTAATAACTCACGCAGTTACATTCCACAAGCATTACCTATTTGGTGAAGTGGAACTATTGATGAAGACCACAGATGATCACCGGAACTCCTAAATAATAAGTATTTCACGGGTGGCAATAAGATTGCTGTATGAGGTTCGGAAGCAACTTATTTTCATGAAAATCCATGTGGTATAATAGAATTGGTTGTTAAGAACCAGGAGAACTCCTCAACGGCATCGGGCTTCTAACAGACTCTCGTTAGTTATCCCCTTCTTACGGCCCTAGATGCACAATGTACTAATTCTATTGGTCAAAATTCGAATATCGATGCGAATGTGACTGCTGTCGGTATGCCACCAAATTTCATTTGTTGAACAATTGACAACATTAAATAATTTTGAGCGGTACTTTTTATTGTCTAGCTAGAAAGTATAGAAAATTATAAGATACGTGTGGTTTTCTTTTTCATGAAATACTCCATTTTCCGCGCAATAAAATGATTTTTATTGTTGATTAAATAAAAAGATTACGGGTTAAACGTAAACGTCATTCAGCCAATATTGTGTTGCTAAAGTTAAAGTTAAGGTAAGCCGAATAAACTGTTAGTAAGGTGCTAATGTTCGTCTGTCCTTTCCTTATCTATCACCTTGACATTTGTGTTTGTTAGAAAGTGACAAATCCTATTTTAAATGAAATGGTTTTATGAATGAGGGAATGGAATGAGTCACTTAGAGCCGGCAAGCAATTTAGCAAGGAATACCTATGTTTTTACTGTTTAAGCTTTGGCTATCTTTCTCTCTCTCACACACACACAACACACAGAGAGAGAAAGAGAGAGAGAGAGAGAGAGAGATGGGTCGGCTGCCCGGCGAGCGGCATCACTCTGTACTCACCGGAGGAGGAGAGGGAGAGAGAGAGTGCTCCGGTGCCCGGCACGCACTTAACACACAATTAGACCCGGTAGGTGGCGCTGCTGCCGGTACGACACCAAATTTGATTTATTTTAATTTGGCGCTGCTTTTCCGGGCAGGACGACGTCTGCCGGGTCCGCTAGTATTGCAATAAAATTAAAGAAAGAAAGAAAAAACCATTTATTAATTGCAGAGCAATACGTACACTTTCTTGTCTGTGTTGTTGACGAGTTCCTTTATCTGCAGCTAACCCTGGAAGTCGATTCAGGTCATGCTGACCATAAAAAAGCATTGTCATCGGACCGAACCAATATGTAAAACTCAACTCCGTAGGATAAGAGGAACTGGTTCTAATTCAGCTTGCAAAATTTTACCTAAACAAACAAACGTAAGTAAAAAAGCTGCTTGTAAAATAGATGACCATGAAGAGCAAAACCGTCTAGGTGGTCTTCGTATTGTAAGCGAGTTTATTTATTTTTCATCACACTTGCTCGGAAAGGGTGTTATTATACGCAGGCGTATAGAGCAACTATAGCCGATTTAACTCCTCTATACGCGCCGCCGTCAGCAGGAGTTAGAAACCATACAAAATCCATTACTCCCAGGGGCAGTTATGGATTTTTCTTGACACTTGCTTGGAAAGGGTGTAATTATACGCAGGCATATAGAGCAGCTATAGCCGATTTAACTCCTCTATGGGCCCCGCCGTCAGCGGGAGTTATAAACCATACAAAATCCATAACTGGTTTCAAACTCCCGCGGGCAGTGCGTGCCCCAGGTCGGCGGAGCCGCGTGCGAGCCGAGACGGCGGGGCCGTGCGGCGAGCCGCAGCTGGCGGAGCTGCCCCGCGCTGATCGCGATGTACAGTTTATTCTACCCACCCGATGGGAATTCACGGTGTACAATGGGATTTTTTTTGTCCAATTTTTGTTTCATTTCCTCGCAAATGTGATGAAAAACATTGTGTGTATCACAGGCAGTAAGGGGATAACAAACTCGAGTCATAAAAGCCATCGCCTATCGGCGTCGGGCTTCTAACAAACTCTCGTTAGTTATCCCCTTCTTACGGCCCTAGATGCACAATGTACTATTTATTGGAACAGTACCATTACTATGACTTTATGCAAATAAAAAATAGAAAACTATCGGTATTTCCGAAAGATTTCGATAACAGACGGTTTGCTGAAACTCTTGCTAATCGTACAGGTCATAAACCTCTTCTACGTACGTGATGATAAATGGCAAGTAGAGTCCACGAGTGCGGGTGGCCGGCGCTGTACTATAATATCAAGTTATTTAATTTTTTTATGAATCAATTACAAGTCGGTAACATAGATAACACGGTAATGTTTAAGGCCTGATTACAGTCCAAACCTGTCTGTACACATCATGGCCGATTAACACCTCAACAATAAAGATAGTCATCAGCGATAGACATTCCAATAACAATTGCACATTTTAAATAAAATTAAGCATTCGGTCCTGCTAGCATAATTATCGTTGTTTTATTGGGAGCAGGGTTTCTTTTCCTGGGGTCCAAGGCATGTGTGCCGGGGTCTACAGAGGCGTCGTTAAGAGAACTGTGAACCAACGGGAAATATCACCCTTTTCATACAAAAGGCGATAACGAAGCTAAACTGATGTTGACCAATTTTTGATAGGTTGTCACTCAGAACAAAATTTATGTCCATACGTTTTTTGAATATTGATTAAAGATCAACGAAGTCAAATAATGGCCGAAATTAGTTTTGTATGAGAATACTGAAACAACAATAAAACGGAATTTATTGATTATAGTGAAAAAATCAAAACGTATCGACCTAGATTTTGTTCTGACTGACAAACTATCAAAAATTGGTCAAAATCGGTTATTTAAGGGGTGGAAATCCTTATCACCTTTTGTATGAAAAGCCGAAGGTTCACACTCCTCTTAAATAATAATCCTCTCTCTTATTCATTCTTTAGGAAAATTATTGTTAGAGTCAAACTCCTTGTTAATTGGAGATATCAATAGATAAGAATAAATTGCAAAAAGCGAAGCCGCTATGATCAACACTAATAACTATACTCCACCATTCAGCAAGTCAAAGTTGTCTAAGTCTTTCAGTTTCTCATAATAAGAAGGCCAAAGTTGGCCAATTATTGAAAAAATCGTAATAGGGCTCTTAAGTCTTATCGATTCTAATCGAAAAAGGGTACGTGAGAGTTTAAGAAACTCTGCGAGCCGCAAGGTTGACATGAGGATAAGTCTCAGACCATTATATCCAATTGACTTTGCATAGCCGGGTGACCTCCGCTGCCAGCCACAAGCGCCGGGGTTACATGCAGGCGCGAGCGCATAACCTTAAACCCACCAATCACAGGGCTCTAAAAACCCCGTGCGCGCGTGCGCAAGTTTGGCAGCTTTATTTGCTAGTAAAAGTTAGGCTAAGCGGTGTCTTTAAGATATTTGGTCTATGGGAAGTTATCCCCATCGAATCCCTCAGTGCGTCTCTAAGAAAGAGATGCACTAAGAGATAAGATGGGATAAAATATCCTCGTGTGAACCTTGCTAGGGCCGTTGACATAGAGGAAGTTATAAGCTGAAAACATAAAAATAGTGATAGCTGAGAACTAATTATTTAATTAGGTATATTCCCGCACATGCGGAGAATGGCGTTATAGAAGGAAGTATTATTTTGTTAATTTAATGTAATTCAGTAATTATGTAATGTAATATAATTTAAATTGGTCTAATGAATTATAATTGTAATGTAAAGGATTATTGCCTAAATAAATAACTATTATTATTATTATTATTTCTATGTATGGCAAACGTAAAGTATTAAGTGAACGAATCCTGTATTTATATTTAATATTAAGGGCGTACCCTACGCCGATGACCTTGAGCGTTCCAACGCGGTCCTTCCCCACTTGCCTTAGTTCACGCGCCGCACTGAATAGTATCATTTACTCAAAAACTACAAAATAAATTGAAAAACCGGCGGATGAAATTATAGTGTACATTATTGTCTTCTGATTAGTAAAATTCTCATGTATAAGCGTCGCATAATAAGGGAGCCTTTACGGATTTTAGTTTGAAAAAATGGTTTACGGTTTTTTTTGCTCTTGATTTATCACTTTTTTCAAGATTCCAGGCGACGAAAATAAATTATAGATTCCATACTACAATACCTACACATATTTTTCAAGGTTCTTGCACAAGGTTAAGTCTACTTTATAGGATTTGAATACAGCGAAATTCGCCGGGAAGGACCTTAAAGTTAAAAAGGGATGGGAGATAGATATAGAAAATCCATGTCAGCATGAAGGATTTTATGATAAATAAATGGGATGGTATGGTATTGCTTAGTTACTTGAAGAGATGTGACAATAAAATGATCAAGACGTGATTCGTAACCAGAAATACTCTGCGTAATGATACTTAGGTACTAGGTTTTTGAACACTAAATTTTTTCAGAATATACTGCTTTAAAGTTCACCAAAACAAGCACCCCGCTTTGTATCAAACCATCCATCAATAAGAATGTAGAAAGATAACCTTGTCCGATCCGATTATGAATCCAAAAAAAAGGTTTCATTTCATTATGTATTAAAGTGCTTCCATCTTAGAATAATAACGCAATAGAAACCAAATCCGCGCGCACAAGCAACAAAGCAGCAGACAAAGTTATAGACCACAGTTTATCCGCCTAAATATTCTTACCCTCGTATTCGTAAACATTTATGAAATTTGTAAATTCGTAAGAAACCATAGAGAGTTATTTGGAAAAGAAAGAGACAATTGTTCCCAGTTTAATTTAAGGAAGAGAAATAAACGCGTAAATTACTTCACCAATCTCAAAATTGTAAATGCTGGCACCCATCACATGGCAATTAAAATATATAATAAAGTACCGCTCTAAATTAGGGAAATAGTTCAAGAGTCTTTGTTTAATAAAAAGTTAAAGATAATGTTGTTATCATACTCCTTTTATAGTTTACGAGAATTTTTTGATAGTGATTTGTTAGTTGATAAGTAATTATAGAAAAAAATTGCAGTGCCCTAACAGGTCTTATGTTGAAGCAAGTAATAGTTTTAAGATCTTTTATACAACATAAGGCAATAAAGAATATGAATATGAAATCGGAGCCATTTATGGCTCCAAATTCATACAAATACCGGGACGCTCCATAGTGTCAAACGTCAAAGCGCACCGGTTTATTGGTTCACTTTTGTCAGGGCGGTTGTATGTAAACTATCTTTCTATGGTTTGTAATTCTATGGCTTCTATACGGAACCCTCTTAATATTCAAAACACTTTTTCAGTATTCGCAATGAAAATGTTTTCACTTTCATTGTGAAACATTAAGTTATCATAATGACAGCGAGTCATTAATCACGGCTTGTATAAACACTTGAATCATTCGACTGGAGATTACTCTGCTTTTGTATTGAATTGATCATGTAGAAAATGCCTAGGTTTTGATTATTAAAATAAAGAGCTGCCAAAGAATTATTTCTCGGGCTCGAATGTCCTCTGTAACATTACGTTGGCATGATTTATCTTCATACAATGGAATAGATATTTAACCTTAATTTTTTACTATTTTTCAATCCTCACGGTGGGGACCGTTCTAGTATTAAGAGGACTGTGAACCAACGGCAAAAATCACCCTTTTCATACAAAAGGCGATAACGATTTGCACCCCTTAAATGTTAACCGATTTTGACCAATTTTGATAGGTTGTCAGTCAGAACCAAATCTAGGTCTATACGTTCTTACGATTAAAGATCAACAAAGTCAAATAATCGCCGGAATTTGTTTTGTATGAGAATACTGAAACAGCAATAAAACTGAATTTAATAATTATAATGAAGAACCCAAATCCCCAAAACCTAGATTTTGTTCTGACTGACAACTTATCAAAAATTGATCATAATCGGTTATTTAATGGATGGAAAATCGTTATCGCCATTTGTATGAAAAGCCAAAGGTTCACACTCCTCTTAATGAATAAGAGAATAGACTATGACTATAGTCAAACTCCTTGTTAATTAGAGTGTTAACTTATTGAATTCGAAGACGTTGTCTGTAGGTTTTTGTGTGTTGGTGGTCCAAGTGTACTTGTGCAGCTTTGGAAGTAAGCTCTGAATAGTGTAACTCTGTGCAAAATCTGTGCATCGTGCAAGGTGTACTGCCCTTCGGGCGAAATATATTATTTTTCACCAAATTTCACTTCCCAAAAAACTTATCGCAGTAGTATCATTTCTCAAACGAATCGTTAACACATTTACATTTCGCATTTTATTTATTTGATCAAATTACCATTTGGCATCATTTTGTTTTGTCATGGGGTAGGTTAGGTTAGGGTTAACTTGTGTCCCTTACGTAAGTACTTATTCGTCAAAAAATACTTTCGCTAAATGTTAAATTGCGATAAGCTGTTATGCCAAATAATAAATTTGAGTAAAATAGTTTGGATCTGATACTTTGGAAAAAGTTTTTTGCCCATAAATTACTAATCTATCGTAAAAATCTATACAGCCATGCTGAAATACGTAAGGAAGAGTTATTCGAGCACTGTGACTCTAGTACCACACTCTTAAGTTTTTTATTCGGAATCATATACTGATTTTTTATACCTTTAGGACGACGGAGTATAACTATGGCCTTAAATCAGAGAAGGGTTTGACGTCTCAAGGCCATACCATACCACTGGGTACGTCATATATGAGATAAGAATTAGAATCTTTTATTCGCTACATGCACTCGCCTAACATAAGAAATCGGTCACAGCGCTATTCAGCCGGCATCTCGGTATGCAAATATGAGGCAGTGTGACGACTTACTGTAAAATTGTCCCCTATATTAAATTATATTGTGCATTATATTGCTATTATTGAGTTGTACTGTTTATAAAGGTGTGCTAATACGGTTTCTTGGCCGATATAGGACAAATAAAAAATTACAGAAATTTGGTGAGGATATCAAAAACTAGTACTTAATTCTGAACTAAAAAAACAATATTTATGTTTCAGTTATTATGGGTTTCATTCACCTAAAAAGGGTTTCGTACCACAAAAGGAAAAAGCCGGCCAAGTGCGAGTCGGATTCGCGCACGAAGGGTTCCGTACCATTATCTGTATAATGTTTCACGGTTTATGCATAAGGTTTATGTTTTTTTTTTTGTTTTTTTGGGGGAAAGGCAAACGAGCTTGCGAGTCACCTGATGGTAAGTGATCATCGCCGCCCATAAACATCACTAACCCCGAAGGAGTCATTGAGCCGTTGCCGACCTTTTAGGGAAAAATAAACTCTTCTCTTGAAGGCCCCAATGTCAAAACAGTCCGGGAACACCGCTGATGGAAGTTGGTTCCACAATTTCACCGTACGTGGCAGGTAGTGTCTGTATGTTTATGAAATTAAATGTTTTCTTTTTATTTTTATATTTGAGTTGATTGAATGAAATGTAAATTGCGGTTCACGATTTATGACGTATTAAAAAAAACTACCTACTAGATCTCGTTCAAACCAATTTTCGGTGGAAGTTTCCATGGTAATGTATATCATATATTTTTTTTACTTTTATCATTCTCTTATTTTAGAAGTTATAGGGCGGGGGAGGGACACATTTTACCACTTTGGAAGTAACTCTCGCGCAAACTATTCAGTTTAGAAAAAATATATATTTGAAACCTCAATATCATAATTGAAGACATATCCATAGATACCCCAGAAGTATGGGTTTGATGGAAAAAATAAATGAGTTTCAGTTCTAAGTAAGTATGGGGACCCCCAAAATGTATTGTTTTTTTTTTCTATTTTTGTGTGATAAGCTTAATGCGGTTCACAGAATACATCTACTTACGAAGTTTCAACAGCATAGTTCTTATAGTTTCGGTAAACAGTGGCTGTGTCATACGGACGGACAGACAGACAGACAGACAGTCATGACGAATCCATAAGGGTTCCGTTTTTTGCCATTTGGCTACGGAACCCTAAAAAGGAACCCTTATAGGATAACTTGTTTGTCCGCCTATCTGTCTGTCTATGTGTCAAGACCTTTTTCTCAGGAACGCGTATCAAGGTATCAAGTTGAAATTAATATCAAATACTTAAGTCTAAAATCTCTTGAAGCTGTGAAAAAAAAACAATCTTCTAAGTCACCGCAATCAAAAGATACATCCGTTTATGGCACATATTTTGATACTTTCAAGGGAATCCAAAGGGAATCAAAACCTATAGGGTACTTCCCGTTGACCTAGCGTACCTAGCGTAGCGTACCTAGCGTAGCGTACCTAGGAGCAGTGTCTTACAGCACAAGTAAAGGAAAAAGTCCGAAAACCGTAAATTTGTAATTATATCACATAAAAAAAATAACAATAACCTTTGCAAGGTCGTACGTATCACACTACGATTGACGGGGATAGGAGCTTGCGAAAGTATTTTATGTCTTATTTCATAGGTAGGTTGTAAATGGTTACCCCGTTGTTAAAAACATTTTTTTTTTGTTTTTTTAGGATTCCGTACCCACAAGACTCGCACTTGGCCGGTTTTTTTATTTATTTTACATGCATTTATTTACAGTTTCTTTCATTATATATAATTAAGACCTCATTTTGATTTTCATGCACATTCCCTATTGGAAGGGCCGGGAGGGACACAGGCTATTTTGATCCCGGAAAAAAATTCACTTCCCTAGAAAAAGGCGACAAACTTATTCTACGCAGACAAAAACTTTAAATAAACACGGCTTTACGCACGATCTATAACTATATATGAACTCACAGTTTTATCCAAAAGCCAGCTGCCCGGGAAAATCAGCGGTATATACGTGATCATGTAAATCATTGAGGTCCAATAAACGGTGATGCTGGATACTCCGTAGTGCTTCACCACAGCATCCTGGATGATGCTGTACTGGATCCACTGCATCGCGTTAGAAGCTGAGTACAGTACAAATATGAACAGAACCATCCATCTGATCGGATAAACTTTGTATTCAGTTGGTTTTTTGGTGGGAGATTCCACAGCTCCCTTTTCAGCCACCCCATCCATGACGCTCCCGCAAACATCCATGTTTTTCGTTTCACTCATTTTAAATGCTAGTTATTGTCGTATTTTTCCGTAAATATGACTCTTTTATTCTAAGTTACAATTTTATTGTCGCTTTACAAGCTTAATCCTAATTTTATTATTGTCGGGTTCGCGCGCTTTTTTGGGGGTGAGCGGCGCTGACGTGTGTTTCGCGCCGCGGTCTGCCGTCGACTGTTGCCTCGGAGCAGGCTGGCTGAATAGTATTTCCTGTGCCGCGCTCCGTGACGATAATAATGATAAGCCGCAGACCGACTGTCTGCCATCAATACCGGCAATCAGACCCTGCAATCAAGCAATGTAGCATCGCGAATGTTTCACAAATATAACGCCAGTCATATCCATAAAAATCTTTTGCGTCCTGACGTGTTCTAATGTGATAAAACACTTAAAAAAAAAAATATTTACGGTATGCGCGAAAGTGAGCAATTAGATGTAATGCTGTAATTCGTTCCCAACATGGCCGGCTTTCAATTTCAGTTTTCATTTTACTCTGTTTTGTATTGAGGTTAGATCTGACTGCAACTACGTGGTGACATTATATATGTGTGACGCAAGCATCTTGTATCAAGAACCAAAAGTTTCAAGTTGGTGAACTACTTACGGGCACTGATAGAAAACTTACTCTTGAGAGTGTAACGATGATCGCACAAAGGTGAGTCCGGGGTTAGTTAATCTATATATATGTTTTATCCGAACCTTAAATAAGAGCTTAGGTAATTATATTCTTACGGATAATTTCAAAATAGTGATTCTCAATCTTGACCAGGCGCCTCATTCGGGAACGCTAAGTGATTCTGTAGCGACTCGTAAGCCAGATCTCTCATCTCGCTCTTACGCATTTGGCGGCCTGCATATTAGTTTTATTATATTAGATGCGTTTATTAAAATGAAAACAACGGGATTTATTTTGCCTTAAAATAATGAAATATATAATTGGCTTTTGCAATTAAATCTACTGACAAGCTGACTTTAAAGACTGAATAGAACTATCGATAAATTATGATTATCATGATGTCATCTATATAATAAATAACTAATAATCTTCGCCCGCAGTATTATTATATTTCCATAGGTATATTTATTTATTAAATTACAAAACTAGGCTTAACAAGATAAAGAAAACAAAGTACAAACACAGTAAATAAGAAATGAAATATATATATAACTTATAATGTACAAACAGGAAAACATTCAGACTTATACGTATTATACATATAATTTTATGCCGGTCAGAACATCAGCATCCTGGACCTCAGATACTATAGCGTAAAGGTTGACACAAGATTAAGTTAAGCCGTCTTATCTCTAACTGCGTCTCTCTCACGCTAAGGAGGCCGAGCTTAACGTGCTCATAATAAAAATATCCAGGCAGTTCAGTTTACGACAGAAACTGCCTGGAATTAAGAGCTCATAATACGACCTCTGCTCTAGAGGTTGGAGAGTTTACTTCAAACCTAATTTTAAGAAGTGAGCCCCCTTAAAAAATGGCTATAGAAAAACATTTGTGAGTGAGCATTATAGCCACATTAATACAAAATGTTGTTTTTTTTTAGGGTGCCTTACCTCAAAAGAAAAAAAAAGAACCCCTACAGGATCACTCGTGTCTGTCTGTCTGTCACAGAAAATTTGCTCCGAAACTACTGAACCGACTAAGTAGAAATTTGGTAAACATATGTAAATCGGTGACCGCAATATGGCCGTGTAACGTAAATAAATGAATTTTAAACATGGCGGACACTTCAAGGGTTAATTTAGAAAACTAAAATTAAAAATTTTGCAAACCTTGGCATGTGACATATTAAATAAAAGGGGTTGTTGTGAGGATCTTAATTTTTTTAAATAATTTTAAGAGAAATGGTTTTGAAGTTATTTAGGAAAATAGGCAAAAATTGTCCATTCGCCCCCCTTATCTCCGAAAGTACTGGACCTAAGATTTCGAAAAAAATACTGAAAATATTTCGTTACTTATACATCACAGGAAGTCTATGGTATTTTAATTTACATAGGAAATTTCATATAATCACGGAACCCTCTCCGCGCGAGTTTAACTCGCACTTGTCCGGTTTTTTATTTTATGATGAGACTAGTACTTCACTTTTATATAAAATAGATATGGATTATTTCACTTAGAAACGCAAAAGCGTTTATTCATAAAACACAATTATAATATTAGTGATCAATGCCAGAATAAATTGAGTAAGTAATTGTTTACGAAATAGATTCATTTTCATTGTTTTCTTACCGTGAAAATGATTGCACTTCATTGTTTACTAAGCTATTTTCATTGGAAAATTGTTATCGATTTGATAACGGCATGGGTGGATTATTGGGTATTATCTACGCAATCAAAACAAATACTTAATTAAATTCACTGAAATAACAGTCACGCTGCGTTAAAATATGGGGCATAAATGTTTATGATCTTCCTTTCACACTTGGTTGTTATACGTATCAATAAAATGGTAAAATGTCTATTGTATTTCTATCTGCGAATATGTCGAAGTTCTGAAACGTTGGTAAGAATCTGATTCTTTACTTCTTTGTGCTTGTTCGTCCGTCTTTCACTTCAAAACTTGAATTTTTGATATTTTTACACCCTTAAGCCGGGTTCTTGTCACAATACAATACAATATTCTTTATTGTACACCACAGAAAGGAAAACATACACTACCAAATTAAAGTAAGGGAACAATAGGCGGTCTTATCGTTAAATACAACACAGACAACCTCATCTGAGAAATGTTGCACGAAATAGTTTAACTTGGGCAGGTGGTGCAAAATTGAAGTTAAAATACATTTGCAAAATTTACAAGCACACATAACAAATAAATATACATAAATATATGCATAAGGATACAGACAATACAATACAATATTCTTTATTGAACACCACATAAAACATATTAGAAAGACAAAGAAATAAGCAGCAAGGTAGACAATACATACATTATGTCACTGAACGTGTAAGCGTCAACGTGTCAGTGTTTGCTGCCATCTGTTTTGTTTACTTTGTTGTTTTGTTTTGCTGAGTTTTTTAGTCCTTAGTGCTTTAGTTTTGTTTATTTGTCGTCATAGTGTAGTGTATAATATGTATGTGTCATCTTCCGTGTATTCACCGAGCGGTCCCGACGGAAGACCAGCGTTGGCCTCACAGCCAGCACATGCTGAGTTGGGACCGTTTCGCAACAATTCTTTTTTTTCTTTATTATTTCTTATATGTGTTCTACTGATATGTTAATTGTTGTGAATAAATTTATTTTCTTTCTTCTTCTTTCTGTAAACCTTTAGACATCCATTGCCACCCAAAGACTCCCACAACAAACTGTGATATTACTTCTGTGTCATCCGCTTCCAAATAACAAAAATATAAAGCTTTAAGATCTTCATACTTTTGTCAACGCTAATTTAACATAAGCACTCATCGAGCAAGACTATTGTCTCTCGTAAAAGGGCCCTTAAAAGGGCCCGGGGGGAAGGTGGCATCGTGCCGAGTGGCAAAGCAGCAAATGTTTCTACGAGTCAGCAATTTACTTGAGTTTTGAGCTGAGAGTTTATTATGTATTTTGGAGAGATTTTGGAAGATTTTTGGCTGAAAACTTAGTGATTTCTGTTTATTCAAACTTGTTAGAACTCGTTTGCGTTGGGAAATCATTAGTTACTTTTTAAGGTTCCGTACCTCAAAAGGCAAAAAACGAACCCTTATAGGATCACTTCTTTGTCCGTCTGTCTGTCTGTCTGTCTGGCTGTGTGTCAAGACCTTTTTCTCAGGAACACGTGGAGGTATCAAGTTGAAATTAATATCAAATACTCAGGTCTACAAAAATCTTGAAGCTGTGAAAAAATCAACCTTCTAACTCACCGCAATCAAAAGATTGACACATATTTATTTTGATACTTTCAAGGGAATCCACCTATAGGATACTTCCCGTTGACCTAGAATCTTGTAATTTGGCAAGAAATAGTGTTTTGCTGTAAGACACTGCTTCTTGCCAAATTAAACCGTCTTATCTCTAAGTGCGTCTCTCTCACACTAGTGCCGACGAAAGAGATAGAGAGATATGTTTTAACTTATCCCCGTGTCTGGCATGCTAGGGCCGCAGGGAGGCGCACCCGACTGGTTGGAAAATCCTGGTCCAGACAATATTTAATGACATCCTTTTCAAAGAACTCCATATTGTAGCGCAGTAGAAAAATGTCAGCAGGAAGTTCATTCCCAATGCTTATTGTACGTGCCAGAAACGTCCCGGAGATTGCGGCGCTTAGAGGAGTGCAATCACTGCGGCCCTAACATGCATGCCACAAAGATAAATTAGAACCGTTTATCTCTATGACTATCCCCTTCGTCGGCACTAGTGTGAGAGAGACGCACTTAGAGAGAAACGGTTCTAATTTATCTTTGTGCCATGCATGTTAGGGCCTCTGAAGGAAGTACTTAATACACTGTAATAATCATTAAACACATACCAGTGGTGTGCGTCCCATTTGCCCTGCGCTCTATGTTATACTTATGTATGTTCCTTTTATTCTTTGGAATTGTATACATTTTCCAGATTATTAATTTTGAATAACATGTCCATGTATGTAAGCCTAATATATAATTCAAATTCTTTTTATTTCACTATTCACCCGTCAAACGTTTCATGTGTCATTGTCATTTATTTTATAACTATTTTTTTTTCTCTGTTACTATTAATGCAATATTACTGCGCTCCGTTTTTAGTTATGTGTTTTATTGATCTTTTGTCCTGTTTTTATGTTATTCTTCTATGTGTCTGCCGTGATTTTACCAGATGGTTCCAACGGAAGAACAGCGCTGGCCTCCAAGCCAGCATTACGCTGAGTTGGGCCCTTGTGTTCTGTTCTTTTTTGTGCTCCACTGTTATGAATAAATATTTCTTCTTCTTATTTTTTTCTTCTAATATTTATTTGATCATGTCAATTGCTGTTGTTGATTATTACTTCCTTATTTCCTTTAAACTTTTCACCATACTGGATAAAAGAGCTCTACATAAATTTGGCTTAAAGATGAAATTCGTGTGACAAGTTTTGAAGAGGAAGAAAACATTTCAATTATTTCATAAATCTGCAGCTCACGTTTTTTGTTATTACCTGATAACACTGGTTTGAGATTAAAAATTTGCAATTTATACATGCTTTGAAAAATACAAAGACAATAACCCGTTCATTGCTCATCGCGTCATCACAACATGTATTGTTTACACGCTTTTATTTCCTCAAAAACTTGTATGTACCTAACTAACAAACTGAGGCTGATTCGGAACGGCGGGCTTCACCTAAATTTAAACCAAACTTGATTTTGTGTAACACCAAGCGGTCAAAATCGAGTTTGATATTTCTAACCGACCAAGCGAGCTAAGCGTTTCCGTTTCAACTTGGGTAAAAATGCTTTCGTACGTCCGGCGGCTGGCCATTTGTTCTCGTCTACAGGTCGCATTTCTCAACAGATTCTCGTGAAATTGTGTGAGCATGTTCGATAATTAAATGTTTTTTTTATGTAAATTCAGTTTTTCCAAATATTTCAAAATTGCGGAGATATGGTGGTTTTTGTGATTACAAAGTTATTTACGGTGTTGGTTAACTGACCGCGACCTATGTCGATGTATCGGGATAACAGTTTTCTAACGGCAGACTTAGGTTTTTTGCGAGGTCTACAGCTCAATGAACCACTACTTTTAGGTTTAGCGACTTTTAAATTAGCGAGCACACTTTCGAATTGGCCCCACTGTCAAACTAACTAAATACGTAAACAAATTAAGGAAGTCATATGGAGGGCGTGCGATCATTCGTTGTGGAAGTCTTTCAGGGCGACCTATGTCCAGCAGTGGACGTCTTTAGGTTGAAATGATGATGATGCTGATTTACTGCCAAATACAGGTAAACACGCTGAACACAGCTAAATTGTGGAAGTGATCACCCCTGTTTATGGACATGTAACATCAGAGGCATTGCCATGCGTTGCACAGGGTCAGAGGGATAGAGGATGAACGTATGTCGGATTTCTGGTCACCATCTACCTTCCTAAAGAATTTTCTAAGAACACCGTTAATTTAGCATTATTGCAAAAAGGACACGCTGCCATGGAATAACTCTGGAAAGGTATTTGGTAATGCATCCTACGACGACGACACGGCTAGCCTAAATAGTTGGTAGTGACCCTGCCTCCGAAGCTAGCGGTCCCGGGTTCGATCCCTGGTAAGGGCAAATATTTGTGTGATAAGCACGAATGTTTGTTCCTGAGTCTTGGATGTTTCCAATATATTTAAGTATTTATTTCTCTATATACGTATGTATATCATCGTGTAGTACCCATAACACAAGCCTTTAGAGCCAACTTTGGGGCTAGATCGATTTGTGTCGAGATTGTCCCCTGATTTATTTATTTATTTATTCTCTTGCCATCGTAAGATGTTTGACGAAATGACCCGTCACCCCGACCCTTCTGGGTCTACCGCACTTTTGTACAAGTCGGTGAACCGGTGTCTGAATGTCGTCGTAATTAATTCAGAGTTTGCAGCGGCCGGGATAAAAACACACTTCCTTAATAACTTTTCAGGAGCGTAAGGGATTTCGTGGCACGGGAATTTCTCAGTTCATTATGAAGGTGTGTTACATAATAATATTACTTTCCGTATTATAACACTTATTGATGAAACATACTCAATTCTGCGAAAGGGTAAGTTATAAATAAATAAAAATAAACAAAAACGGGAAATAAAATTAGATTAAACTAGATACTTCCTAAAGTTAGTTTTTATGGACATTCAGATGTTTCAGTCCGAATCCAAATGTTAATGCAATGTCTAACAATGTCAATGTTGACAAAACAGTCAATTGTGGAACATCACTTCCCTTCACAGCGTGCGGAAATTATGCTTCAATTGTACCTTCACAACCAGCTTCAATGACCTTTGCTTAATACATTGCCGGCTACTATTTAGAAGTCCACATATACTGGTCACAAAACACTTCCCGTCCAGTCTCACCTGACACTGGCTTTATCTACAAAATGTGTTACGTAGAGCTCACTTATACTGGTCGTATATAGAACGACCAGTAACACTTGACGCTTGTTGTTCATACAAACAAAAACAAAATAGGGCTCACACGTTACTGGTTAATTCTTATTGTAATCACCCAATTTACTTTGACACGTTCAGCGCATGTAAGCGCATACACCTAAGAGACCCGAAATTCTGGTAATTCTGTTTATCTCCCAGCCAAATTATAACGAGCCTTGAAACTAGTCATACCGGTTAAAGATTGGGGTCAATGTTTTCTGGCTGTTGTGCGCGTTGTATGAACGACCATTTAAGCTTGATTCGGGTGTTGTATGGAAGGATTAACATGTTGGAGCTCTAGGTATTTTAGTGATATTGGATACAATGGGACGTAAATATTTCACGTAGAGTCGTTATCCATTGAGCTTGTCCATATTGATTATCGTAGTTAATTATCGCCACCCGCGAAATACTTATTATTGAGCGATGTCGCGGGCAGAGCAAGTATTAAAATATATACTTCAATTATTTATACATTTAATTAGTGATCTATTGATAAAACTCATTTTTACATTGAACGCGAAGAACAGCAGAAAAAACCGGCAAAGTGCGAGTTAAACTCGCCTGTACAGGGTTCCGTGATTGTATGCAATTTCCTATGTTACTTTAAATAAGATAAACTTCTTATAGGTTTTTCTGTAATCTATAGGTAAAGAACTATTTTCTGTTTTTTTTTTTTCAAAATGTTAAGCCCGGTAGTTTCGGAGATAAGGGGGGGAATGGTCATTCGCATTTCCTCCCCGAAAAGTGGCTCCCCTGTTTAAAATTCATTCATTTAGGTCACATGTCCGTGTTGCGGTTACCGACTTACATATGTGTACCAAATTTCAACTCAATCGGTTCTGTAGTTCTGGAGCTAATTGGCTATGACAGACGGACGGACAGACAGACACACGAGTGATCCTATAAGGGTTCCGTTTTTTTCCTTTTGAGGTACGGAACCCTAAAAGATACGTTAATCAAAAAAACCGAGTACTTCCGTAATAGATTTTAAATACTCTTTCGCAATTTGTACTGCAATAATTATACAAAATTAAATTCCCAAAGCGAAATCCATTAAATTAAAATCTCTCTCGCCCGTGTCGTAGCACCGCGTAGCAGGAAATTGTTTACGCTACGCTTGCATCCAACAGCTGCTACGTGTGCTACGAGAATTCCTGCTACACTGTAGCGGGAATTGAGCCATTCCTGCGACCTTGGTATAAATTCGAATTATTACTATATTATAGCACTAATTGAGCTACGACTTGTGTGATAAATAAAATAATAATTTTGTCGGGAATTGTAAAGTATATTATTATCGAAAATATTCCCTAAAGGGGTGAAAAGGAAAGGTAAAGTTTGTATGGAAACCGCTAGCGAAGCTCTGACGGGTCAAAAAGTTTGCCCTTAGCGGGACTCAAACCCGTGACCTCTGGCACAGATGGCACTTACAACATAAAACATAAACAACAAAACAGCTAAGCAACCTAATAATGAACGAGAAATAACCCTTTCCCATCCATCAGCGTTACTTCCGCACGTCTCCCCGATTCCATCAACTATTAATACTGTTACAAATACGATCGGAAACTATTAACGACTATAGCTAGGGAGTTGGATGCCAAAATGTCTATATGATTTGTTCGCTTGGAAGACCTAAATTGTTCGATTAATGACAATGTAAAGAACCACAGAAAAATTGTCTGCCACCATGGTAGCGCTGCGTTATCAATTGACAGCGATTCAAAAATAAAAAGAAAACGGTATGCTTAATCATTTGTTCGTGTCTGCCTCTTGGACTGATGGTCAGAATCATCCTCAAAACGATGAACATCGAAGAGGCAGACGTGCAGGGCTCTGTTTTATAACGGGACGTAGTTTAAAAATGTAAATAAAAAAAGCTATACCAAATCATTTGTTCGTCGTTCTCGTTGCGTCCAGTCGATTCATTAGAAATAGAAAAAAAAAGTTGGCGGACGTCTAGGTTGCTGTTTTATAATGTACGATTTTTTCAAGTTGTAATTCAAAAACGCAAGGACATACGACTTTCATTTACTGAACCAAATCGATTTGTTTTGACGTAAACATTCATCCCTATCAATATGGAAGACGAACAAATCATATACCAAAATGGCACCCAGCTCTCTAACTACTAGCTTTTATCTGCAACTTCGTCTGCGTTGAAATGTATCCTTGAAATATGACGGATTTTAAATTTTCTCCTTCAATTTACGGGCCCTCATCGATAACGCACGAACCTGCAATAAATTTATTTTCCAACCTCTATTTCACCCTTTTAGGGATTGGTTGTGTTAAGTAGCCTATATCCTTGCCTAAGGCTCAAACTATCTCCATACTTACATCAATATAATTTCAGCGATTTAGCCGTAAATCGCACAGATACATAAAACACATTAACAGGTCCTCACCGGGCCGTACAAACTCGCACATTAAGGGTATGATATTCTTTAAAAAAAAAATGTCTATCTCATTCCCTATTGTTCAATCAAACTAACTCCATACCAATTTTTATCATGATTGGTTCCACGGTTTAGCCGTGAAAACGTAACAAACAGAAAGACAGAGTTACTTTCCTATTTATAATATTACTAGCTGGTGCCCGCGACTTCGTCTGCGTAGAAATATTTAAGTAGCCTAGAGAAGAACATTTTTCCAAGGTCCAATCTATCTCTATACCAAAACTCATCAAAATTGGTTTAGCGGTTCCGTCGTGAAAATGTAACAAACAGAGCTAATTTCGCCTTTATAATATTAATAAGGATTACTAGCTGTTGCTCCCGACTTGATCTGCGTAGAATAATGATTTAAGTAGCATATGTCCTCCTCCAAGGTCCAATCTATCTCTATACCAAAACTTATCAAAATTGGTTCAGCGATTTATGCGTGAAAATATAAAAAATAGAGTTATTTTCGCATATTTAGTTAGTTAGGTTTCCAGGAGGTCTAGTAAGGAAAAATTACAGATGTAACCTATACATGTAAATTCATACACACACGTCCCGAGCTCATACCAGTGGTGACATCAGTAACGGTCGCCGGGTGACTTTTGTTATTTACGACCGAACCCGGGCATAAATTAAAGCGGTTATACCCGGGTGCCGGACACAGACTAGTTATTTACACTGAGTCTTTCAAACCTGCTTTAGCAAGAAATAACAATAGGCATGTTTCCTGAAAAAATTCAAATTAGTCCGTCATTTAAATTATAAAAAAATAGTAAACACATATTATGTTTTGTCAATGAAACAAAAATTGGGAAGATATAGTGCGTTGAAGTTCCGCGTGACGTCACGACTTTGCACACTTTTTGCGCGTTATCTTTGTCAATTTAGATTGATTTGATAAAGCAAAAAGTACGTGTTCAAAATTTCTTGATAATCTATCTGACGGACTACGGAAACCTCCCTATTTCGCAAAATATTTTTTTTTTAAGATTAAACATTTACGAAATGTTCAGTTACCAATCAAGAAGCTTTTGATTTACGTAATTAAGTGTTTTAGTTCTAGACTAAATTAAATTATTCTTGTATATACCACTTAACGATCCAAATAGTTTTGTTTAGTTATGCTGGCTGAAAATCAGCGCTGCGGGTGTCTCACGCCTCAGTATTATGCCGAGCCAGCGACCGATTCACTGCCGCGATGACACATTCCTCGTATTTCTGTGTTTTTTTTGTTTTTTAGGGTTCCGTACCTCAAAAGGAAAAAAGGAACCCTTATAGGATCACTCGTGTGTCTGTCTGTCTGTCTGTCTGTCTGTCTGTCTGTCCGTCTGTCACAGCCAATTTGCTCCGAAACTACTGGACCGATTGAGTTGAAATTTAGTATTCATATGTAAGTTGGTGACCGCAACACGGACGCGTGACGTAAATATATGAATTTTAAACATAGGGGCCACTTTTTGGGGGTAAACTAGAAAATTAAAAAAAAAAATATGCCGCCTATATCGTGTGACATATCAAATGAAAGGGCTTATTATGAGGATTTTAAATATAGTTATATTTTTTTGAATTTTAAATAAAATAGTTTAGAAGTTATTCAGGAAAATAGGCGGAAAATGACCATTCCCCCCCTTATTTCCGAAACGACTGGGGCTAAAATTTTGAAAAAAATACAGAAAATAGATCTTTGCCTATAGATTACAGGAAAACCTATAAGAAGTCTATAGTATTTAAGGTAACCTAGTAAATTTCAGATAATCATGTACGGAACGGAACCCTCTCCACGCGAGTTTAACTCGCACTTGTCCGGTTTTTTTTTTGTTTGGTGTCTTGTGTGGTGAACTAATGTTTTTTCTTTCTTTCTTATCTTCTTTCGTAAAAACGTAATGGTATGACTCCAAGTTTAAATCGCACGTCCTACGCTGTGTCGTCCGTTTCAACTTCGATAAACTGAGTGTTCGGTAAGTCGCGAAGCAACTGAACTTGTTAGCGTAGTCCAAACTTATGAAGTTGAAGTTTCATAATAATGGTTTATATTTTTCAGAATGCATTTCTTTTATTTAAAGCCGTTTATGGTTATGGAATAAAGCATTTGTTTTTTTTTTATTTGTGTTGGATGATCATTTCTAAATTCCAATATTAGCCAACCAGACGGCCTACTTAAGTGAAAATCAACTAAGTGCTTATGGATGAAAGAAAAATTAAACATATATGGACCAAAAATTTAATGACATGAATCACTTTAACAGTGAATGAATCAACCGAAATATGTGTACTGTTAGAAATGGGCCAAGTTCTCGGGGTTTGTGGCACATGTTATTATTTCTTCCTATTCTGCGTGAGTAATCGGACTCTGTATATAAACCGAAATAATTGTACGTGTTTGAACATGAACGAATATTTTCCATTACGGGGGTGTTTTAAGGGCTTTTTGCTTTTATGTTAAGTTTCATGGGAGTGTAGTGGGAAGGTTTTTTTATGAATACATCGTAATTTTCCATATACACTTAGAAATCAGTTTTATTTAACCCTCTGCTGATAACGATAGTTATAGAGTATTGATTAAGATAAGATGAAAAATATCAGCTGACACTTAACCAAAAAAACCGGACAAGTGCGAGTTAAACTCGCGTGGAGAGGGTTCTGTTCCGTACATGATTATCTGAAATATACTAGGTTACTTTAAATACCATGGACTTCTTATAGGTTTTCCTGTAATCTATAGGTAAAGATCTATTTTCTGTATTTTTTTCAAAATTTTGGCCCAAGTAGTTTCGGAAATAAGGGAGGGAGGGAATAGTCATTTTTCGCCTATTTTACTTAAAATTCAAAAGAAAATATATTTAAGATCCTCACAATAAGCCCTTTCATTTGACATGTCACACAATAAGTGGCATAACTTTTTTTTTTAATTTTCTAATTAACCCCCAAAAAGTGACCCCTATGTTTAAAATTCATATATTTACGTCACGCGTCCGTGTTGCGGTCACTAACTTACATATGTATACCAAATTTCAACTCAATTGGTCCAGTAGTTTCGGAGCAAATTGGCTGTGACAGACGGACAGACAGACAGACAGACAGACACACGAGTGATCTTGTAAGGGTTTCGTTTTTTCCTTTTGAGGTACGGAACCCTAAAAACAGTTGCAATGTACTTTTTAGGGTTCCGTACCTCAAAAGGAAAAAAACGGAACCTTTATAGGATCACTCGTGTGTATGTTTGTATGGCCGTCTGTCACAGCCAATTTGAGATTAACTGCCTCAGCCAAACTGAGATTATGAAATGCGATTTCATAATCTCAGTTTTTCTAGCCGCATTTAGTCATAAACACATATTTTTTAATCTCATTTTTTCTCATCGCATTCAACCTTTAAACAGACATTTTAAACTCGTCGACGACATGTTGGCGACTGTAGGTTAAAATGACGAAAATAGTATAAAATTTTCATTTTCAAAGTAATAGCCTAAGTGTTTTTAAACATTTATTATATTTTGAGGTTGATACACGTAAACAGAAAAACAAATTACAATCTGTCAATTTACAGTAGGGCAAAAAGCATATAAGACTACATGCTGTTAGGCAAATTTATTATAGACCAAAAAGCGAATCAGACAACATGCTGTAAGGCAAATTCCCAATAGGAAAATACATATACGATCAAACATAAAGCACACGTGACAAAACACGGTCGTGGCAAAATGCGATTAGGGAAAAACTCCTACCGATGAAAAATGTGTTCGAAGCACCCTTGTACCAAATCGAAATTTGGTACACATAATGTAAGTCGGTGACCGCAACACGAACGTGTAACTTTAATAAATGAATTTTAAACATAGGGGACCCTTCCGGGGGTAAATTAGAAAATTAAAAAAGTTTTGAAAACTATGGCGTGTGACATATCAAATGAAAGGGCTCATTGTAAGAATCTTAAATATAGTATTTTATAATTTTAAATCAAATGGTATTGAAGTTATTTAGAAAAAAGATGAAATTTGACCATTCCTTATTCCCGAAACTACTGGGCTTTTACAAAATACAGAAAAAAAATACAGGAAAACCTATAAGAAATCAATGGTATTTGAGTAACATCGGAAATTTCATATAATCACGGAACCCTCTCCACACTAGTTTAACTCGCACTGTTTCGGTTTTTATATTATAACACAACATCTTCCTTAATCGACATAAAAATTACCGAAGCTACCTTTAACAAAACACAAACAAAGCGGCCAATTCCATTAACGTGACGAGCCCTGCCAATGCCGAAACAAAACCGTTGTTCATCGTTCACGGGAAAAGTGTATTTATCAAAATTCACGAATCTTATTGTCCCTTTGTATCCCTCCGGGAAGATTAATTACAACAGAACTTAGTTAAACGTGCCGTTCGAAAAGATACAAACTAATATTATCATATTTACAGTGGCCCTGTGTCCGACGGTATTATTAAGTTGGCAGCAATGACGGATCCTCCGGCCGCTCTGGGTATTCCATATTAAAATAATGAAATATTTTGGAAAATATAAACCATTATATAGGTTCATAACTTGGCTGTTGCACTACATCGGTTTATTAATTAATTAAATAATGGTATGTGAAAACTTTGTCCAAAAGTAACAGGCCCAGGAAAACATCCTGCACTAATAGGCGAAGTAAGTCAACGAAATCCCCAATCCGCATTGGGCTGGCGGGGGGACTTATGCCCAGTCCCTCTGACTATGAGAGGAGGACTATGCCCAGTAGTGGGACGTAAATTAATAAATGATCATGATTAGCTGCTAAAGCCCCAACTTTGGGTATTTTACGTACCTTTACAAGCTTCAGCCACTAGGATATTTTGTATATAGAATTAGAACTTGTTTATGAAGATGTTCCATTAAAAAATCGTCATTCCATGTAACAAATGGGACATACCGTCACAGCGCATTTCATATTGTTTCTTTGAAGTCGCTACACGCGTTGGTCTACTTTTTTTCTTTTGTTTGTACCAGGATACACTTCTATCAGCTTTGTCCACCGTTATCTATGGTTTTCATAATGTGACCTGCCCATTTATATTTTTGTGATACATAATTACACAACACGTAAAGTAAACACAGCAGGAGGTATAAGAAACTGCCAACAATAATCCCGAGCTAAACCAATCTCAGTTCGGAATACCTGTCGATAAGTGAACGTGCGTAGTCATCGCCAGCTCATTTTGTACGGGAAAGTATTTCCTTACTTTCTTTACAAGTCTGGAATTTTCTTCACAGCAAAGATTACCTAATCGTGCACGAATCTGCTCTGACTCTAAGGTCGATGCTACACTAGTAAGGTGAGTGGCGACGCGATACAAAAAAACGTTGCTTATTCGGTGAACCACCATAATTAAATATCTGTCGCGCGCGTCACATTCGCCTTACCAGGCCACGGCCTTATTCTTGAAGTCAGATGTCAAATTGTCAAATTATAGGTTCATTTTAGAGTGTAGACATCAAGGACCGGAATATGCCTTCATTTGATTAAGCCTATCGTTAGGGAAACCCTATCATTTCGTCATGGTTTACCTATCGATTGTGTTACCGTATCGCAATGGAACCCTTTTCGAACTAAATAACCGCTAAGATTAAGCTTATATGTCCAATAGGGTTACCCTATCGAATGCTTCTCTCTTTTCCTCGCAGATTTTTTTGACGAAGTGAAAGATTTGGCTCTATGATTATACCCCATTTACATGCAGCCACTGCCTCTGCTGCTTGCACTGCCAGAAATAATTCCCGCATACTACTTTCGAAGGCAGTGGGTGTTTACATGCTCCTTCCTGACTCACTGCGCGCCGCAACACGAGAAGTGACCCATTTACATACCCGCACTGCCCACTTCCATGCCCACTTCCCTGCTCACTTTGGCTGCATGTAAATGAGGCAATAAAGCTGTATGTAACTCACCACCTCTTTCTTAGGTAGTGTAATAGTATGTCAAATTAACTGCGCGTAATGATTGAAATAGCTTGAACCCATTCGATACGCGAATTTATAGGGAAACCCAAGCGAGGTTTTTCGGTTTTGGTAAGTGCATAGTTGAATTAACAGTATCAAATTGGTTACCCTTTCATTACGGTAAGTCGACGATATGTTTACCGAATCGTAAGGGTTTGTGAAACCCAGTCTATTAAATACCCGAACGTGAACCCCTACAATGGTAACCGGTTCCGGTCCGTACCCCAGTACACATCCGCTTAGAAAGATTTTATGAAAACAAGAGGGTAAAACGGGGGTCCAAAGTTTCTATAGAAATTACCGTGACGGGCTGCTAAGTGTCTAAATATATCGCAACTTCATATCGAATAATCTCAAGGAAATACCTTCCTTCACAGACGATGCATGTTATCTATGTCAACGAAGACCATAACGCAACCACTTCATCCTGACACTTCACCCATTTACTAAACTTTAAAAACACTATCAAACAACCGACAAGCTTCATCCCGTCGGAGGTCATCGTAAACTGGACAAACTACCACTTTAGAAAGATACCTCTAACGTTTAATTTAGCTTAAGCATTGGTTTGAAGGTAGGTTAAACAAGAGCTCTGAGTTGATTGGTTGGTAGTAGGAAGATGGATGAGGCTTGTGGTTTCTCAACAAAGCATGAAATGTAGCTTGAGATAAGTGTCCGATTAAGAAACTTGGAATTGGGTCACTTGGCTTCGGGAAGTGATATCAGGTTTCAGGGCAATTAGAGCGAGGCTTTGGATGGATTAGTAGTTGAAATAAGCGAAAGAGACAGGGAGACAACAGTCGATTAATTACACAATTTGTTCTGTTATGTATCATAAGCGAGCTATACTTTTGGCAGCCTACTATTTTTTTAGGTGGATATAACTAGGAATTACTAGCAAAACTTTACGCTGTAAATTCCTAGAATTGACTCTTGTATTTCTAGAAAATGATTGCGCATACATATAATCAATTTCAATTCTTTGTTCATCTACAGTTTTATTTGTCAATTACTTTTACCCGCGACCTTAATTTTCTGAAATAAATCTAATAAAATGAATTTTTAAATTAAAAAATGTTTCTCTCTTTTTCCGCCCCAGCTTATCATAAAAGGGACTGACTATCTTTAAAAAAAGTAGCCTAGGTACGTCCTCAGAAATCAAACTATCTCCATACCAAATGTCATCAAAATCGGTTTAGCGGTTTAACTGTGCATTGCGCAGATACATAAAAAGACCAACGGGCTCTCATCGGGCACGCACGGACTTACTGTTAATTAGTGTTCCAGTCCCAATTACAAACTTGAAGGGGTTGATTTTCTAAAAAAAATAGGTAGCCTATTGGCCAAATTCAGAAAGGCCATTTTAGCCCAAGAGCCCGCGACAGCCAGACCTACGGTATTTCATGAAAGCAGAAAGGTTGTCTGTGCATTTACCCAAAATAGTACCTTAAAAACGTTAAAGTATAATAAGTTCCCCAAAATCGACTGTGTGATGTAACATTGTTTTTGATTTCATGAAATCTTAACGCCTCTAATTATTGGATTGATGTTCTGAGCACAAGAATTTTGATTTTGAATTTGTGCCGAAAACAAAAAACAAATTATAAACATAATAATCGTCTCATCCGTCTCCAGATTAGAGCCGGAAAAACAATTCACCGTGAAATTAAAAGGATATCCGGCGCCCTCTTTCAGAAACTTCCGATACCGTGGGCTCCACAAGGCGCGTTCTATTTATACGAATTAGCGATCCTCGGCAATCGGTGATATGACCTTTCCGGATGGATGAGTAAAGTCATCACAATAAAATAATGAGATTCAAACGTAAGAGATTTGAAAATGATAGGTATCGATATCGATTCCTTACTAAGTTGTAATTTGTAAATAATATATATATATGCCCGGCACCCCAGAACCCTTCTAGCCCAATACAGAACTTAAACGGGTCACTTAATGAAAATTAGGTACATCGGTAGATTTTTGTAGTGGTAGAGCCAAACAGTAATCTTCACTAGATGATTATTGTTCAAATGGGCCGGCTCGACCGGGGTAGTACCACACTCTCACAGAATATCGGCGTAAAGTAATAGCTTGTTATCGCGTTTCGTACGGAGATCCGGAGGCCTATTCCCTCATCCCCGTCCCATCCCCATTCCCCATCCTCCCTTGACTGGCAGCGCATTGGCAGCACCTCTGGTGTTGCAGGTGCCCATGGGCGGCGGTAACCACTTTCCATCAGGTGGGCCGTCAGCTCGTTTGTCAAACAACTGACATAAAAAAAAAACTGTATTATATTATTGCCTATTTTTGCCTGGCTCACCCAGAAAAAAATCATTTAGCAAGCAAATATTTTTTGTTTTCTATCAAATTTCTGCAAAGGAACTGGCCCCCAATTCTTGCTGCATTCGAGATAATCTCACAATCGAGATTAAACGTCAGTGCATACAGTCGTTTGACACAACTGTATGAATCTGACGTTTAATCTCGAAATCGACATTATCCCAAATGTAGCGAGAATTGGGGGCCTGGTTCAAAACTGCCTTCTAAGAGACCCCCCACACCAGCGTCTTTAGAGCGTCGGCGTCTTGTCAGCGCCCGCGCAGCGTCGACGCAACGCTCGCGCAGTACCGCCAGCGTTACGTTTAATAAAATAAAATCAGTGAGAAAATGGATTCCGACGAAGAAACACTGCTGTTAACGTTACTGCTAAAACTCATCATGACTGCATTTCGATGAGACGCAGTGGTGGGCAGCGGGGCGAGGGGAATGCGTTGTACATTGTCCGCCGCGCGAACGTTGCCTCGGCGCTGCGCGGGCGCTGTCAAGACGCCGACGCTCGAAAGACGCTAGTGAGGAGGAAGCCTAAGATTTAAACCAAACATTACATTACAAGCTAAATTAAAAGTTATTTTAAACAACTCACCACTTTATCCAGTAGCCAGCTCCCAGGAAAAATCAAAGGCACGTACGTCACCATGTAAACAATAGAAGTCCACGACACCAGCGTGCTCGGAATCCCATAATAGTGCACCACAATATCGTCAATGATCGTATATTGCACCCACTGCATCGCGTTCACCGCAGAGTATACCACAAATAGCGTAAGTACCACCCATCGAAATTTATACACGGTATACTGAACCTCGTTTATAGACAGATCCATGTTAGGATCCTCGATAACACCTCCAGAAATTGCCGCAACTATTGGTTCGTCGAATATTTTTCCATTGTCTCTGGCATTGACTGGATTTTGTATCGTCATATTGACGCTTAGCGCTATCACGTAATGTAATCCTGCATTAGACTGGCGTTTGATAATGATTAGGAAGATGCCGGCGGAAGTGATAAGTCTATGATGATAAAGAGCGCATCTGTACGATACTCTGAAGTCTCTGATAGGAGTCACATGGGATATAACTTGTAGAATTGGTCGATTTCAGCCTTGATTTGCTACCTTGTAAACAAGTATTGAACACTTTTTATATTATCAAAGTTATTTCTAACTTTTTTAAACTTATTATGTTATAAATGGTCCTCAAAATTGCGCATGATTCAGCACATTTTCTGTTTACGTACAAAGTTTTTATCACTGTTCTGTAGATTTAGTCGTTTCTTGCGTCAGTTGTCTCTTTCGCACTAGTAACACATACTACAATATGACTATACTATATTAAAAAAAACGTATCGAAATGAAAACTGTCCGTGCGAATCGAATTGTTTCCGATTATCCTTGAATATTTAAGTAAAAGTGCCAACTGAGGAAATAACATATAAAGTGTATAGAAAATCACTTATCGCTTTGACATATTTCTATCATAGGCCTATTAACGTCCCACTTCTGGGACGTCGCACTTCTCATAGTGAGAAGGACTGGGTAGTAGTCCCTAACGAGGGCCCAATGCGTCTTGGGGACTTAAAAAAAACGTACCTTTAGACTCATGTTGACAAAAATTACACATAACAAATAAAAATAGTAATCATATCTAGATATACACTATGTACGATAACAGCGTGACCGGTAAAACTTGAAGAAAAACAAAAGTATATGATCCGAAAAAATAAAATTAATCAGCTTACCAATTACAAATTCATGCTTTATTTTGAATAAGGTGTCCAGTCTCCCGAATTATCTATAATCGCTTGGCATCTCCAAGGCATAGTTTCTACCAAATTTTCAGCGTAACTGCGAAGGTAAAGACCTCCACACAGACTTCAATTTTCGAGTTACGTCAGCAACGCCAACAATATTTTATCGTCGTATTTTGAGCTTCATCCAAGCCCAAACATTTTCAATTGGATTGGCATTGGGTGATTGTGAGGGCCAATCGAAAACATCGATGCCATTTTCGGCTTTCCGCGCAGTGCAGAGCAGACTTCGGTTTTAAGGGTCATTAATCCTCTTCGAGGATCCAACAAGCATTACACCTTGTGAACATCTTTTTAGCGGAAGGCAACAATGTCTTTTCATAAATTTTGGTCATTTTTGGGCGTCGAGTGTACTAGTGGACAAGTGTAAATGGCCAAATGGCCCTGCTTTGAGAAGCATCCCCAACATGCACCTTTACTGGGTGTTTCACGGTCCGCACGACCGCTCTATTATCCACCGTAGACCAAGCTCGAGTCGAGAAATTAGCTACCCAAAAAGAAGCTTCATCGGAAAAAATTATCTTGCTCCAATCCCAGTTTTTGTTTTCACTCACAACCTTTTTTCCATATGTTTTTCAGTAGGGAAAGTTTCTTCACCGTACTCCGATATTTCAAACAATTTTCAATCAAATGCCTTCTTATTGTATCTAGAGACATAATAAAATCTTTTTTCTTTATTTTTTTCTGCCACACAATAAAATTGCGTTCAATGTTATTAGTTGTTTTTTGAAAATATCTGGAAAAGTCGTTTATCCTCTGCGGAGGAGGTCACCCTTGTTTTCCCGCGTTATGGTAAGTCGACGACGTTTTTTTTTCCACATATCGCTTTACTTACTGAGTTACAAACGCCTTCGATTTATTCATGTACTTTACGGGCCTGATCGCGTGACATTTTGGGTCCTTTCGGGTGTGTACAAAAGAACACTACCACATACACGTGAAGCAAACGCAGCACTCATTTTGGAAAATGTGCTGTTAGCGGGAAAGTATTATTTTATTTTTTACGAAGCATTGTAGACAGTAGACCAAGCTATTCAACCAGTACTTGTTTTTTCTGTGTCACATACTTTAACTTGTATCATCTCTTGTGATTACTCTTTGCCATTTGTGCCATTACAGCAGATATAAAAGAGATGTTTCCTCAGATCCGAATCAGAGAGCAGGACAGAGATGCTCTTCGATATTTGTGGAGGTCTGATAGAACACAACCTATTAAGGAGTTCAGGATGACAGCTGTCATTTTTGGCGCGTGTTGCAGTCCGTTTATAGCACAATTCATAAAAAATAAAAACGCGCAGGAACACATTCTGATGTACCCTAAAGCAGTGGACGCCATTTTATTTAGCCATTATATGGATGACTATATTGACTCGCTAGATGGCGCTAAAGAGGCAGCTCAGCTAGCGGCGGACATAATTGCTGTCCACAGTGCTGCGTGTTTTGAAATGCGAGGTTGGATTTCCAATGAGCCAGCAGCATTGGAACTTGTCCCAGAAGGGTTGCGAGCCGCTCAATCATTGGAAATCGATCTTGGCAACACCTTTAATAATACCCGTGCTTTAGGGATAGGGTGGAATCCTACCACGGATAACTTAGGGTTCCGTACTGGTTTGGGTGAAACTATTCCTAGCCCACTTACTAAAAGAAAAGTTCTTTCACATTTAATGCGGGTGTACGACCCCTTAGGCTTACTAGGACCTATTGTCATTAAGGGTCGAATTTTATTCCAACAGGCGTGGAGATTAAATGTCGGTTGGGATACTGAGCTCCCTTCAACTGAAGTATTAAGGTGGTCCGACTGGTTCCAAGAACTTTCAACAGTTTCTTCTCTTAAAATTCCTCGCTGGTATTCTAAAGCCAAAGACTCGGAGCCTTCCTACAGGGAATTGCATGTCTTCGCAGATGCGAGCGAGCTTGCTTACGCCTGCGTGGCCTTTTGGCGTCTGGTGTACTCTGATGGCAGCATCAAACTCGCTCTCATCTCAAGCAAAGCAAGAGTCTCCCCCTTAAAGCCCACATCTATTCCGCGCTTGGAACTTCAGGCTGCCCTGATAGCATCCCGTCTTGCACTTACTATTAAGGACAGTCATCGCAAAAAACCAGTACACACATTCTTTTGGTCTGACTCGATGACTGTTCTCCACTGGTTGCGCAGTGACGCGCGCTCTTTTAAGCCCTTTGTTGCCCATCGCTTAGGTGAAATCTTAGAGAATTCCTCTGTTAACGACTGGCGATGGGTGCCAACCGACTTAAATGTAGCTGACGACGCAACTAGGATGCATTCAGGTAACCTGAACCTCTCTCACAGATGGTTCTGTGGTCCATCATTTCTTTTTAAGTCCCCGGAGGACTGGCCTATCGAGCCTGCTAATGTCTCACCAGTTCGCGAAGAACTTAAATCTAAACCGAGCGAAACGGTGGGACTTATTTCTGTTGGTTTAGATTCTCCTTCACCGGTTACTGCAAATTTAAGTCGATTCAGTGACTGGTTACGTTTGTTACGTGCTACAGCTCGAGTGCATCAAGTTGCAGCAATGTTTGGCAAAATTTTGGATTCTATTCGAAATTCTAAATCAAATGCGGACAATGGCGGAGTTTTTCGTCCTCGCCACTCATCAACGTCTACTACTCTATTACCCTTAAACGCTGATTTAATGAAGGCCGCTGAAAGGCACATCTTACAGCAAACACAATTGGACAGCTTTTCGGAAGAATTCCACTGCATTCTCAACTCAAAGCCGATCCCATCGAACAGTCGTCTCATTAAATTGTCTCCCATACTAGGAGAAGACAAATTATTGCACCTAGCTGGACGAATCAAAGCCGCAGAAGACATTGACCCAGACACGCGATTTCCAATCTTACTCGACGGCCGTCACCCTGTTGTGCGATTGTTAGTAGAGTCTTACCATCGAAGGGCAGGCCATGCAAACCACGAATTGGTGATCAATGAAATCAGACAAAGATTCTGGCTTTTAAGATTGCGAGACACAGTAAGATCCGTAGCAACGCGATGCTTATTCTGCAGAATTAGAAAGACATCACCAATGAGTCCCGTAACAGGCGACCTCCCACGTTCGAGGTTGTCACACCATAAACGGCCCTTTACGTACACGGGCATCGATTATTTTGGACCTATTACCGTCACTATTGGGCGTCGTCATGAAAAGCGGTATGTCGCCCTACTAACATGTTTAACGTCTAGAGCGCTCCACCTTGAATTAGTGCACAGTCTTTCTGCTGATTCTGCAATTATGGGGCTAAGGCGATTTATCGCCAGACGTGGTGCACCCGAAACTATTTACTCTGACAATGGAACCTCTTTCGTTGGCGCTAACCGAATTCTCAAGGAGTTTTACGCCACTGATATGCAAGAGTTTGCAGCATCTAAAGGAATCAACTGGAGTTTCATTCCAGCGGCCGCACCTAGCTTTGGAGGATGTTGGGAGCGCTTAGTGCGGACCGTGAAGGTAGCTTTAAAAGGAACACTTAATCAAAGAGCTCCAAAAGAGGAAACATTAATGACGTTACTTGCCGAAGCTGAAGCAATAGTGAATTCACGCCCGTTGACTCACGTGTCTACAAATCCCGATGATCCAACTACATTGACTCCATTTCATTTTCTCATCGGATCCAGTTCAGATCAAATTCTCCCTAAAAACTTAGACGACCGCGACTTGATACTTCGTGCAGAGTGGAGGAAAGCTTTGAGATTATCGGATCTTTTCTGGAATCGCTGGGTGCGTGAAGTTCTCCCTACAATGCAACCACGTGCCAAAACAAGAGGAAACCGTGGAGAAGACTTAAAAAATGGGGACGTAGTCATTATTGTGGACGAGTCGCTTCCACGAGGAATGTTCATGTTCAAAATGAAGTGAACACAAATAATGGACTGTAATTAGATAGTTTTACATGTGACAATTTATTAACGTCAAAAAGAACATAAGAATTAAAAAAAAGAATTTATAAGAAAGTTACAACGAAAGAGTTCACGACATCCTCCCCTTCGTGCAGCACTGCACCAAATGGCTCAGCTGACCAAGGTCAAATAAGCACCTCAGGTGGCAAGCTTCACCAGTTTTTTCAAGGGTCGGCGTAGCGTACCCCCTACTGTGGCAACGTCGACTACCCTGGTTACGCCATCTTTTCCAGGATACATCCTCTCAATGCGCCCTCGTGGCCACGTTCCTCGTGGAAGCGACTCGTCCACAATAATGACTACGTCCCCATTTTTTAAGTCTTCTCCACGGTTTCCTCTTGTTTTGGCACGTGGTTGCATTGTAGGGAGAACTTCACGCACCCAGCGATTCCAGAAAAGATCCGATAATCTCAAAGCTTTCCTCCACTCTGCACGAAGTATCAAGTCGCGGTCATCTAAGTTTTTAGGGAGAATTTGATCTGAACTGGATCCGATGAGAAAATGAAATGGAGTCAATGTAGTTGGATCATCGGGATTTGTAGACACGTGAGTCAACGGGCGTGAATTCACTATTGCTTCAGCTTCGGCAAGTAACGTCATTAATGTTTCCTCTTTTGGAGCTCTTTGATTAAGTGTTCCTTTTAAAGCTACCTTCACGGTCCGCACTAAGCGCTCCCAACATCCTCCAAAGCTAGGTGCGGCCGCTGGAATGAAACTCCAGTTGATTCCTTTAGATGCTGCAAACTCTTGCATATCAGTGGCGTAAAACTCCTTGAGAATTCGGTTAGCGCCAACGAAAGAGGTTCCATTGTCAGAGTAAATAGTTTCGGGTGCACCACGTCTGGCGATAAATCGCCTTAGCCCCATAATTGCAGAATCAGCAGAAAGACTGTGCACTAATTCAAGGTGGAGCGCTCTAGACGTTAAACATGTTAGTAGGGCGACATACCGCTTTTCATGACGACGCCCAATAGTGACGGTAATAGGTCCAAAATAATCGATGCCCGTGTACGTAAAGGGCCGTTTATGGTGTGACAACCTCGAACGTGGGAGGTCGCCTGTTACGGGACTCATTGGTGATGTCTTTCTAATTCTGCAGAATAAGCATCGCGTTGCTACGGATCTTACTGTGTCTCGCAATCTTAAAAGCCAGAATCTTTGTCTGATTTCATTGATCACCAATTCGTGGTTTGCATGGCCTGCCCTTCGATGGTAAGACTCTACTAACAATCGCACAACAGGGTGACGGCCGTCGAGTAAGATTGGAAATCGCGTGTCTGGGTCAATGTCTTCTGCGGCTTTGATTCGTCCAGCTAGGTGCAATAATTTGTCTTCTCCTAGTATGGGAGACAATTTAATGAGACGACTGTTCGATGGGATCGGCTTTGAGTTGAGAATGCAGTGGAATTCTTCCGAAAAGCTGTCCAATTGTGTTTGCTGTAAGATGTGCCTTTCAGCGGCCTTCATTAAATCAGCGTTTAAGGGTAATAGAGTAGTAGACGTTGATGAGTGGCGAGGACGAAAAACTCCGCCATTGTCCGCATTTGATTTAGAATTTCGAATAGAATCCAAAATTTTGCCAAACATTGCTGCAACTTGATGCACTCGAGCTGTAGCACGTAACAAACGTAACCAGTCACTGAATCGACTTAAATTTGCAGTAACCGGTGAAGGAGAATCTAAACCAACAGAAATAAGTCCCACCGTTTCGCTCGGTTTAGATTTAAGTTCTTCGCGAACTGGTGAGACATTAGCAGGCTCGATAGGCCAGTCCTCCGGGGACTTAAAAAGAAATGATGGACCACAGAACCATCTGTGAGAGAGGTTCAGGTTACCTGAATGCATCCTAGTTGCGTCGTCAGCTACATTTAAGTCGGTTGGCACCCATCGCCAGTCGTTAACAGAGGAATTCTCTAAGATTTCACCTAAGCGATGGGCAACAAAGGGCTTAAAAGAGCGCGCGTCACTGCGCAACCAGTGGAGAACAGTCATCGAGTCAGACCAAAAGAATGTGTGTACTGGTTTTTTGCGATGACTGTCCTTAATAGTAAGTGCAAGACGGGATGCTATCAGGGCAGCCTGAAGTTCCAAGCGCGGAATAGATGTGGGCTTTAAGGGGGAGACTCTTGCTTTGCTTGAGATGAGAGCGAGTTTGATGCTGCCGTCAGAGTACACCAGACGCCAAAAGGCCACGCAGGCGTAAGCAAGCTCGCTCGCATCTGCGAAGACATGCAATTCCCTGTAGGAAGGCTCCGAGTCTTTGGCTTTAGAATACCAGCGAGGAATTTTAAGAGAAGAAACTGTTGAAAGTTCTTGGAACCAGTCGGACCACCTTAATACTTCAGTTGAAGGGAGCTCAGTATCCCAACCGACATTTAATCTCCACGCCTGTTGGAATAAAATTCGACCCTTAATGACAATAGGTCCTAGTAAGCCTAAGGGGTCGTACACCCGCATTAAATGTGAAAGAACTTTTCTTTTAGTAAGTGGGCTAGGAATAGTTTCACCCAAACCAGTACGGAACCCTAAGTTATCCGTGGTAGGATTCCACCCTATCCCTAAAGCACGGGTATTATTAAAGGTGTTGCCAAGATCGATTTCCAATGATTGAGCGGCTCGCAACCCTTCTGGGACAAGTTCCAATGCTGCTGGCTCATTGGAAATCCAACCTCGCATTTCAAAACACGCAGCACTGTGGACAGCAATTATGTCCGCCGCTAGCTGAGCTGCCTCTTTAGCGCCATCTAGCGAGTCAATATAGTCATCCATATAATGGCTAAATAAAATGGCGTCCACTGCTTTAGGGTACATCAGAATGTGTTCCTGCGCGTTTTTATTTTTTATGAATTGTGCTATAAACGGACTGCAACACGCGCCAAAAATGACAGCTGTCATCCTGAACTCCTTAATAGGTTGTGTTCTATCAGACCTCCACAAATATCGAAGAGCATCTCTGTCCTGCTCTCTGATTCGGATCTGAGGAAACATCTCTTTTATATCTGCTGTAATGGCAACACGGCCCTCCCGGAAACAAAATAAAATCTTTAACAAGGGTTGGAGCAGGTCTGGGCCAGAAAGCAGTAAGGAATTCAAGCTGACTCCATCATTCATAGCTGCAGCATTATGAACAACGCGAATTTTGCGCTTCTGAGGATGATACACGCCAAAATGCGGGAGATAGAGGCGCAAATGCTGATCAATTTGACAGTTAGTACGATTGGCGTAGTACGTTTCAGAAGCACATTCTTCTGCGTAATCTTTTTCTATCATGTTTGACATAAAGTTGTCATAAGCCTTAGCAAAATCTTTATCCTTAGCCATTCGTCTTTCAAGGCTTAAAAAACGTGACATCGCTTGAGGGTAGCTTTCGGGGGCTTGCTGAATGTCGTCGCGCCATGGCAAGCCTACCTCAAACCTTCCCGAGGGTAAGCGTCGCGACGTAGTCTCTACGATGTTTACGGCCTGTTGATCTAGTTTACTATGTAACGTTTCTTTTTTAGAAATACCTAAAGAATCCATTTTGTATTGTTCTTTAATAAGCAACTCTATATTCTCGTCCGAACCTGGCTCGGTGAATGTGACGTGATTGACAAATTCTACTAATTTAGTTTTGCTAGAAGCAACGCCGTATAAGGTCCAGCCTAGTGCTGTCAAGCAAGCCACGGGTTCGTTCCTTCTACCAACACGTACGTCACGGTTAATTGACAAATGCCAGTGTTCAGCTCCGATTAAGATAGTCGGAGTAGCATCTTTATGCGTTAAAACTTCAACTAAATCACTCAAATGTGAGAAAGAGTCAATCGTTTCTCGGGAAATAGTTTGTGATCGCAAAGACAACGACTCCATAGCTCTAGCGTTCTTTACTAAAAAGTTTTCATGTGTGTGCCTACCTTTAATGTAAAAATCTACATAATTAACTGTGGCACTACGTTCGAGACCGGCAATGCCACTCACTGTGATCGACTGTTGCGGCCCTGATGCTCCTATGCGCGTGGCAATGCTGGAATCAATCAAAGTGGCAGTGCTGCCATCATGGAGGAGCGCGTACACGTCACAAGTCCCTGTACATTGTGCATCTAGGGCCGTAAGAAGGGGATAACTAACGAGAGTCTGTTAGAAGCCCGACGCCGATAGGCGAGGGCTTTTATGACTCGAGTTTGTTATCCCCTTACTGCCCGTGAGACACACAATGTTTTTCATCACATTTACGAGGAAATGAAATAAAAATTAGACAAAAAAAAGTATATAGGTATATTAATATGATTTCCATTTTACATCGTGAATTACCATCAGGTGGGTGTTCATAAACTGAGCGTACGTTGCGATCAGCGCGGGGCAGCTCCGCCGGCTTGCGGTCGCGCGCCCCGCCGGCTGCGGCTCCCGAGCAGCTCCACCGACTTGGCGCACTTAACTGCCCGCGGGAGTTCGAAACCATACAAAATCCATAACTCCCTAGGGATTTATGGATTTTGTATGGTTTATAACTCCCGCTGACGGCGGGCCCATAGAGGAGTTAAATCGGCTATAGTTGCTCTATACGCTTGCGTATAATAACACCCTTTCCGAGCAAGTGTGATGAAAACTGTATATAATCAACCGAGTGAGCGAATCGTCTCCGCTTTAACTTGGGAAAAAATGCACAAACTTTGAGTTTGTGGCGAGGTCTACCGCTCACGGAGCCATTAGTAATAATTATAATCATCATCAAATTCTACTTCAATCCTAATCCTCAGCATCCTTTGCAGACATCTTTTAATGACTTCCCTGATGTATGCAGTTTTCCTCACAATGTTTTCCTTTACCACTGTTTACCTTTCAATTCCACACCATGGGATCTGTAAATATCAGAGGTGTGAGCCGGAATTGTAACTCACACCTTCTGCACGAGAGACCGCGCGTCAGAACACTATAATGGCCGTTAACCAAAGTGACGACTGGGGCACGGCAGTAAAACATTCCTTTCTTCCCTGCACTATGCGACCCTGCAGTGAGTCACGCTCCGTAAGACCATGCAAGTGCGAAAGAGAGTTTTTGGGTCGTCACTTTGGTTGACAGCCAATTATAGGCTACTACACAGACTATTGATAAGTATCATTTTCACGGGTACATAATACAAGAACACTAACACATCCAATACTAAACACCAACTTTAAACTTGATCGTGACGAAAGGACGGTCTCGTAGCATAAATACTTTTTACAATCACCATTACTTATTTCTCTCACATAAATATATAACACAGACAAACACTGCCAGGCGATCACGCGTAGACTGTCAATATTATTCTCAAGCGATGGAAATTATCAGCGTTCTTAATGAGTTCAAAATCGTATCCAACTTGACGAGCCATTATACTGATAACGCACTTAACGTGGCAATAACGTCGTGTCATGTTCAATCCCAGTTGAAATAAGTATATAAATAAATAAATATATATTGAAATAAATGAATATATATATATATATATATATATATATATATATATATATATATATATATATATATATATATATATATATATACGAAGGTCGCATACAACCTCTTCCTTTTTGAAAGTATGTTGAGATGAATCGTTTTGTAAGATAAGAGAGAGGAAATGCTAGCTGAAGATGGTTCGAAATAGAGAAACAAGAAGATTTATTTGATACTACACGATATCATCAATACAGATAAAACAGTACCGTGACTCACTTATAGACAACGCACAGCCTAAACGGTTTGAAATTTGGAGAAAATATTCCTCGAGTACCCTAGAGGTGCACTAAGGAGGGATTTTTTGGAATTCTAACCCTGAAGAGGTGAGAAAAGGTGATAAACATTATATGGAAAATACCCGCGAAGCTGTGGCGGGTCCACTAGTAATTTTATAAAGATTAAAGATGTTGGTGGCTATAGTTACTCCCTCGGGGACTGCGTATATTACCAGGATAAAAGTTAGCCTATATGACGCTCTGGCTCCTCAACTACCAGTGTGCAATCAGGAAGATCGATTGCATCGTTTTAGCGAGAAAGAAAGACAAACAAATACCCAAACAAACACACTTTTGAATTTATGATTTGTAGTTATATTTCTATAACATTATACTAAATACCATGAAAAATGCGTAAGCCTTTGCATCTTAATGGCTTTTTAATCTAATCATACCCTTTTTAAATTTTATGCGTAAAGAAGTCTAATTTTACCATACTCTAGATTAAGCCAATAAACCCAAGTTTTACGTGAATTTTTACGACTTGTTTTCCGAATTATTCTGTAATCAGTCGGAATTAATTATGCATTGCACGTAATCTTTGCGTATATTATGATAATTATAGTAAACAAAAACTAAAAAAAATGAAAACCGGCCAAGTGCGAGTAGGACTCGCGCACAAAGGGTTCCGTACCATTATCTATAAAAACGGCAAAAACACGTTTGTTGTATGGAAGCCCCCCTAAATATTTAATTGATTCTGTTTTTTTAGTTTTTGCTGTTCTAGCGGCAACAGCAATGACCTGTGAAAATTTCAACTATCTAACTATCACGGTTTATGAGATACAGCTTGGTGACAGACGGACAGACAGACAGACAGACGGACGGACAGCGGAGTCCTAAATAATAGGTTCCCGTTTTACCCTTTGGGTACAGAACCGTAAAAACACGCTTTTGTCAGTAACGCACTTAAAAGTACAAAAGACCCTCATCACCTAGGCATTGGACTCGTCAAAACAAACCAAATGAGCCGAAACCCGAGGGGTTTGCCAGTAGTCATTGCAGAGTTCTACTATCCACCTCCGGGCTCCATGGTCAGATCAGCTCGATGGTACCAAATTATTGTATTGTCATCCGAAATTACAATTGACTTCTAAGATTTTATTACATTGTTTCAATGTTTGTTAGTTAGTTACAGTTGAAGCTAATAGTGTTAAAAAGCGGTCAAGAGCATGTTGGACCATGCGCATCCGTACTATTCCGTACTATCCACTGGTTCGTCCACATCTGACGAACGCGCCACCATTGCGCCGCCCGCGCGCCGTTCGGGAACCGCTCGCGCGTAGCACGCGCGCGGCGCGCGGCGCAGTTACAATAAATACACGTGTGCGTGCAGCTCGCGCGCTGCCCGCGACCGGTTTGCGAGCGGCGCATTCGCGGCGCGTTCGTCAGATGTGGACGCACCTCAACACGCAACGCCATTCTTTTTGAACAAATTTTCTCTTCTTCCTAACGCTTTTTCCCGTCTACGCTTACGGTGCGGGGTACGCTTTGACCATGATCCCGAATGATCCCATGATTTTTGAACAAAGTTTATGCCAGAATAAATGTAATCGTACAAAATTTCAGCTGTGTAACTTAAATAGTCTTTGAGAAAAGGTGACTGTGACATACAGACAGACAGTCAGACGGACGGTCATGGCGAAACTGGAAGGGTTCCTAGTTGGACTACGGAATCCTAAAAAGTGTGTCTGCATCCAAAAACAACATTTGATTGCCAAGCTCTGTAAGCTTCATATCAAATGTAAAAACTCTCCAGATTTCAATTGAATTCAATAACAGAACAACGGAGTATTCACCATCCAAGTTCTAACCTATTTGAAAGAAAGAAAGAAAGAAAAAGTACCTATTTATTCATAATAGAGCACAAAATACATCACAAGACGAAAAACTATAAACAGTAGAAAATAGTGCCAACTGTGACAAAAAGGGCCCAACTCAGCATAATGCTGGCTTAGGGGCCAGCGCTGGTGTTCCGTTGAATCCATCTAGTAAAGTCACGGCAGACACATAGAAGAAAGATCAAAATAATACATAAACAAAAACAAAAAAAAACGGAACGCAATAATATTGCGTAAATTGGAATATAGGTTTTTTAATTTTTATTATTTGAAGTCAGTACTCGTCAGTTGCTCCATGTCAGCAAGGGCTTCAAGGTCGAACCTAAGCAAACTCCCACAAGCCATCGCTGGCGCAGTCGGTAGGATTATCACCATCGTAGGGAAAATTGAATAAAGGCGAGGAAAGAAAAGCCGTAGTTTTTAAGCTTGGTTAAACTTTGATATCAAGATAGCCAACATTAGTGGCTGGATGTTTTACATACAATTTTATCTTCAACTTTAATGGCTCTTATGATTTGATAACAGCGTTGCAAATTACATAATATTATATCATAGGATTACGATTAAATTGTATGATCATATTGCTTGACAAATTTACAAGTAAATTCTTTTATCAGTCGGGTGATTTAGGATAAGGAAAGATTACATGTGTAAATGACACATCAGACATCACTCATCATATTTAAAATTATTATGTTTTGTCTTATACCGTCATGTGTAAATTTTTCATTTTCAAAACATTTTTCATACGCCGGTTCATTATGTCAACGAAATTAAGCAATAATAATGTTTAATGTGTACCTTCTAAATTAACTATAAACTCAAAGGGATAAAAAGGCGTTTACATGGGTGTCTAAGCGATAGCTGGGCCCTTTAATGGCTGCTCACATTGGGCCAACATGGGCGAATAAACGGCTGAATGTTGAGCGATTGTGTGGAGACGCGCCATTATCGGCACGAATTCCTTTGATGTACCGTCAGCTGACCGATTACTCATGAATACAGGCAAAGTTGGCCACACACCGACGAATATACTGTCCACACAATCGTGCGTGCCTACTGCCTATATTCACCCATGTTGGCCCAATGTGAAGTGCAGCCATTAAAGGGCCCAGCTGTCGATTAGACGCCCATGTAAACCTCATTTATGTTCCTTTTAGTTCACAGTTAATGTAGTAGGTACACCTATTACTTTTCGTCTTGATTTACATAAAATTATAGCTCGTCGATTAAACGTTATTATTACTTAATTTCGTTGACATAAATATAGGTAACATAACCGGCGTATGAAATTTTTTCCAAATGGCCATCACAAAAATCCATTTCTTACAAAGTATTTAGGAAGCATGTGCGAGATGAGACAACTCAAAATTCTAAAACAGTATGCTTTTTAAAAACTTTGAACGAAATAAACCTTGTTTTTTAATAGAAATCTTAGGCCCTATCCTATAGCAATTTAATTTCAAGGATTTTTTGCTTTTTTCGGATTCGAGAGCGTCCTAGCCAGTGTGTAGGTATACGAGTAATGCGGGTCTTTTGCGTCACTCCTATGAAGGTCTCTATACGAATTCATATACTACAGTTTTTTACCACTGGGACGACGGATCACTAAGCAATATAATGTATGTTTGTGTATGTGTTTATAGTTTACGATGCGACCGCCTTTGCTGTCAACTTAATAAGAGCTATCATATCGTAGAAAAAAAATGCTACATCGCTAAGGCAATGTGGAATCGCGGCCCAATATAACAAAATATCCTCAAAACAGCATGTGTTAATCAAATAAATATCTAAAAAGTCGGTAGATTACGCTAACTGCGCGACGCTAAAGAAAGCTGTATAGTAATAATCCGATTTGCGCAGACCCGTTTTCTTAGGCCATACTCAAAACCAGATTTATACATACTCTCTAAAAACCAGAAGCCTTATGCACTAGCGATCCTAGGCAGCGAGCTACGAATGCTCTAGGGTCAATTAGTGCAATTATTTTTAGCTCGGAATCTAGATCTTCGGCACGACACGAGTGCAGGGAAAGTCAAGCCGCTGCGCAGACAGCACTTTGTTTATAACACATTTTCTCGGCACATTATGATTTTAGACAAATGATCAACGGCAAACTATTATTAGGTACATTAAGACTGGCGTTTACGAAGATCTGTTCAATCAAATTTCCGTCAATAATGTCAACAATTATATTGATTTACAAAAAAATTATATGTGTCTTACGCACTATTTCGGCCATAACCAACATAATGAACCACTGTAAAACCTTCTATAGTCGCGTTATTATAAATAAAGTTAAAAATATATCGTTAACTCGCGAAGTGACAAGGTTAAAAGCCGTTGTATCAAAATGTTGGACTATACCATGCCAGTCTATTTAAGTTCTGAACTCCATCCATTAGTCATAAAAGTCATATACCTAATACTCACTTGCCAATAATAAAAAACAAAGCCTTTTTTGGAATCGAGCGAATTTAACAGTAAAACCGATTTTAGAACAAAAAACTAGCAATCTTCAATACCGGAACCAGTTCCGGAATTTCCGGAATTGGAGCTCAATATCGAAAATCAGTTCCGGAATTGAAACTCATCCGATATTGCAAGCCCTAGGTGGCCCATAAGTTTAAATTCAAGAAATCAGCGATAGTTGGTAGTCCAGGAAGGAAGCCAGACTCTCATTCATCAAACAACACCAAATTCTCAACAGACATCAATGTAACGTTAATAAAGAGATATCCGATAAGTGAAACGGAAACGGATGGAAATAGAAATCCATCTGTTTCAAATATATTACGATCCTATGGACATTAAGCTTCGATTATGCAACGGAACAGAAAATCGCTCTTATTCGAATAATAAATCGTGGATTTCAGGTAAAAATTGAAGAACGGCGGTTTAATAAAGTCGTCCTAGCCGAAGATAGATTATATTTCGCTCTGTTCGCTGAACAAAATTTAAAACGGGTCATGGGAGAGTCAGCAATCGTAAAAAATATGGAATGCTGAATTTATTGCTCGGGTGTTATAGGACAAAACTCGACGAGGTACATTTACTGAATAACCCAAAAGTGTCATCTGCAGTACGCTTATATACAACTTGTTGATCCTTTTGTTTTGAAATTGCAAACTTTTTGAACCAACCCATGAATATTGCATACATAAATTGTCACCGTCTAACAAATGTCTGAACTCACAAATACATCTTTGAGTTTCTTGCGGTGCTGCTTCTCAGCAGGGATCGGCAGGGACCTTCGACGCGCTGGTAGATTCAGACATGTGAAAGAGACCTGTGGCCAACTTGAAAAATAAATATTTTGAATTAGATGTTTATATACCTATAGGTTCGACAGTGGTTGAGAGGGACTTATGGCCGAATTCTCAAAACTCACAAAGCGATCTCTGATTTAAGTGATATTTATGTAGGAACAGGTTGTCATGTCATGGAATGTTGTATTCTGTCAATTTTCAATACTGACACACTTATAATGCCTCTACCACACTATGCTCCTAGCGCTGTTCATCGTCCTACTCCTCGCGTTGCCGATATTGACCTATCTGCCCACAAATTACTCTACTCGCGCAATTAATCGCGACGCTCATACTAGGCTCGCACTAGGTCGTTTGTTCATATTGTTGGTCCTTGACTCGCGCCCAAAAAACCGACAAAACAGGGAGCGGTAGGCAGAACGAGTAATGTTACCACACTTCGTCTCTGCCTCCTTTCCTCGCTACTTCCCATGCCACTCGACGTATGCGCTATAACGTAGGTAAATAGTCTTGATATATTTATAACTGTGATATCAATGACAAATGTAACAATTTAAGTCAAAACATGTTATATTTGTTTATATGTATGTGAATAAATCCCGTGATATTGTTGTACTTTCATAGTTGGAGAGGCTTTGAAGCTGGATTGGCGATCGCAGCAGTTGCGTTGCAAATGCACTCGAAGGACGGCGGCCCTAACATGCAAGACACAACGATAAATTAAACCGTCTTATCTCTAAGTGCGTCTCTCTCACCTATGCCGAAGATAAAGAGATAGTCATAGAGAATAAAGAGATAGTCATAGAGATAAACGGGTTTAACTTATATTTGTGTCTTGCATGTAGGGCCGCTGGTGCCTATTGTCTGGCTAACCACTTGGTCGCTCTTTCCGACAGGATAAAATCGGATTGTGGTATTCTTAGACGTAAATTCGAATTACTGGCAGAGGTCTGGCTAACAACCAAAATGATAAGCGGAGCTGTGAACATGTGCACAGTGTCAGACGGTTCTTTGACCAATGTGGGTTGCCTGTGATGACCTGAAGGTAGTGGGGATCCGTAGCCGAGCAGCGCGCAACATTACATTGCACCTTGAGGCGATCTTTCGAAAAGTCTTATGTCCAGAATTAGAAGTTTTTCCGCTGAAATGATGATGATAGCTACAAATATGTATGCATATCTAAAAACGGACAGACGGACTGCGATACTCTGTCACACGTCGTGTTACCTACTTATTTAAAAGGTTTATTTGTGTATTGTGATTGTTATTATATTACTTTATGTTATATATTATATATGGGCCGTGTGGTGCCGGCTAAGAATAGCATCACCCCATCTCCTCCCGTGGGTGTCGTAAAAGGCGACAGAGGGACCAACCGAAGGATGGGCAGCAGCGTCCTTCGAGCACTATCACGACCAACTGCGGTCGCCAACCCGCCTGCCAAGCGTGGCGACTATGGCAAATCCCCCCATTTTTGGGGGAGGCCTATGTCCTGCAGTGGATGTTTTATGGCTGATGATGATGATGATGATGATATATTATATGGGCCAGTCCCGATTTAAATAAATAAATAAAAACATAATTTTATATCACTTCTTTCCTAACGTTACTTCAAAATGAATAGCTTTAAAGGCAAAGTGATTAGGTACCGGTTAAAATGAAATGGCGCGATGCTGGGGGAGTAATCTTTCCAGTCTATTTGCCAGTAAACGATCCGTATAAAACCGGTAAATACAAAGGTGTTAGCTTAAGAAGGTTCGAGAAAAAAAGGATATGGGCGATAAAATTTGTATACTGAATAGCGAAAATGGAGGAGAAGCAGTTAAGATTGGTGAACAAAATACCAACATTTTATTGCAAAGTTAATAACAAAATTGCCCTGTCAATTAAAAATATTACCTTTCTATATTAAAATACGCTTTTCATAGAACAGAGAAGCATTATAGTCCCGCCGTCTTAAAAGGCCCGATTTGACGTTTGTTGCTTTTCACGCCGCGATAACTTTGTGTGAACGTCCACGCAAGAAATCGAAAATTTAATTTTTAATTGAAGTATTTACGGTGTTCTCTTTACATTATGACGCTAAGTAACATTTGTAAGAATCAACTTGCACATTATATTGTTAAAATATACTCAGAAACATGAATTTATCCAGGGTTCATAATTTCGTAGTACGAAATTACAATGTTATATCTTACGCCTGATACCTTAGTAATGTGACCGCTTCGGAACCAAAAGTAACCGATTATTCGAAAAAATCTAATCGGTTTTTACGTGTAATAAATTTTACGTTCATTATTGTTATGATTAATGACGTATATTTTTAAATATAAATTAAACAAAAATTCCTATTATTTGAGTGATTGATCCAAATTTGGCCAGAAGACTAGAATCCAATGCGTGAGAATCGCAGATGAAAAAAATATACGTCATTGATTCGTCAATGCTCCGCGTGCGTAGTCTCGTTTTTTGTGTCATCAAAACACAAAGAATACCGAAGGTTTTTAATAGGTCAGACGAAGGTATGTAATGTAACACTAATTAAGTACTTACCTAAATAAAATGAGCATTAAAAACAAAACATTAACATAAATTACCGTGACTGTCATTAAAGCCGGTAGGTAAGTAAAGTAAATTAATAGGTCTAGCTCATTCTAATAATTTCAACAAATTTCGAAATTAATTCGATTTAAAATACGCGATTTCATAACTAATCGATTGCAAAGCCTTAGTGATGTAAATCGATACATCATGAAAATCGGTATTTGCTGCTACCGATATTTTTTCTCATTCCTGCGCGTCTGATTTAGGCAGCTGTCCGATTTGACATTTTAGGACGGCCGGACTATAAGCAAAATGACGATGCGGTTAGCCTAGTTGGCCTCCGAAGTTAGGGGCTCTGGTTTCGATCCCCGGTAAGGGCAAATGTTTGGTGTGATGAGCACGAATATTTGTTCCTAATGGCTTAATTCACAAAGGCCACTCAAATTAATCTTTAATTAAAGTGACGTATATAGGTTGACAACAGTTGAGGGATATTTACCTAACTATTTACATCTCTAATCAAATGCCTAAGTGGCGTTTGTAAATTCGGCCGTCTTGGATATTTTTTGGACGGACCGGAGAGTGACTTAGCTTATTTTTAGCCCGGAAAATACACGATTCTCTAGGGAATAGCAACAAACAAATCAAAAAGAAAATCTAAGATATTTGCAAAATACCCATTTTCTAATTTTATTGTTAAATGTCTTTTTTTCGCGGCTTATCTCAATTCATTCTTTACGCCGTAGACAGGCGAGCCGGTGGAGACCCCGACCCTTCCGAGGGTCAAAAGTATTATGAAAGGATAAAAACTCTTTGCTACCCAAACTTGTTGGAGCTCGCGTTGGATTTGCGAGCTTTTGAAGTTCCAAATTGAATGAATAAAATGAATAGAATTGAGCTTTTTCATTCGTTTTGCATAAGGGGCTGAGTTACAAAGGTTTTTTTTATGGCGAAAGTTGGGCAGGTCAAAGTCAATGTTATGAGAATATTTTGGTATGTTATATTTGAATATGCAGGCCAGAAAGCTACGGATTGACCTTGGGCTAGCTTGGTAGACCCTAATGAATGAGATGACGGTAGAGACGGGCAGTTTGAGCGCTCAGCGGAATCTTTTATGAGGTTTTTTCTTTAACTTCAATAGAATGATATTTCAATTGATAATACATAAGTTCCTCTTTACTTAGATTTCCGTGCCTCAAAAGGAATAACGGAACCCTTATAGGATTACTCGTGTGTCTGTCTGTCTGTCCGTCTGTCACAGCCAATTTGCTCCGAAGTCCGAATCTACCGGACCGATTGAGTTGAAATGTGGTACACACACAAATAGGTACGTCGGTGACGGCAACACGGGCGTGTAACGTATATAAATGAAATTTTAGCAAACTATATCGTGTGAGACATATCAAATGAAAGGACTTAACTTTTTTAAATAATTTTAAGATAAATAGTTTGGAGGTTATTTAGGAAAGTAGCGAGGAGGAGCCCCTTTATGTAGCTACATGCAGTGGATGTTAATAATTTGAAATCATCAACTAAGGAGGTAATTTATTTTAACAAAAATAAAGAAGGCCCATACCACTGGGTGTCCAGGTCCAAGAAAATAGGAATTGGATTGTAAACATTTACGCGAAAGTTTTTTGGTGCCGACTCTAACTTACAGTGCGAAAGAGACAACATTGAGACAACAGAATTTTCTTTACCAGCAAAATCACAACACAAGAAACTGGTTAACCAACTCGCGCACTTCACAGTACAACTTATTTAAAGGACTGAATAGCCATTTCCGCACATACTGTTTCAATTATCCTAAAGCAATTCCAATCACCGACTTGGTACTCGTAGCACGATCGGCAACAGCCAATGAGAACCATTTGAGCGTATCTTGAGTATCAAAGATGTTTTAAGTAACCGATTGATCACTGTTGTTGATATTTATTCACCGCTTTGAGGTTATGTGGCGTGACATGACGCGAGTTCACAGCGCATGCGTGGAACGCCAGAGGGTTGTTGTAAATATTTGACAAGAAAACGACGCAACTGAAAATATCTAATGTTACACAATTTTAGATTTAAACAGATGGTGTTTTGATTTGAAATTGGATGCACGTCGTTTGAAACTATGACGTTTGTGCAAAAGCAGTTTCTATGGTGCAAAGAGCAATGAGTTTCAATATAGTAAATTATTATCAAGATATTAGAGGGGTGGAAAGTAGGTGGACTACGTAGAGGACTCTAACTGCTCTGACTCGGACAGAGTTTAATTGGTCATCATACCATAAAATTTACTTGGTTTTTATTAATAACTAGTTTTTCTGCCATAGTTTGATCTGTCCGTCCAAATACGTCCAATTAGGTAAGGTAGTATTTATTCTAGTAATTTTTATAAGTATACCTATTACAAAATGTAGAACTCTATTTTCGCAACGCCTGTTGTAAATGGGCATCAATTAATAAAATATAAGCAACTGTGCTATATAAAAAATATGAGGCGCTTCGCCTTAGTGCCGAGTTCACCAACAACTTGTTGCTGCAAGCAACGTATAAGCGTTAAACATTTATTACGGTTGTTGAATGTACCATAAACGGCTGATTCTTAATCTATAACCAGGCAAACCCAAAATTGCAAAGTTTGTTATCCGTTTTTCCCAAAAACTCGCGAAAAAGCGGCAAGACCAACGAATATGGTGTTATTATCTAAAATGCTTGTGTTAAGATTAATAGCGCAATCAGCTAATTCTGCAACCTTTACAGGTCGTTCCCTTGTGCGTGGTCTGTCCGCGCTGCGTACTCCACGTACCTATGCGGTCAGCGCTCAATAACTCTTAGGCGGCCCCATCAGCGGCCCTAACATGATACATGAATGACACAAAGATAAAATAAGCCGTCTTACTTACTTACTTACTTGTGCTGTAAGACACTACTTCTTCCCAAATTCATGATTCTAGATCAACAGGAAGTACCCTATAGGTTTTGATTCCCTTTGGATTCCCTTGAAAGTATCAAAATATGTGGCATAAACGGCCGTATCTTTTGGTTGCGTTGACTTAGAAGGTTGATTTGTTCACAGCTCCAGGACATTGCAGACCTGATTTCATATTAATTTCAACTTAATAACTGCACGCGTTCCTGAGAAAAAGGTTTTGACACACAGACAGACTGACAAAGAAGTGATCCTATAAGGGTTCCTTTTTTCCTTTTGAAGTACGAAACGCTAAAAAGTATTCAAATTGGTTAAGCCATTTTTTAGTTTTAGCAAGACTAACGCACGGCAATTGTTATTTTTTTTTTATAAATATAGACCAGCCTTTTTTCCCATTTCACTTCTATTTTCAATGTCATTGGGTTTACGTATGAGTACAATATTTCACGTATTTCGATAACGAGAAATGTTTTAAAGTTGAATCCCAAGATTTGACCCAAAAAAAACTTACAAGTAAAATTAAACAAAATCTTGTGAAAAGGGGATCCGACAAAAACCAGTTCTCCACTTCAAATATAAAATTCGAGAATACGAAATTGAGAATGAAGTGTTTGAAATGGAGTTGGTTTCGTGAACAGCTGTAATTCTCTTAACAAAAGGCGTTCATTTCATCGGACAATCATAAATTGACCTGCGAGCTCGTAGACATTATGCGGAGTCAGGCATCAACGTCCTTGGCAGAGCCCGCGTCGAATACGACCAAGGTTGAAGACACGCAAGAACATGTACTTTATACGCCCTGACGGGTCAAGTTTTGCCAGGGGGTTCGGTGGCGAAGTGTTACCTAACCCCAGGGAAACCAAGTATCGAGAGCACCAAACGGATGTGTCCGTCGGTCGCCGGAATTCCGGGGTTGCTCTTATCAGCCATATTCTGTAGGTATCTTTAGATGTACAGCCCAGGTCATTTCCATACCAATTTTATCACCCCTTTTCACTCCTTTAGGGATGGAATTTCACAAAATCCCTCCTTAGTGCACCTCTAGGGTACTCGAGGAATGTCTCAACCAAATTTCAAACCTCTAGGACCACCCGTTTACGCTGAGCGTTGTCTATAAGTGAGTCATGATACTGTTTTTATATGTATTGATACGTTACCAAAGGGGCAAAAATATCTGAGCGCTCTAGCTATTTTGACCTCGACTGTACAGACAATCCATAGGAAATACCCAAGACTCAGGAACAAACATTCGTGCTCATCACACAAATACTTGTCCTTATCGGGGATCGAACCCGGGACCGCTAGCTTTGGAGGCAGGGTCACTAACTAGGCCAACCGCGTTGTAGTATTCATAGCCCTATAATAATAATAATAATAATAATAATAATAATGATTTATTTCAGACTAAGTCCACATAAAATTGTTAGTAATACATTAGGGTCCTTATAATTTAAGTATTAGTCTAAAAATACAAACTGAATAAATTAAAAATTACAAATTTACAAAATAAATTACACAAGATTCAATTCGATACGACACCATTCAATTAAAATTTTGAGATTTACTTATATTAATTACTGATACCAAATTTAAATTCGTAATAACATTAACACATGAAATTGAAATAAAACTATAATAAAGATGTCAAAATTTGTTGAATACAACATGTCTAATCATTTAACTTGAAAAAAAAAACCTATGATTTAACTTGAAAAAAAAAAAAACTTATGCAACAGATTGAGGAATTCCTATAAAAGTGTATTAATGCTCATTGATTAACATTTATAGCTCGTTTATCTTTTCTTTAGCTCATGCATTCATAAGCTAATTGAACAAACATTTATCTAAAGAAAGAGTGCGAATTATCTATTTTAAATGTAAATGCTCTGACGTGGGATGAGGTCAGCGCCATTGTCAGATGATGGGTACTTCAATAAGTCACTTTGTCTTCATGTATTAGGTACTATGTAATTGAAGGCAATTTGTTCCATTTATTGTACATGCTACATACTTGCAGAGGGGTCTCACTCCGCACTTTAGGTACGCTCGGCCGTCGGACAGCTCGGAGCTGTAAATCGCAGTAGGTTGCCGCTCGCTCGCCAATTGCTCCATTCGCGCGTCATCAAGTAGCCTAGATGCTTGGTGTTGTTGGGTGACGCGGATAAAAAACTGACAACCCTAGCGTACACGAAAGAGTACGTTTTATCCGATGGAGAGAGAAGGCATGGTTAGGCATATTTTCGTATCTAAACACCGATTTTGTTGGTGAGTTTATGCAAGCCGTTCTCCTAATAGAAAACTATCGCTCGGTTCCTTTTACTTGTATCGGCTACAAGAAGTATTTCGATAACGGAAACAGTTTGCGTAAAGTCATGGTAATGGTACTGTACGTAAAGATGCAGATACATGCGCCTTTTTATAGTTTTCTTTTATATCAATCTAAACGTGACAGGAGAGACTGGAAATCTTGAAAAATGATTCCACACAGAGTTTCTTGCTGGCTCTTCTCAGTAGAATAGCAAGTGTTAGATTCATTCCTTTACCTTCATAAGAGCTTGTAAAAACCTAAATCGAATAAAGATTTGACTTTGACTTAAAAAAGTTCTCTATAGTATATATTTTATAGCTTTTCATTATTTGTCGATTATTCAAGAATCTATTTTATTTTTTATTAGTGAAAATTAAAATGAAAAATGAAAATATATTTATTGTGCAAAAGAAGATTACATTCAGCAGTATCCACAGGAGCCCAAACTAGGCTGTGCCTGTGTCTTGGGACCCAGTCAGTTGGTTTACATATTTTATAATAATTGGTAGTCTCAAGAATACCCATTTATTGCTTCAGCACGTTGTAATATTTCTATGAATTTTATTTAAGTTTTGATTATCATGTACAATCAATGCATGACTTGAAAAGATGACTTTCTTCACAGAAATAATAGTCTCGTTTGTATGTGTGTTGCATAATATGTGACGTCTGATCTGACTTCCAATAGATGACAAAAAATCGCGCCGCGCTCCTGCCGCGTCCGCCATGTGACCGGCAGCTCAATTACGTAGCACAATTGGTATCGGTTTGGCTCGAAATGCAAACCAATTTAGTCTTCACTCGATGTAAATAAGGGTACAATTGGTTCACTTTTCCCGAAAGCGATACCAATTGGTGTTACGTAATTGAGCAGCGGGCCTTAAGAGTTGTTTCATACTCACACTCACACACTGAATACTTCAATAACCATTACCCAAATCGTCACCATTACCCAAAACGCAAACATTTAGTTAAACGAAACATTATCCAAACCTCCCATAATTAGTTCTGAGGCGGTCACCGCGCATCTCGTGATAACAGCCTCATCCGCGCACGCGCAGCGGCCTTGTGCGCCCGCGTCAATCGTCTCCGCGCCTCCGATACAACACCAATCTAATTTAAACCTTATAACGTTTACTTAAAAGTAAAAATTGAAGAACAGGATTGATTTTTAAAATTCGAGTGTTGTTTTTGTACTTTCTTGGAACGTCTTAAAGTTGAGTTTTAAGTGAAGTGTTGGACTAATTGAAATTATTTAAAAAACTGCATGTGTGATTATTGGATTTAAACTTTCTCTGGATGTGATAAGGTACAGTTTTAAGTGAAGTGTTTATATCGATATTTGAGATATTTATTATGTCGTGATTGTGTATAGTTTATGGTGATGTAAAAACTAATTATTAAATAGTAGTTTATGCAACGGTTGCATAATGATAGGCCTTAAAACACTAGTGCGGTTTTCATGAAACGAGCTTTAGCGAGTTTCATAATAAGATCGCACGTGTGTTTTAAGGCCAAATTATGCAGAGTTGCATACATAACTTTATCTACACACATATTATAAATCCTCCATGATGGGTTCAGAAACAATATTTTCTGGCAACAAGTTATTTCAAGTGAATTGACGTTTCGTATCAATAACTGTTTTAATATCTATGGATACTAGAATAGAGACCCACTTGAGTTTTGACAGCTGTTCCAAATTTAATCTCATTTCTATACTAAAATCGATACGGGAATAATATTGCAGCACTCGTTTTACCTAATTGGTTGTCAAAATGGTGGTCATTTCCTACGGTTTTTGATTACACTATGGAGGTTTTATGATATGGGTGTAGATAAAATCTTATTAAAAACTATATTGAAGCTCATTATAGGATACTTAGGTACTTTTTTTAATTTTTCGTTTATTTACTTCAACTATATTTCGACATTTATACCACCAAAAGCCTATCGTGTCTGGAATTTTCTCAGTAGAAGGACGTAAAAAGGACATCCACTTGTTACCTTTATCAAAATCGTTACAGCCGGCTTTTAAGAAACAATTAAAAAAAGATCTTTACTACTTAATATAAACAAAAATCAAAAATTATACAGGGAAGCTTTCTTGTAATTTTGGAACATTATTAAAAGTGATGAAAGTTAAAAGAAATTACGTTTTCGTTTCATACATACATACATACATATTATCACGCCCGAAATCCCTAATGGGGTGGGCAGAGCCACAAGACTACTTGTGGCCACGTTCGATTTATTAGTCCTAAGATGGTATGATGAACCGTATGGTGACAGGTGATCAGCCTATCGCCTATACAGGTAGTACACCATGTTGGAGAGGACCCATCCCTTAGTCAACTTTTACGACATGCCAGGATGATAAGCATCTGCACGCATTCTATGCTATTTCTTCACTCCCAGTGCAGCAGAAGAGCACCAAAAACATTTCAGGACGTTTTTATTTCCTAAACTTACAAGGCCTATGGTACCGGTCCATGATGCTCAAACTGAGAATGCCGCCCAGCCCGTGAGAAGCGTAAGGCACCTTCACACACGACGCCAGGAAGTCCATATAGTATAGCTGCCCACCTTTTTGCTCGTCGTAGCCCGCGAACAGGAGATTCACCATGTAGGGGGACTGTTAGAGAAGATACTTAATAATTACAATGCGAGTGCTTGACTATTTACCCTCGTAGAGATCCACTAGATAAACGTAGACGGTTTTCCACCTGTTGATTTTTGACAGTTTCTGATTCAAGTGTAGGTAACTCCCGACTCAAACCGAGAGGCCATAACATCGGTGGGGACTTAGTGAGGGCTACATAAAGATGAAAAACACTAAAGTAGCAAGTCCACCAAAGCGGTGCTTAAAGAAAATTCTATTGGTGGATTTTTCCTTACTCACCGTTTAGCTGCCGCATATAGCTCTGGTGGAAACAGAGTCTTACCCCGTTCCTCAGCGAGTCAGCCAGGGTCCTCCTAGTGAAGTGAACCACGGCTTCAGTGTCCATAGAGTAGAGATTTCGCATACGATACAGCTGAAGATTCCTCGCGATGTACTGCCCAAACTGGGCTGTGTCACCCCCTTCACCATTAACCCCCATCACCAGCTTATCGGATATTTTATGGAGCTTCTCTTCGTCTGTAAAAGCGAAGAATTAAATTGTCAGGCTATTCAGTGACCGCGCCAAAAATCGTCACTAAAATGAGTGAAAGTCACTCATTTACAATTAATACTCATCCGAAAGCGGTAACGAGTACACGTACAGTGGGATAATCGGAGTATTAACTTTTCCTGAGAAAAAGCGTGTCATTATGCCGGGTTGCTAGTATATAAAATGCAAAAACAATTTAAATTACCAACATCACAAATAGGATCACTCGTGTCTGTCTGTCTGTCACAGCTAACTTGCTCCGAAACAACTGGACCAATTGAGTAGAAATTTGTTTCTTTATATAAATTTAATATAAATGGTTTTGTAGTTATTTAGGAAAATAGGCGAAAATTGACTATTTACCCCCCCCCCCCCCTGTTATCTCCGAAACTACTTGGCCTAAAATTTTTACAAAAAATAGAGAAAATAGTTCTTTACCTATAGATTATAGGAAAACTTATAAAAAGTCTATAGTATTTAAAGTAACAGGAAATTTCATATAATCATGGAACACTACCTACGCGAGTCAAACTCGCACACATGTCCGGTTTTTGTTTCAGTTTCTCCCGTTGTTAAAATCAGTAACTGATCGAAGAATGGCGGATACGTGAAGAGAAGTGCAAATGTTACGATTGGAAAAAAGGAGATGACATTATTCTCTAGTTATCGGTCTTACGTACAGGGCTTGCAACTCTGGGTTTCAACGTAGGCCTCTTAACGTTCCAGGCCTAGGCCTGAGAGGTCACTGAGATCGAGGGATACCCGAGCCCTTAAGTAGCATGAGTTTGCGCAAACCGTTCTCGTTATCGAAATCTATCGGAAATACTACTTGTGGCCGATACAAGTAAAAGGGACCGAGCTATAGTTTACGCTAGCGTAATCGTCGTATCTTTTGATTGCGGTGACTTAGAACGTTGATTTTTCGCAGCTCCAGGAGGTTTCAAACTTGAGTATTCGATATTAATTTCAACTTCATACCTCCAGGCGTTCTTGAGAAAATGGTCGTGGCACACAGACAGACGGACAAAGAAGTGATCTTATAAGGGTTCCGTTTTTTCCTTTTGAGGTACGCAACCCTAAAAAACGTATTCAGATTATATTTACGAGCACTAAATCTGCCAAACTGGCAAGCTCTCTCGTACCTCATTTGTCTCCGTCATACATCACCGATTCACCGACATATAATGCCTTAGGCACAAATCCCATTCATAATCTCGCATTAAGCGGGACATTAGAGATGATTGATCTGACGGAGACAAAACTTGAAGGCTGCTGAGGCGGGTTAACTAAATTGTAAAGGCGAAGGGTTATTTCGAAAAGCCGCGTTTTGGAATTGTGAACATCTAGCGGGTACACCTTTTGCTTAATGCTGCTGAAACCGATTGTACTACTTAATATCTCATTTGTACCGTGTCTTATGCGAATAAAAATTCTGATTCAGAAACAAGTAGTTATTCTCAACACACAATATTAAGTGTAACACCAATCCATCTAAGTGTAGTTAATAAATAAATAAATAATTATTCGCATGTAGTGTATTTGTATAGCGCTCCGTGAGTCACAGACGGTGCTGGCTAAAAATCGGCGCTGCAGGTGTCTCGCACCTCAGCATTATGCTGAGCCAGCCAGCCAGCCAGTGTTCCATTCACAGCCGCGAAGACACACACACCACCATTTTGTTTTGTATTGTTTTTAATTTATATTTATATTAGTCTGTGTGTTTTCTGTGTTAGTAAATAAATGATTCTCACTCTCTCTCTCTAAAGTTTCGGAAAAATTTAATCATCTTCCTAGCGCTTTTTTCCGTTTCCTATTTGGGATTTCAGCAATAGTTGCAGGAGCAGGGAGTGATATAGGGAACATTTTTTGTCTCAAAAAATACATAGTTCTACCGAGAAAAGACTGAGTTTAGTAATTTTCGGAAAAAGTTCAAGAAATTATAAAGCATGTTCAAATCAAACGAATAAAAGAACCAAATATGCACACGTATTTCGGGTTTAATTTTTTAACGAACCAATAAAACGATAATATTACTAATATTAAATTTATGTACAATCATTTAATTTTTTATAATTTTTCCCGAAAAGTTTAACTTACTTCGGACTATATTTTTTTTACTTTTGAACTAAACGTTTAGCTGTAAGTACTCAGCTTCAACTACCTAAGGAGAGTTTCAGCTAAAAAATGGAGCTTATTTTCTGATTTCCACTTAGAAGACGCACTTAAACACAGACAGAGCTTTCAGACAGCTTCTGTTCTTAAATACCATTCACTTCAGATAATAAATCTCATTAATACGTCTTATGGCTGCGTTTCCACTAGACCTGCGGGCTTATCTCTCTATATCTTTCGTCGACACTAGTTTGGGAGAGACGCATAGAGATAAGACGGTGTTAACTTATCCTCGTGTCAACCTTGCTAGGGTCGTTGTGCGAGGAAGCTGATTGGTGGGCTAAGAGCCCTGCCTCACCAGGACACCATGGCAACGTCGCCGGCTACGTATCCAAACAATTCATAATATTGGTGACGCTTTGGCGCTTACTGCTCCTACGTGGCGACTGGATGCACTGGCAGCCTGGCACCGTCGCCACTAAAATGTATACGCATAAGCTGCACCCCTCTCACTCAGTCGCCAACTGACCGCCATTTTCGGATGACAAAAATAATAAATAAGTGCAATCTCCTCTACGTCCATTCCTACGTCGTCGAACTGACTGAAGCGTAGCCATGGCTACTCTATTTGACGACCTGTGGATGCCAGTGGTAGCCATGCTTGCGTCGCCAGCGACGTCGCCATGTGTTCCCGGTGAAGCAGGTCTTTAAGATAAAAGCAACCAATCAGAGAACAAGGCGGTATTCATTTGTCTAGACCCAGCCAATCCTATCAGCTGCCTCGCACAGCCCTGGCCTAAAATGGAACTTTCGAAGCAAACGTCAGTGGTGCCGCGTCAGTAGCGCCGTGACGCGTAACACAGCTTTAGTGTCACTGCGTTCGAATGATGTTCCATACATTTCCAATTCAGCACGCGTCCAAATGCTTCGTCGGATGGTTCAAGTTTAAGATCAGCGAGCAGACGCTCATTATAAGTCGGTCCAATAACACGCGGGTTCTTCCCTTAAATTGCCAGGCGACGGGAAACAAGGACCAGATGGGTAATACACACTTCAAGAAACAAAAATTGTCCCTCGTATGACCAAATGTAAACGAAAATGACTACTTAATTTTACGTTTTCTTCATACAGGCCAAAACTATGCCTAATGTGCTGCATGCGAATATAGTCCAAGCATCAAATTCAGGCCTCAGGGTCCTTAACTTTCGGGAACAGGAGGGGATAGTTCTAAACCTAAATGACCACAGAATAGATAATAGTACTAACGTAGTAAGATCCAGATGACTGATGATTATGATCCATAGCGCGACTTATTTCCAAAAGGGAGCGCTTTTCGCCTGCTACATGACAATTATAATGACTGCCTGAAACTTAATCCAGTGATCGCCACTGTGGTGTAGCTTGCCTTTGATGGGGGCCTGTATCAACACACGTTGGCGGCCCAAATGACGGGTAAAGATTTTCACAAAAGAGCCCGTATCATTGATACACCGGTAGTACATCCCTGGATCGCCATTACATTTTATATCTCTTTATACAAAAGAAATAATTGTACAAAGACAATGGTAAAATCCTAAGAAAAACCAACCGAGAAATATTCTCAATAATTGTTGACGGTATTGCGTTGCCCACACCAGCAACAACTGTTACCACTGTTTTGCTAACGATTCACACATTTGCTCGCATCTATTCCTAATGATTAGGTAAAATTATTGTTTCCCAACCCGAAAGTTCCTTACTAAGTCAGAAATATGTCCTTTACTGTAGAATAAATAGACATATTTTGTTTCTTGGTTTATTGAATATGACTTGCGTTTGACGCTAGTCTCACCTCACTAAAGTGAAGAGTGGAAAACATACCGCTTAGCCCCAACTTCGCCTGTGGTATGAATTCCTATAAAAACTTTGAATCCCCGTTTGACGGCTTGAATTTCTCTTTCTTGGTGGAATTTCTCTTTTTCTGTGTTTAAGAAATTTCGTGATCACTTACCGTCTTTCATGATCAAAATGCCGGCTACAGTATTCATCTGGTCAGCGGCGATCATTGCGAAGTCATTGCAGCTTAGGCCAAGCAAGCACTGTGTTAGCAAGGAGTCGGTCATGGCACCGAAATCACACGCGTATTTTAATTATTAGTTTTAATATAAATCGATTTAAATATTGAAACTAAAGTCAATTTGTCAGTGTAAAAGTCACAAATGGTGCATGAAAAAAAATAACATAATTATCACAAATTGTCTTTTGATAAAGCTAGACTCTATAAGCATTTCTTCTTTTTCCAGGTGCAAAACTCTTTGTAAGGTATTTAGGGACTGAGTCAGTGGTAAACGGGTTAAAATCCTCAACTGGTTGTATGTACAGATGTCAAAATGTCCAGTCCAATGGCTCAGCTGTCTAACGGGCCTTAAGTACAAATGTCAAAATGTATAATAGTAAACGTGTACACGTGTTTAAATGTGTTAGGGTAAAAACGTACAAGAGTCGAAAGCTAACTATAAGCGACAGCACGTGCAAGTGCCAAAATGTCCAGCCGTGTAAAAGTATAAGAATGAGGATGAATAAGTGAAATAGAAATACATAATGTAATGGGTAGTTAGCGTTAGTAGGAAGACATTTTACAATACAATACAATACTCTTTATTGAACACTACAAAAAGAACAGAAAAACATACAATAACAAAATAAAGTAACAGAACAATAGGTGGTCTTATCGCTAAATAGCGATATCTTCCAGGAAACCGCAACAGATAAAATAATAAACAAAATAGTTTAAATTTGGCAGGTGGTGCAAAATTGCAGTATAAGTTATTAGTATTTTCCTATTCTTTTTTAAAGCTCCACATCGTATATATTTATTTATCTACACCCATATCATAAAACCTCCATTGTTTAATCAAAAACCATAGGAAATGACCACCATTTTGACAACCAATTAGGAAAAACCAGTGCTGCAATGTTATTTCTTTATCGTTTTTAGTAAAGAAATGAGATTAAATTTGGAACAGCTGTCAAAACTCAAGTGGGTCTCTATTCTAGTATCCATAGATATTAAACAGTTATTGATACGAAACATCAATTCAGTATGTTTTTTTAATATAAACCGAACGACATTTGATCTCGAGTGACATGAGAATAGAGACTTCATTCGCTGTCTATGATTTAAAAAAAAATGGTCTTGACAGAGGATCGAATTGCCGCCATGTTGGTGTTTTGCTGAACGAAAGTAGAATTGTTGTTGAATTGAATAGAAAAAGTTGTTTGTAATTTACATTTTAGTTGAAAATATGAATAGTAAGTAGTCTTCTCGGAGTGTGTGTGATGTGAAAATGCGCCGGATATCGGAAATATGCAGCCACGATTGCAACAAATAACTTGTTGCCAGAAAATATTGTTTCTGAACCCATCATGGAGGATTTATAATATGTGTGTAGATAAAGTTATGTATGCAACTCTGCATAATTTGGCCTTAAAACACACGTGCGATCTTATTATGAAACTCGCCTATCGGCTCGTTTCATGAAAACCGCACTAGTGATTTAAGGCCTATCATTATGCAACCGTTGCATAAACTACTATTTGTTTATTTATATATATATATATATATATATATATATATATATATATATATACAAGGATAGCTCGTTTATAGTAATAGGGTAGGATAAAAAAAATCATATTAATCGGATAAGCTGTTTCCGAGATCGCATCGTCTATATTTAAGTATTTATTATAATATACAAGAATTGCTTACCTACCGTATAGAATGTCGTATGATGATGCTGATGATGATTGCAGACATACTTGATTGACATTTTTCACAACAAGAACATTGGACATTGATAATTATAAATTCAGTGTTGAGTACGTCATGTTTAATCTAGCATTTTGTCTATCACACCCTTTGTTCCACTTGCATTTTGAGATATGTACAATTTGTCAGTAAAACATTTGACGCTTAGACAGCCGAGCCATATGCACATTTTAACACGTTTATCACCCAGTCCCTAAATCTTTATATTTATTTATTATTATGTACATTTTCGTTAATACCTTCAAATATAATTAATGGTAACGGGTTTTTTTTTAGAAACAGTTATAAATTCAGGTTTCCGCTGACTTTATATAGTTTTAAAATTTACTGGCTACGCCTAAAAACACGTTCTCAGTTTATCTCCTTAGCTATATAGGTCATTGGGACTATCATTGGTGGATTCCTATGTCCAACAGTTGACGTCTAACGGCTGAAATTATGATGATGATGATGATATTAAAAATGCCACATTGTGTTTGCTCGTTACTCTGTTCGTTTTTGACGTCAAAACGGGCAAGAGATCTACGTGACTTTTTGGTGCAACGTCAGATACTGAGGGTCTTACAAAGTTCCCGAAAGAATTAAACTAATTCCACACCGGCAAAAAAAAACTAAGACCATAATCAAAATGGACAGAAATGCTCATTTTACGCTAAAAGTTTTTTACCCTTTCGTTTTCGACATAATACCTAAGATCAGCAATGAGGGTTACCTAAGTTGCTACTGGACGATAACGCAGCATCTTCGATGTACTTGAGCCTTATCATTCTTATCACTATCATCGTCATTAAGTTCTTATCTCTCGTGTCGAAATGCAAATATATGCTCATGATATCACACAAGTCTGGGGCCCCATAGAATACAACAGTTTCTCCATGTCTGAATCTACCAGCGCTTCAAAAGGTAATAACTGCTGAGAAGAAGTGCGCAAGAAACTCAGCAATAACTCCGTAGGATAAGAGGAAGTGGTTCTAGTATTTCAAATTGCAAGATTTGAACTAAACAAACAGACATACAAACATTGCGAGTTAATTGAAAGCTTGTATTGAGAAACCAAAAAAACAAACAAAAAAAACTTATTTATTTCATGAATTTGTTGTAAATTTTATTATCGATTGTGTGTTTGTAGAAGTTGTATTTCTAGATAGTAAGTAGAAATGATTCCTCCAACAAATATCTGTGCGATTAAAGAGGTCTTTTTAAAAAAAAAAACTTCAGTGCGCTATCCGTGTCATTTTGCTGAGCATAGATACAATAGCTAGTTTTAAACTTTTGCGATTTAGACACATTTATATGAAATTAATACTTTTATTTTAATTTATTACCGCGGTTAAGAAGAGTGTGCACCTACGGCTTTTCATACAAAAGGCGATAACGATTTCCACCCCTTAAAGGTTAACCGATTTTGACCAATTTTTGATAGGTTGTCACTCGGAACAAAATCTAGGTCCATACGTTTTGGTTTTTACATACATAGCATCACGCCCGAAATCCCTAATGGGTTGGGCAGAGCCACAAGACTACTTGTGGCCACGTTCGATTAATTAGTCCTAAGATGGTATGATGTTTTGGTTTTTTCACTATAATAAATCAATTCAGTTCTATTGTTGTTTCAGTATTCTCATACAAAACTAATTTCGACGATTAATTGACTTTGTCGATTTTTAATCGATATTTAAAAATGTAAAGACCTAGATTTTGTTCTGACTGACAACCTATAAAAAACCGGGCAAGTGCGAGTTAAACCCGCGTGGAGAGGGTTCCGTTCCATACATGATTATCTGAAATTTCCTATGTTACTTTGAATACCATAGACTTCTCATAGGTTTTCCTGTAATCTATAGGTAAAGAACTATTTTCTGTATTTTTTTCAAAATATTAGACCCGGTAGTTTCAGAGATAAGGGGGGGGGAATGGTCAATTTTCGCCCATTTTCCTAAATAACTTATATATATATATATATATATATATAGCCCTTTCATTTGATATGTCACATAATATAGTTAGCGTAACTTTCTTTTTTATTTTTCTAATTTATCCCCCAAAAGTAGCCCCCATATTTAAAATTAAGCTGTTTACGTTAGGCATTCGTGTTGCGGTCACCAATTTACATATGTATACCAAATTTCAAATCAATCGGTCCAGTAGTTTCGGAGCAAATTGGCTGTGACAGACGGACAGACAGACAGACAGACAGACACACGAGTGATCCTATAAGGGTTCCTTTTTTTCCTTTTGAGGTACGGAACCCTAAAAAATTGGTCAAAATCGGTTAACATTTAAGGGGTGGAAATCGTTATCGCCTTTTGCATGAAAAGGGTGATGTTTGCCGTTGTTCACAGTCCTCTTGAGTCTCGTTTTTCATACAAATATACAAATATTATAATATCTCTACACGTATACACACATTTCCATTGATTGCAGTCGGTTGAGGGATAATACTATTCAGTTACGTAACTCTCCCTATACTAACAAAATGCTTGTAACATAACAAGACAGGGTTTGATAAATGCTTACCAAATATGATATTTATACAGAGCCTATTTATATTTCTTCGGCATTGTGAATAATTTTCTCGCGAATTAGATAACTTTATGAGATAACACGTAATTTTATGGCAAATTGAATAATTATGTAGATACGTACATTGTGGATACGTTTGAATATCGATAACAGTTATGAGTTAGAAGGTAGTGAAACATTAGGTAATTATTTATGTTAATAGAGATACGTCATCAGGAAAGTGTACTGAGTTATATAAGTTTTTGTGAGAAAATGTCTCCTAGCCAAGGGACATTTTAAGGGATAACTAAAGTCGGACTTTTTTTTAGCAGCGAAACTGACAGTGTTGAGTTCCGCTTGTTTAGTATGAAAAAAAACCGGACAAGTGCGACTTAAACTCGCGTGGAGAGGATTCCGTTCCGTAAATGATTATCTGAAATTTCCTATGTTACTTTAAATACCATAGACTTCTTATAGTTTTTCCTGTAATCTATAGGTAAAAAACTATTTTCTGTATTTTTTTCAAAATTTAAAGCCCTGTAGTTTTAGAAATAAGGGGGGTGGGGAATGGTAAATTTTCACCTACTTCCCTAAATAACTTCCAAACTACTTATCTTAAAATTCTAAAAACAAAAAAAACAAATTTAAGATTCTTAAAATTCTAAAAACAAAAAAAAAACAAATTTAAGATTCTCACAATGAGCCCTTGTATTTGATATATCACATGATATAGTTTGCAAAACCCTTTTAATATTCATTTATATATCATTTATTTACGTTACATGTCCGTGTTGCGGTCACCGACTTACATATGTGTATCAAATTTCAATTCAATCGTCCCGTAGTTTCGGAGCAAATTGGCTGTGACAGACGGACAGACAGACAGACAGACTGACAGACGCACGAGTGATCCTATAAGCGTTCCGTTGTTTCCTTTTGAGTTGCGGAACCCTAAAATGATTAATAACTAGCAAAATAGGACTTACATTTTTACACGTACTTTGCTACGTCATATTTTTGATACGGACTTATAAATACGGACGCAGATTACGAGTATGTATTAATTTAAAGTCTGGTAGACACTAGGCGTAAATTAGCAGACAACTTTTAAGCCTTCCACACACCAAAAGCGGGTCGTGCTTTAGGAAATAAATAGGAAGCCTTCACATCAATGAGGGCACGACCCGCTTTTGGTGTAGCTTTAGATTTAAGATATGCGTTTCACTGACGCAAGCGAGATTGCGGTTACAGCTGGTGCATTCTAAACCTCGAACAGGCCGAATCGAAGAGTCGAATATCAAATTTAACTTTACTGTTATTCCATACTACATCCAATACTAATATTATAGAATGCGAAAGTAACTTTGTCTGTCTGTTACGTTTTCATGGACAACCGCCCAACGAATTCGAATGAAATTCCACAAATATCTTTTGAGGTCTGGCGAAGGATACTTGTTATCGCTAAATTGCGTTAAGAGGACTGTGAACCAACGGCAAAAATCACCCTTTATATACAAAAGGCGATAACGATTTCTGCCCCTTAAATTTTAACCGATTCTGACCAATTTTTGATAGGTTGTCAGTCAGAACAAAATCTAGGTTTTTTGAATATTGTTCAAAGATCAACAAAGTCAAATAATCACCGACATTAGTTTTGTATGAGAATACTAAAACAACAATATAACTAAATTTATTAATTTTAGTCAACAAAATCAAATCGTTTTGACCTAGATTTTGCTCTAACTCACAACCTATCAAAAATTGGTCAACATCGGTTAACATTTAAGGGGTGGAATTCGTTATCGCCTTTTGTATGAAAAGCCGTAGGTTCGCACTTCTCTTAAATAAATGCTACGCAGACTAAGCCGCGAGCAGGAGCTTGTATTATTATAATAAACCAATTCCTCAATAAACAGGCAGGTACAACGTAACGGTTACAAGATTTAATTTATCGCATACATTGAGCGTTCAATATGTAAATAAAAGTTGTTAAATTATAGTAAAACTTACGCAATACTCATAAATATAACTAATCGTTAGAATTCGATTATCTTACGGGTTTTATCGATAGTAACATACTTTCCCATGTTTAAATTAATACATCCTATGATGACGCGGTTAGCCTAGTTGGTAGTGACCCTGCCTCCGAAGCTAGCGTCCCGGGTTCGATCCCCGGTAAGGGCAAAGATTTGTGTGATAAGCACGAATGTTTGTTCCTGAAAGTCTTGGATGTTTCCTATGTATTTAAGTATTTATTTCTCTATATAAATATGTATATCGTCGTCTAGTACCCTACTGGAATTCGGTGTGACCATTGGGAAAATAGCGAATCTGCCATACACTTAGGTACTGCCAATCTGCCAAAACCTGACGAACACCCTTAAGAAAAATACCATAAATGTGCCACTTAATTTAATGCCCTCTATGAATTGAATCAAATGGAGCCTATTGCATAAGTAATTTTTACTTGTAATAAAAGCGGAAGCCTCTAACTGCCGCCTGCTGTCTATTGGGCTAGCCTTTAGCTTCTGCTTCACTTGCCTAAGAACGCGTCCAAGGCTACTTGCTTCCCTGCGACTTCTGAATTTGAAACCATAAAACACTGACTTGGGCCGTCATGTAGATTATTTAAATGTCTCATTACGATCACAAGAAGGTCAGTGCAGTTCTCATGTATTGTACGGCTAGCGGCACTCTTGCGCAGATCGGTGTGCTGTGTGAATCGGGATTAACTGATGGCTATCAATTAGATGAGAGATTGTCTTTAACTGCAATTTGCGTGAGGAAACCTGCATACGTCTCCGAAGTTGGGACGACATGGTTAGCCTAGTTGGTAGTGACCTTGCCTGCAAAGCTAGCGGTCCCGGGTTCGATCCCCGGTAAGGGCAAATATTTTTGTGATGAACACACACGTTCATTCCCGAGTCTTGGATTAAGTATTTAAATATATGAAAATATCGTGTCACGGTGATCGTGCTCGCAAGCCTAGGAAACGGCTCGACCGGTTATTATTAATTTTTTTATGTATATTTGGTAGGTATGAGGGGAATAGGACGTAAAGTATATTTCATACCGGTAGGTGATTAGGGTGTCCACGCGGACGAAGTCGCGGCCGGAATAAAAATGTATATCGTCGTCTAGTACCCGTAACGCAAGTCTTTAGAGCTTACTTTAGGACTAGATCGATTTGTGTAAAGATTGTCCCCGGATTTATTTATTTAAGTTATTCAAAGATGAGTGTGAAGTCTCCAGTCCGCACTGGGCTCGCGCGGGAACTATCCGCCCAGCCCTCACACAACGAGGCCTGTGCCCAACAGTGGGACGTACATACGAAGGACTAAAACCTTTATTTAATTACTTTACCTTACCTATCTACATCTAATTATGCACATTCACGACATTTCTTTTTACAGCAGCAATAAAAAACAATTCTATAGTCTAGAATCCGTGTGTAACAAAAACATTGCTAGTGGCGAAAAAAAGCAAAATCAAGTTTTTAAAAACATAAAAACAATGCCAACAGTGTAAAAATCAGTTGTACACATTTCGAATTCCCGTGAGAACTCGACACGCCCGCTGAAGAAGGAGGGAAAAGAACAAAATGCCAGATACGCTGTTCTTGTCGACGGGCGTGAGCCTGGGCCTGCTGGCTGGGGTCGTGTCAGGAGTATGCTATATCATCACCAATGGACTCACGTGGCCCAAGTAAGTGTAGATTAAAAATAACAATGTAATGCAGTATGTTCTTATTCTTATTTGTATGTATCTGCCTATCTGCGCTGGGCCTCTATGCGACTTTGCCTAAGCCTTATCGCAGATTATTCTGCTGCAGTATCGTAACTCTTATTTACTTGACAGCAAAGGCGGTAACATTGTCAAAAACCATACGCAATATTGCGCAGGCAATGTCGAATAGAGGCCCAGGACTAAAAGCTATCTCGTATGTATGGAATACAGATGCAACGGATATCCGGTTACTATCTGGTATCCGGCCTATCCGACCATAATTTTACTATCCGGCCGCATACCGGATAGAAAAAGCTTAGATCAGAAATAGGATAAAACAAATAAAAAGCCCTCAGAAATAAACAAACTCAATGTCAGTTATTTATTACATTAAAACGTAGCATATTTTTATTTAAACATAAAAATTCACGTAAGACCACGTTTCGAATATTACCAATTGACATAATAAAGTGCGTAATGAACCTAAAATTACAATTCGTAACAAATTGAAACTTGCTCGCCGCGCGACGACAGTCAATCAGTCAATTGACAGTCAATCCACACAACCAATAAAGAAAAAAAAAGAAAAATGGTGGTGTTTGTGTCCTCGCTGCAGTGAATGGGACACTGGCTCAGCATAATGCTGAGATGTTAGACACCTGCAGCGCTGTTTATCTCATTTACTTTTTTATTTTCACTAGCGACGTCTATTATATCGACCCTTTTTTACAAATAATTTGAAAGCGCATTCAATTTACGTAACATTAATACCAGTAAAGTTTACTACGTGGCGCTGTATGTTGCCATTCTGGCGTCGCGTTGCCCGCGTGCCTTCGCGAAGATGTCACCGGTTACCGATAGATGGCAGTAAGAACCAGTTTTTATATATTTTTTTCATTATTATGATGCGTATGCGACAGAATAATTATGTACTATTACGATAGAACCGCACACTGGTGAAGAACAGAATTTAAGGTAAGTAAACTAGAGTCTCTTCATTTCAAATACATGTTTGAATCCGTTCTTACGCGTTTGCAGGTTTCCTTACGATATTTTGAGTTAGCGCTGTACAGATGTAGTGCATCATTAGTTTCCATCGTATTTTATCGGAAAACTTCGTATTTATCGTGCTCTCTCAGTTAGCTTCAGTACCCATCATACCACCGTAGGGGTAGGTCGCATTCAGCAGCCAATATATATATAGAGTGGCTATTACGCAATTCAAATATTCGCCGTAATTTCGGTTATATTTACGGTTTAGGAATATAAAGTTTGTATTAACATACCGAAACCTCAGAATAGAAGAAAACACTTAGGTGCTCCAGTCCAGGAAATCATATTTAACATATACCTGTATTTTTTATCAGAAAATAGCAAATTCGGAAATAGCAACGATTTTCAATATTTTGGCAAAGTTCAACAACGAATTTCAGATGCAACGGGCATTTCTCGACCAACAATAAGAAAACTAATAAACAAGGAAGAAGATAACAAGAAAAATAAAAATTCAAATCCTAATAATGTTAAGTTAGGTAGACCACGCAAAATTTTCTGCCTAGATCTTGATGACTTTGATTACGCAGTAATACGACGTATGGTTTATAATTTCCATCTGATTTATAAACTAGTTCCTACGATCCAGGCCCTAAAGTCCAAATTGATGGAAACGATGAATTTTAAAGGCTGTGATTTTACATTATGAAAGGTACTTCGCCAAATGGGTTTTCGATTCAAGAAAAGTACAAACAATAGAAGAATGCTGATGGAAAAGGATGACGTAAGACTAAAAAGAGTAAAGTATCTGGACTTAATAAGAAAGTATAGATCTGAAGGAAGAGATATTGTGTACACGGACGAAACATATGTTCATACGTCCCATTTAACAGGAAAATGATGGGCGGATCCCACGGATAAAGGAGTGAAACAGTTAATTTCAAAAGGCTAACGTGCCAAAGGATTTGTTCCGGGTGCTCTGCTTATGTACAAGTCTACTGATAAGACCGGTGATTATCACGATGCGATGAATAATGTAAATTATGAAAAATGGTTACAAAATCAACTTATTCCCAACTTGTCTCCAAATTCTGTATTAGTAGTGGATAATGCTGCTTATCACAATAAATATGTGGAACGCCCACCCAACTCTAATACAGCAAAGCCGCTAATGATAAACTGGTTAGAAAAATATAATATTCCCTTTGATTCATCATTAACCAAGGTACAACTGTATGAAATTATTTGTCGTCATAAACAAGACTGTGTAGAATATTCAATAGACAAGATTTTACATCAATATGGACATACAGTATTAAGGTTACCGCCATACCATCCCCACTTCAACCCAATTGAAAACATATGGTCCCAGATAAAAGGTTACGTATCAAAAAGAAACATAGATATGAATATGACTACAGTAAAGAAATTGATTCAAGAAAAAATTAATATGATTGGCCCGGATGAATGGAAGAAAGTTTGTGATCATGCCATCAAATGTGAAAATGAATATCGTTCACAAGAACACTCGATGGATGATCATATTGATAGAATTGTCATTCACGTCAATGAAAGTACTGACGATGACACGTCTGAGTGTAACTCCGATTGTGAAATGGAAAATATTGATCCAAATATTCAATAGGGAATATTAATATTTTTATAAGTTCGTAATGTTTTAAGTGCGTAGCGTCCTGAGTTTTATTATTTTAAATATTTCAAAATACGTATGCGTTTTTTTGCTGCATTTTATGTTAACGTAAGGAGAGTGTTTCGTTTACGAATGACAATAAAAATACCACTTACCTATGAGTGTATTTCTAAGTTTCTTAGGGTGGTTATAACATCTCTATATTATACAGTGCCATATGCTTTCATTTTTCATTTTGACATTTGACACTAAATAATAAAGTTTCACATGAATGAATATAAACATGTCACTCATTTAATACAATAATTAATTGACACTTGGGGTCCCGTCGTCTTCCGATTGAGATCCGAGTTTTACCGATGGAAACATATTATTCACTATATCTGTATATCAATACACTATCAAATTGCGTCAAAGTGAATCGCACCATATTGCGAGGTGACGCATTCAAAATCATATTTTAATTCAATTCTCGAGTGCGTCGTAAAAAAAATATATGCGGAAGGATAAATTGCAAATATTATTCATATATTTTCATGACTTCCGCTTACAATTCTTAAGTATAACCATTGACATTGAAAGGATCCGGTTAATATAAAAGTTTCACTAAGCGGGCACGTTTAAGAAATACATGGCTGAATTCTTCTTAAAGCTCTTTCACATAGCGCCATTTTCACGTGCAGTAGTCGCGCAAAGGCCCTGTCGCTATTTACAGTGTGTACTGATAATAAAATGACAACTTATACCAGAGGTTTGCTCCAATCAGAGACCTCGCGATGACTCTATAGCACGATTACATGAAAACCCCCTCTTAATGGGGGATCCCTCGTCTCCCCCGACCGATTCTGCACATGTTCAAACCTAATAATTGTATGTCTTTTCTATTTTTTTTTACCGGCAGCCATGTAAGATGTAAGGCCATCGGCGCTCATTTTACGTGACGCAACCTACATCTCCATAAACTGTTACTATGCAAAAAATCACGTCGATCCGTTATTGCGTTAAAGAAAGAGAAACCAACAAACATACTGTCGCATATATAATTATATTAGTGGGGATAGTGGGGGATTGGCTACTCAGCTTGTGCGAAAGGGATGAATGCTTTATGTGCACGAGAAACATTAAGAGGACTGTGAACCAACGGCAAAAATCACCCTTTTCATACAAAAGGCGATGACAATTTCCAGCCCTTAAATGTTAACCGATTTTGACCAATTTTTGATAGGTTGTCAGTCAGAACAAAATCTAGCTCTATTACGTTTTTTGTATGAGAATTATGCAACAGCAATAAAACTGAGTTTATTGATTATAGTGAAACAACCAAAACGTATATTTTGTTCTGACTGACAACATATCGAAAACTGGCGCCTCATTCGGGAACGCTAAGTGATTCTGTAGCGACTCGTAAGCCAGATTTCTCATCTCGCTCTTACGCATTACGCGTCGTGCGGAAGAGTGGGATGAGAAATCTGGCTTATGAGTCGCTACAGAATCACTTAGCGTTCCCGAATGAGGCGCCTGGTTAATCGGTTAACATTTAAGGGGTGGAAATCATTATCGCCTTTTTTATGAAAACCCTTAGGTTCACACTCCTCTTAATGCGATGTAAACTCGGCCTAAGAAAGGATTTGTAGAAAAAAAAGGAAACTGCCGTTATTTTAATATGCCATACGACACGCCACTAGTTTTAATTATTTATTCACAAGTACGTAATAGTTATAATTACTCACGAATTTATTCATTTTAGCATTGGCAGATGGCTATCATTCTACATGGTACAGTTTCGTCACATCCGTGGCCATACGATTATTACAACACAAACGGTTTAGTAATTGTACGCCGACCGTGACAGCCGAACGAAAACAATATTAGATTCATGACGAACAAACACCTATTTTCTTTTTATGGCAATAAAATGGCTAGAAAATAACAATCTGTCCATAAATGTAAGTAAAACCAAATGTGTCCAGTTTAGAACACGCAGAGGGCAGATAAAAGACATTAAAATAGCATATAAAGGAGATGTTGTCAACAATGATCACCATGTTAAATTCTTAGGTATACACTTAGACGAATGTTGTAATTATAAGATGCATGCTGAATCTGTTTGTAAAAAAATAAATAGATTTGTGTTTCCATTAAGAAGACTTAGACAAACTGTATCGAGGGAAGCTGCCATAGTGGCATATCATGGCCATGTTATGTCAGCGCTTCGTTATGGTCTTGTTATATGGGGACATTCGGTTGATATGCAAAGAGTGTTTGTAGTCCAGAAAAAATGTATTAGGGCAATATTTTCAATGGCACCTCGAGACTCTTGTAAACCTATGTTTAAATGTCATAAACTACTGTCTCTTCCTTGTCTATATTTATATGAGATATCAGTATTCGTATATAATAATTTACATTATTTTAAGAAGAACTGTGACGTTTTCGACTATAACAATCGTTCATCCAGACAAGGCAACCTGCTGTTTCTGCCTAGAACTCGTCTCGCACAAACTTCGCGGTCCCCCTACTCGATTTGTATAATAAGCTATATTTTTTTAATAAGCTACCGAACCGCATTAAAGAGCTCGCTTTTATACAATTTAAAAAGAAACTCTTTGAATGGCTGTGCGAATCATGTTTTATACTGTAAAAGAATTTTTTAATAATAGGAATATCTGATTTTATACTACAATTTCAAATTAATAATTATTATGTTGACTTATTTATATTTTTATGTTTTAATCAAATCAATCTGTCATAATCACAATTTTTTTTTTTTTTTTTTTTATTCTAAGATTATTATTTTTTAAGTTAAGTTAATTCTATAATTTATGTGCATTGTAATGTAATTGTAGAATTTATTAATTTTATATTTGCATGCTTATCATGGCAAAGTATGGTGATACTATAAAAATTGTGTAACATCTATGAACCCATATTTATCAGCAAATAAATAATTCATTCATTAATTAATTCATTCATTCATTCATTTATGAAGCCTATCAATCCCTCATAGTACAATTTGAATGTAGATCTGACATATTAACAAGAGTGTGAACCTATGGCTTTTCATACAAAAGGCGTCTAACTCACTTTGATACTGCAAAATATAATCGCAATTTATCGTTTTAACAGTCGCAAAATTTTCATCCTATACGTGTCCGTGTCGCCACCGCAAACTGACAGAAAAAAATTATTAAAAACCGGCCAAGTGCGAGTCGGACTCGCGCACGAAGTGTTCCGCACTTTTATCTATAATCTTGCAAAGAAATCACGTTCGTTGAAAGGGAGACCCCTTAAATATTTATTTTATTCTGTTTTTTAGTATTTGTTGTTATAGCGGCAACAGAAAAACATCATCTGTGAAAATGTCAACTGTCTAACTATCACGGTTCATGAGATACAGCCTGATGACAGACGGACAGACAGACGGACAGCGGAGTCTTAATAATAAGGTCCCGTTTTACCCTTTGGGTACGGAACCCTGAAAAAGACATCGGTGAAATTAGCTGGATATTTTGTCATAATTTATAATTCAGACAACACCGGTTAACCTTTTCAACACCAATGACGGATATATCCGCACCACTGGTTCACCGCCATTGACGGATATATCCGTCAGGGCATACAGGGCAAAAGAGTCCTTCACTAGTTTGACGTAAGGTTGAAATTCGTGTTATTTCTAAGACCTGCTTGGCGCTGAAGAGGTTAAAGCTCCATTTACAAATAATAGAGTACACGTAAACCAATGGTGAACTAAGCCGTTATGATCATAGACAATTGACATAGAGGCCGGTTCTAATGAACAACGGAATCCACCACTGGCTGATTAATGATGATATAAAAACATACAGAAGCGAAAGACCCTTGATGCATCAGTTTAACTAAACTATCCACGGCCAGTTAGGGCCGGGATGTATGACGCAATTTGTAAAAATATACATTAAGTATTGAATATAATAATTGTGGCAGCTCTACTTCAGTATACAGATTTACAAACTGTTGTTTAGTATGTCTATTTTATTTAGGTATGTAGTGTAGCTGGTGTCTTGAATTAAAAATAAAAACTATTTGATAACTTAACCGTGGTTTATTACGAACTGGACGTTCAAGTGGACGATTTTTTACTGTAATGATTAATGACAGTAAACCATACAATTAAAGAGTGTCTCATCTATTCAGATACTTATTCTCACGTCATAGGCCGTATCACCCATATGTTGCGATACGCTACATTGGCCACCTGTCATAAGTCAAAAGGGAGGTTTTTGAACGCGCGAGTGAACCGCATACTTACATGACCCAGTGGCCAAAATTGGAATTACTATCACCACATACTAATTTCACGGCCAGGTGCGATCGCAGCGCCGCACTCACCGGCACGGGAAAGTTTGTGGCGGTATACATAGCCAGTCAGTTCGCGCTAATAGCAATTTCGAACGCATTTTCGGTGGCCATTTTAAATTCCTTTTTTTTAATTAATTCAAGGCCTTGGAAGTGAAGGTTAATTTTTAATTTTGTTTTCGCGCGTGCAGTGTTTTGTGTCAGTGGTTTTGGTTATTTTAAGGTGATTGGATGACAGTTTTTAAAGGTAACAGATGCTAACTTATAACTTTCATTGCTTTCGAAGTATCAATAATGAGTTATTTGGCAAATTTCCTTAAGAGCATGATTACCTAGACGTTAGTTTTATTTTATTTTTGTTAATGCGTAAGCTGTTGGTGTATCTATTTGAATAAATAAAAATAAAATAATTTTGAATCTAACGAACGAATGTTAGGAGCTTATTTATGAGTTATCCACGTTATAGTCCATAATGAATTTAATCAAACCATTCCTGGTTCATAAAAACGATGTCAAGTTAGCTATGCTCATAAACATATTTTTTTCAATGCTAGAATAAAATACAAAACTATATGTCGCTGTTAATCATTAAATTAATGTGTATTTGTGTAGTATCATTATCCCAAAAACTATGCAACATCGGGTTAGGTCGGCAAAAAAAAAAACAAAACCGAAGAACGATAAATACCTAACACGTGATATTTTTATAGGTGAAAATCATACAGAATTAAAACGATAATTTATAAAACCCAAATGGTTCCGATGTATATATTTTATAAGATTTGGCCCTCGATTTCATACATGTGGCTCCTCGTACTGTAAATTTTTCGGGATAAAAATTAGCCTAGCCCCCCGAACCTCCAACAATCTCAACGTACAATAACACGTTTATCTCCTGCGTTTTAAACATGAAAGGACAAACTCCTCGCATTTGTAACATTAGTTGGGATCAGGATGATCCAATGAACTACAAAACTTACGGTTAAGAGACTGACGTTTAAATACAATATTTTTTTAGAAAAATACCGCTTATTATGATCATTTCTAATATCTTTTAACGCAAATTGCTTAACATTCGTAACTCAAATAATGACCCCCAGCGGCCCTAGGAAGGTCGACACAAGGATAAGTTGAACTGTATTATCTCTAAGTGCGTCTCTCTCACACTAGTGCTGACGAAAGAGATGGAGAGATAAACGGGTTTAACTTATCCCCGTGTCGGGCATGCTAGGCCCGCTGCACGGCTCTACAGCGGGGCACCTGCGGCCCTCGCAAGGTTGACACAAGGATAAGAGTTATCCCCATCTTATCCCTCAATGCATCTCTCTTTAGTATGTGAGAGCAAGTCCCGAAAACCACAAAATGGAATTGCATAGACATCGAATTTTTTCAGGGGTTTTACAATAAACTATGCGGTCCATGCAACTTTGGCTAATAAACGCTTTGGTGAACTTGGGGATAAGTGCCCGCAACGGCACCAGCAAGGCTGTCACGAAGATAAGAGTTATCTCCATCTTATCCCTCAATGAATCTCTATTTAGTATGTGAGACACGCATTAAGAGATAAGATAGATGGGTATACATTATCCTCGTGACAGCCTTGCTGGGGCCGTTGTGGGCACTTATCCCCAAGTGCACCAAAGCGTTTATTAGCCAAAGTTGCATGGACCGCATAGTTTAAAAAACCCCTGAAAAAATTGGATGTCAATGCAATTCCATTTTGTGGTTTTGGAGACTTGGACTTGATTTTTCAAATTGTAACTAAATTGACTATCGAACCACAAGATCAATTTGTCTTGAAATGTTGTGAATTTTGAAATTATTAGGATCTGAATCAATATAACGCTTCGTTCATGAACTCGCTGGCGAGCCTAACTAGACCTGTCAGTGAATATAAACTACATGTGCGTGCGTGTCTAACTAAGATCTTGGTCGTATTTCGACGCAGTCGGCCACGGACGTAGGTACGTAACTCCGCATAATGCATACGAACACGCGGGTCAATTTATGATTGTCAGATGAAATGAGTGACAAAATCAGTGACGAGAAGTAGACGAGAGAAAATAAAATAGCAGTCCAAAATAAAAATTAACAAAAAAAACATAATTGCAGTAACACCAACAATGAACCCAGAACAAATACGTAATCGCATTTCGCAATTCGCCACTTCCCAACGGCACGTTTTTACAACTCTCACCCAAAAACCAACTCCGTGCTAGTTAATTGTAAATAATTCGTTGACACTGTGTCAACAATTGAAGCTGTTGGGTTTAGTTGGAAAGCGGATGCGTGGAAACAATGGTACGTGACATCGGTTTGGTTCGCCAATTACGTCGGTGTGACGAGGGATTATGAGCAAAATCACTGACGGTAATGAACTATTTAATGTTGTATTAACTATCTAATGGTTATAAAAGTGCACTTGAAGTAATAGACACTGTCATGTAACATACTAAACGTTATAAAAGATTCCGACGAATTGAAAACCTCCTTTTTTAACCGACTTCAAAAAGGAGGAGGTTATTTTATGTAGGTATGTTCTCGCATAACTTTTTAGCCCGGGAACCGATTTGGATAATTCTTTTTTTGTTGGGATTGTTTGAAGTTGATTAAAAAAGGCTCTTTTCGCTTGCATGCATGGAAAAAATTATGTCTTAAATCTAGACAATGTCGCATTGGTCAAGACAATCCGTAATTTCCATATAACGGAACATATATTTTCTTGGATCAAGAATATATTCTTGTGGGGAGTAATTGTTTTTTTTGCTCAAGATTATTATTCTCAGGTTAAGTAAATATATTTTTACATTTAAACAATACTTATTTCCATTTCCATAATCTTGAATCAAAAATGTTTTTTTCGTGTAGGTATAATTAAACAAATCCTTATAGCGACCAGCGGCCCTAGCATGGTTGACCAGAGGATAAGTCATCCCCATCTTATCTACGCAGTAAGGGATAAAATGAGGATAAATTATCCTCTTGTCAATCTTGCTAGGGCCGCATAAACCTCAAATGATAAGCAAGTTTCTAAAATGCAATAGTTATGAAGACTTCATAAGTCCGTAACCGCTAATAAAAATGAAATAATATTTATCATATGTGACGAAAATTCGCTTTCGTTTGTTACTGCTACACAATTAGTTACAAATTTATGCGGTTAAAATAATTTTATTGCTAATTAGCTGCGACCGCGGCTACGGTCGCTCAAAGCCATTGGATGGCTCCAACGGCTTTGAGCGACTTTGGGTGGCCCCAAAGTGACATATGTGACGTCTGCTAAGACTTTCAATACAAGACAACAGATGGAGCGTCACGCTGCGGTAGCGCCGCGCTACCGTGACCTTTCTGGATCTTTTTTGTATGGCCGATTGCAATGAATCCAAGATGCTAACTTTTACCTTCAGAAATGTCAATAATTTCTGATACTGTGATCTATTTCAAGAAGCTACAAGTTAAAATGTTAGAGTCAGAAACTGATAACACTCCGAAGTAAAGTATGGGATCTGATATTGTCAATGAATGAGACGAACGGTCAATAATTCGAAAAACGAGTTAACTTGATTTTATTTCATTTATTCATCCCCGCTCATAGTGTTTTTTGGCCCTAAAAAAGTGACATGTTCTTTTTGACACGGAAACAAAACTATGTCGCATACAGATTTTTGTAAAAAAAAAAAAAGATTTTGTGTCCGTTTTTGGGGTGACAAAGAAAAATGGTTATTCCTCAAAAACTACTTGGAATTGAACCGCGGGAGTTTGACATATACATTTAAAATGAAGAGCTTTGTAGAACTATGCAAGAAAAAGAACATGTCACTTTTTTAGTGCAAAAAAAAACACTGTGCCTCTGTAAATTTTTTTGTAAATATATATATATATATACAGACACGACGTTTCTTAGATAAAAAATATTATTATGTAGGATAATCTTATATTTATAAAAAATATCTTGCGGGGCAGTCTTTAGGGACTGCCGATAGACGTGAAAACCCAACTTACCCAAAAATTACACATATAAACACAGTATACATACATATAACTCATGGAAAGCGTTCGGTGACGCTGACGCGAGTTCCATGATTTTTGTTCACCCAAAAAGTGCTCAACGCACCTAAAGAAGTTTTTACTTCAATAAATAAATAGTGAGGTGAAAGGAAAATCAATTTGGCTTCGTTTTGTTAATATTTATTTATTTAATTCTTTCTTTTATCGGATATAACTGAACATTGTAGAATCAAATCAGTATTCTCAAAAGCATAACGATTGTGATATCACATTGATATTCGTCTGGGGTCACGCTTCCCGACTTCCGGACTCGTGCCATCCGGGCAGGAGCGTCAAACCTCCGATGACTCAACAATTCAGTATGCAATGTTACTCACATATAGCCGAACATAGAAATACACATATACGTAATAGTAAGGAACTGCTCAACACGCGATATTCACTTTTTCGGTGTCAAAACGCAAGTGTGGCATCATTGCACAGGCACACTTATTTAGTAGTAACCATTGCCAACCTCGAATTCTTATTTAATTCAAGAAAGGCCTATTATTGCTTGGTGCATAAAACTCAAGCGATAAATGCGTATTGTCTCATTTACATGCAGCCGAAGTGAGCAGGGAAGTGGGCACGGAAGTGGGCAGCGCGAGTATGTAAATGGGTCACTACTGCTCCTGCCGCTGCTACTCGCGTCACGGCGCGCAGTGAGTCAGGAAGCAGCAGGCAAACACCCACTGCCTTCGAAAGTAGTATGCGGGAATTATTTCTGGCAGCGCGAGCAGCAGTAACAGTGGCTGCATGTACTTAGATGAGGTATTAGAATCAGGCAAAATAAGCCTCTATTGCCTCCTCTACGCGTCGACAGCATCTGCCGATGTGTTGACCGATCGCGAATTTATCCGCAGATACGTTTGCTGATCGACCTGCTGATACATCTGTCGATGTGTAGCGGAGGCATAAGACAGCGGCAATAGAGCGTGGTGTAGTCAGAGAGTTCTTCGTAGTTTATAAACATGAAAATAGATGGCGTTACCCAACCGAACTAAGGTTAATTCACGTTTCCATACAAATATATACCTACTGATAGACTATGCGAGTCAGATATTTGGTAATAGTATTGGTGTTCTACCATAATGAAGTGACATAGAGCTTGGACCGGAAGGTAAACAAACTCTCTTTGTAACATGAACAAAGCATTAAGTATACTGCGACCGTAATCGATGAAGCTGATAGGGACACAGTCATATGCGAGGGTGAGACAGAACACATTTAAGTATAATTGAACTGAATTGTGCAACTTAAATTGATTGATATTCAAAATATTATGAGGATAATCATATCTAAATGTAGGACTTTTTCATAGTCAATTAGAACCGCTTTTTAATTTAAAATGGCACCTCCGATTAGACATGAAATAAATGCGACTAGGTTCTAATGCTCTACATTTGCGTAGGCTGACAGTATGTAACTAATACTACTGGCAAGTAATAAGTGCTGAGTGCTCTCTGCTAAGTAATTAACGGTTAAGCTAACCTCATACATACAGATTTGCAACGTGAAATTTAAATACGGTTCAATGTACTAGGGAATCATTTAAAATCAGGTTATTTTTCACGTAAATACAAATTTGTATCATACTATATAGTTACTTAAGTTGAAATTTTAATGCATGTATGTGGTCGATAAAACGCCTCTGTCCGGATAAGGGTTAAACCTGAAAAGACGGCGAGACTGCAGCGCACGCTGTGTACAAACACGAAATGGTGACTTCATCAGTTAACGCACATACCTAACACTTACCTTCGATTTGTATCGAAATGTAGGTGGCATCACCCAAAGCTACGTATCCATGTACAGCTTGTGCCACATTGGATTCCAGCCTTTAAGCAAACATGGTAGATCGAGGTGTTTACATTGACATTGATTTGGATTTAGGTATACTCTAGTATAGAATAATAACGCCTGAATGACTGTGTGGTACAACATCTTTTGAGTAATTGCTATGATATTTCTTCAGGCGCTAGTTAATAACTATCTACTATATAAAAATAAGTCGGGTTTTCCTTCCTGACGCTATAACTCCAGAACGCACGAACCGATTTCCACGGTTTTGCATTCGTTGGAAAGGTCTCGGGCTCCGTGAGGTTTATAGCAAAGAAAAATCAGGAAAAATTTCAACAGAAAAGCGGGAAAATCTTTTTTCACATACAGCGCCATCTCTGATACATAGCTACACCAAACGAAATGTTACATAAAACGAAGCCATCTGGTGGCGAAACGGAGTTCGCCGGGTTTGCTAGTAGTATCATAGATTTTTCGTAATAAAGATATTGTAAATATATATTTACCATTATTTATAACTCTTTTGATATTAATTAATAATAATATTATATAACAATTTATCATTTATTTCGGATTGCTCCATAATTATTATATTAGAATTAAGTAGGTACGTTCGATTTCTCGTTCCTTATCGATGCAATACGAACTGCGGAGATACGCTAACTGAATGCTTTTTTGTTCAAAATAAAGATTTAACTATAGCTAGCAAAAATCTACACTACCAATAACCATACCCTATTAATAGTTAATTAAATGTTAGCAGCTAACCCGCGAGTTTCGGCTTACCCAGGCACTCAAGTATTTTTTTATCTATGGTATATCTTAATTGGCTGGTTAGCTGAGCCACGCGGGTTAGTTGGGTAACATTTAACTCACTACCTAGATGAATAGGGTATAGGTATCGTATTTCCCCTCAGACTAAATCTTCGGTAGCATTAATAACAGCATAATAATGATGAGCTAGCAACCAGCTTTCCCCTTGCACCTTCCCCAACTTTCCCCGTATTCTCCTAAATCCCGTTAAGCCTTCTTCCCGCCCTTGCCGGGCGCTGGCGGCTTAATAATGGGCGAGTCCTCACTCACTCCTGTGACTAAGAATCTCTTCACTTTAGCCTTGAGTTCGAGGTAGAGTTGGTTCTCGTGGTTGAGCTGGGGTAGAACTGAGATGCGTTTATCTGTTTCCTAGGGGCAAATTGATATAATTACTACATGATTAGGGCAATCAGAATTTGAGGGGATATTTATTAGGTATAGGTTTAAAAGTACTTAAGAGATTTTTTTATGATAACTATTTTTTTGAGTTTCGCACCTCAAAAGGAAAAAACGGGACCCTTATAGAATAACTCGTGTGTATGTCTGTCTGTCACAGCTAATTTGCTCCGAAAGTTCTGGACCGATTGAGTTGAAATCTGGTACACATGTAAGTCTGTGACCACAACACGGATGCGTAACGTAAATAAATGAATTTAAAACATGGGGGCCACATTTGGGGGGGTAATTAAAGTATTAAAAAAAAAGTTTTGCAAACTATATCGTGAGACACATCAAATGAAAGGGTTCGTTATGAGAAACTTAAATATATATTTTTTTAGAATTTGAAAAGAAATAGTTTGGAAATTATTTACGAAAATTGACCATTCCCCTGCTTATCTCAGAAACGACTTGGCCTAAAATATGGAAAAAAAAACACACAAAATAGTTCTTTACCTAATAGATTACAGGAAAACCTATTAGAAGTCTATGGTATTTAAAGTAACGTAGGAAATTTCAGATAATCATGTACGGAACGGAATCATCTCCTTCTTTTGAAAAAAACGTAGGTAAAGAGTGTATGGTTTGGATCCGAGCAAGGAGCCTATTTCTGAGTTCCGATTAATCGAAAGTTTTATTTTAATTATTATTCTAAATAGGCCTTTCGCTTGATCAAACCCTCACCTGATGGAAAGTGATGACGATTTACTCTTAAGGTTAATTAATAGGCATGGAACGGAAGGCAGATAGACGAGGCACCGAAACTAAAATGAAAAATCGTTCGCTTGTTTAGTGCACTTGTCTAGATTCAATCAGTCCAAATGGCTACCCAAGGCATCATGTCGGAATACGATTTAAGCCGCTTCGAGAGTGAAAAGTAAGCTACGAAATCGTATTTTTTTTAATTCGAAGTTAATATTAAGTGAATGACTGCCCGTATTTTTAGGGTTCCGTACCCAAAGGGTAAAACGGGACCCTATTACTCAGACTCCGCTGTCCATCTGTCCGTCTGTCACTAGGCTTTACCTTATGAACTGTGATAGTTAGACAGTTACAATTTTCACAGATGACGTATTTCTGTTGCCGCTATAACACGAAATACTAAAAAACACAATAAAATAAATATTTAAGGGGGCTTCTATACAACAAACGTGATTTTTATGCTGTTTCTTGCTCGATATTGATAATAGCAACAGGTAGACGCTTGAAATATTCACAGAATATTTAGTTATATATATTCTCTTTAAAAATAAATAATTAAATTAAAATAAAACAAATATTTAAGGGGCCCTAATACAACAGACATGAATTTTTGCCGTTTTTATAGATAATGGTACGGAACCCTTCGTGCGCGAGTCCAACTCGGAATCGAAAAATATGGTTTTCAGCATCACTTTCGTAAGCAACTTTCGAGTGTTCGAAACTTCCTTCAAGTATCCTCTATCAAAGAATATCTTGTTTTATTTTTAATACTTATATATTAGATTATGTACCTAAAATAAATAAATAATCTTATTTTTTCTTAGAGTTTGCGGTCCTGGTCATGGTATTGCCGTGAACTGCCCTGGTTCTCGATGTCCATTGCCAAGGATTTTCATTCTTAGTCTCTCGAAGCATCACAATTACACACGATGTGCTTCATTGTTTCTTCTTCTTACTTCCACATTCTATGAACTGTGCTGTCATAAAGTCCCACCACAGCTAAGAGATTTGTAACCCTGACCCCCTAGCACACTAGGTTTTATCGCATACGTAAAGAATTTATCTGCTTTATGTGCGCGATAAAGTCTAGGCCCTCTGAAGTGGTCCGTCAACTGGATGTAATTTAGGGAAAAGGATCCGATGCACAATAACTCCTTTTAAGATTTTAGACATTATATCGATAACAGATCTTAATTATTAATGGCATTTATTTTAGTTTGGATCTGTTTTCCTCAACATGATCCCATTATAAATCGGAATTGTTTTCTGCTGAGTTTCCCGAGTTTATTACAACTTTATTTAATACACCCATTAAATTAGCACCCGTTAAGTTTATTCGGAGATTAATAACTGCACAGGTAATTGTTTAAAAAAAACAGAGATTTTGCGTGCTCAGAATTGTAATTGCTCGGTCATGAGTAAACTCATGGTCAGGTCAGATCAGAATCTTATATATTAACAAGGAACTGCGAGTGTTCAGAAACTCCGTCTTTTTCCTATACGTATAAATAGTTGTTTTAATACCTATAGATATAAATGGTTTAAAATGAAGTGGCTTATCCCGTTTGTCGCTTAAAACTTCAAATCTACTTAACAAATAGTTCACAGTTCTTAGTCTGATACATAACACAAGGTTGTCATATTTTCTTAAATCGCAGTCCTTAGTCCCTGCCGCATTTTCCCGTGGTCCGCCATTTGGTGACCCCTGCATTATAACATGGTGCAGACAAGTGACTATACCACCTTTAAAACGATGACGTAGTAAGTCTTCTTATGTTCGAACTGGTCCGTGGCGTACGCGTAAGTCTCCAAATTGAACAGGCCCATCAGGGTTCCGGTCTCGTCGCAGAGATCAAACGACGTGAAGGTTCCCAGTCGGCACTTCTTCCGAATGTACTCCAGCATTATACGGACCTGAAACCCGAAAAATATTTTTGTTCACCAACACAAACAAACTTAAATTAAAACATGTGACAAAAAAAAAACAATATTTAATAATAAATTTGCGGTGAGATGGTTCAAAGTCGCCAGACTCTAATTTGGTGGCTTAAAATTTTGAAAAAATACAGAAAATAGTTCTTTACCTATACAGGACAGGAAAACCTATAGAAATTCTATGGTATTTAACCCTTTAAACGCCAAAAACCCCTAAAGTGGTCGTGTGCCGTCGTGCCCACCACAACCACAAAAAGGGTCGAAGTGAAGGTTTGAACATGAATAAAATCTATTATGAATTGCGTTTCTTTGTTTTTCTCTTTTCTTTATTTTTAATAACGCAACAGTGCTTGGCGTGTGAGTGATCACTTCATTCAAATATGAAAGCGTTCAAAGGGTTAAAGTATTAAAAGAAATTTCAGATAATCGTGTACGTAACGGAACCCTCTCTATGCGTTTAACTTGCACTTGTCCGTTTTTTTTTTACTTTAATTTAATTCATGTTGATCAATCCACTTTTCGTCCGTGCACAGCGTGCGCCGTAGAGGGTCTAGGCTTACATAGCAGTTAGGATTCACAAGCAGGCTCTTCTCCAAGGACAGATCTGTTTCAGAGTCAGTTCGTTGGGGAACCGTCGATAACTCGGGCGCATCTTTGTATACAACGTTTATAAACATGACGAAAACACCAATTTCTGGGAGCTTTGGTAAAATTATTAAGTATTTATAAACAATCGTGACAAAAAACGAAAGTGATCATACGCTCCGTGCCTCACAACTGTCACTTCCCTTTCAATAATTATTTAGTTTGACAATTAAGTTAACACCAAAAAGACTGGATATGTTTTGATTATAAGTGCGCTGACATTCGTATTCAAAGCTTGCTTTCCATAGGGCATGATATTTGATGAATACTTTTGTATATGGTTAGGTGGTGGAGAAATTCCTAATGTCTATTTCAGTTTTAATTATTCAAATTTAAATAAAACAAACTAATGGAATGAACCAGCGTAAGAACACTTCAACACAGACTAGGTACTAGATACAGATGTAGTGCATAATTAGTTTCCATCGTGTTTTATCGGAAAAGTTCGTATTTATCGTGCTCTCTCAATTAGCTTCAGCAGGCCCCCAATTCTTGGTGCATTCGAGATAATCTCACAATCGAAATTAAACGTCAGTGCATACAGTCATTTGACACAACTGTATGAATCTGACGTTTAATCTTGCAATCGACATTATCTCGAAAACATCGAGAATTGGGGGCCAGTAGCCATCATACCATGCTGTCATTTTTCATTTTGACATTTGACAGTATATAATAAAGTTTTATATTAATGAATATAAACATGTCACTCATTGAATACAATAATTAATTGGCACGTCGGGTCCCGTCGTCTTCCGATTGAGATCCGAGTTTTACCGATGGAAACATATTATTCACTATATCTGTACCTTCAAGCTGGACGCTTGATCCATTAACTTGATATTTTTGCTGTAAAATAAATATTGTTAACGAGCAGAAGGACGAAGCAGTTTTACTTTAGCTGCAAAGTGGCAGAAATAGTATGCTCTTAAAGTCTGTTCGCCGAGAGCTGATAAGTAAATATTATGATATCGTTTCGAAATAGCGACTGTCGCTTAACTATCGCAAACTGTATGACGGGCGTCGCTTATCGCCGCGCGCAATGAGTTTCGTAGTCCGAGGGACGCAGATGTTGGAAAGTGCAGAGTCGCGCTGGGCGGACGACGGCGAAAAAAATATATTTGATTTGTTCACATATACAATCGCCATATTGCAAATTTATGTCTCATATGTGCGCGTCAAATGTCACAGAAATCTGCACTCCCCGAAAAGAAACGAAAAAGGGATTTTTTTTTATCTACGACATGCTTAAAAGTCTTTGAATATACATGGATATGACGTGTCTTGTGTCTTTCTATAATACTTATGTGATTGGCTTTGAGTGTGTCGTTTGGGTGTTCGCATGTTGTTTTCTGTTTATAAGTACAGTTGGGCTATTCAATACTAATATTCTGTGAAAAATAATGCAATTTTTCCTTTTAATTTTATATTATCATCGGTAAAAATAATTAGCGGGCCGCTATTTGTAATGAGTTAAGAAGCCCTGCGTGGACCCGCCACGCCAGGAAGAGGAACTACTGGAAGGGATTGGAGGAGGCCTATGCCCAAAAATGGGTACCTCACGTACAAGAACCGATTATTAAAGACTAGTTATCTTTATTACTATTATTATTATCAATACTATTTTTACAAGAACATTTACGATTTTTTTTATGATAACTGAATTTTAATGTTCACATTTGAATGCACTGAATTTAAATTAATGTATTTATTACTACCAAATGATTTTTAATGGGTTATTTTTATTTAATGTTTTAATGTAATTCAATTAGTTTTTATTTTTTTTATAATTCATGCATTTATTGTTTCTTTATTTGAATTTTATTGTTAACTAATTTAAATTGTTACTTAACTGGTTCTAAGCATGCTTAACATAATTTGAATTTTCATTTTTAAGATCATGTTGATTAATGCATGTAAGGTATAATTATTATTATTCCGCTTTATTTTTTAAATTTTCTCATTTTTTACATTCTTTCATATTATAAAAAAACATTATAAAATAAAAGAATAGAAAAAACGGTGAACCACCGGCCGCGGAGCAGGGCCCAGGCGATCGGTGGCTAGGGCTGCAGAGAGAGGAACCTCCTGACGATGCGTGCAGAGTCCAGGAGTACCGCCTTCTGTATCCGGCCCTTGATCCAACCATCTAGCGAGAGCCTCTTGAGGTGTTGGTCGAGGCTCTTCGCTATTAGCCCGTTCACTGAAACCACTATCGGGACGATAATAATTATTATTATTATTTAGATTTTTGAGGAAATAAAGGCTATTATTATTATTATTATTATTATTAAGAAGCCCTGACTTTTTACTTTTTTATCAACTCTCGGCGAACAGACCTTAGATCCTCATCATACTCTAGTGTCAAGCTGCCTCTTCGCGTTACAGTACCGATAAAATCTAGATTCTTTGTCAAATAGATGACACATATGGCCACACTTTTTACCCAACTGCAGGGAAGCAAAAATTCGGGTTATTAAATCTTTATTCGTCGCACGTTCTTTTTGATGCAAATAAAGTCCAACAAAATTCCCATTTTCTACAAGGAATTTCGAAAATCTTTGACTGAAAATAGTCATATATAACCCTGCAATTGGCAATGCAACATTTTAAGAAAAACTCGATTTTAAAAACCAATCCCGTCGAGGTCGCAAAATAATTGAGGGATGACCTTCATAAAACACTCATTGTCTTTATTTTCCCTTCCTATTAACTCACTCATTATAATAGGGATATACTCGTAGCTATAGCCAGTGGTATATTAATATTAACTTTAATATTCATGTTATTTTACATCTAATATTTATTTTTAGTTTTAATGCGTTTTATATATTTTGAAATGTATGTAGGTTTGTATCTGGGCGTCCTGACGACCATACAAATGATGTTACATGCCTGTAATGGGTGCATTATATATATATATATATTTATATACACACAGGACTGCGTATTTGTAAATTTAAATTTAAGAAGTATTGGTTCTACCTAATAAATAAATAAAAATAACCCAGTGAGAGGCAAATCCTTAAATATATATATATATATAATAAATATGTAGAAATGAAGTGCTTGTTTATATATATTTTTTTTATAAACAAGCACTTCATTTCTACATATTTAGCTTTAATAATGTTAGAGAAATTGCTTCTGCCATACAGTCAGACTGACGGTCAGACGCAAAGAAACCATAAAGGATCCTATTGAATACGGAACCCAAAAAATCTTCCACCAGCCAGCGATTACTTTCTTTCCAAAAATAATCGTATCATAACATAACACGATCGATTTTCAAAGGTCAATCGCCGGCAGGCGGCCTTGACCGCAAAAGACGTTGCGTTCACTCAGTTTCCCAACTATGGAATCTAACCAAACGATTCATATTTCATAAGATAGGTTGCGCCAGCGCCGCGCAGCGTGCCCCGCTGAAAACGCTCAGTAGCTTTAATTTACCCGTGCGAATTACACGTACTATTATCGATATCGGTAACCGCGAATCAGCGAAACTGGTGATCAGTTAAACTCGACTCGATAGATCGATATCCGATATTTTTGACATCGGCAGCGTCATTTTCGGCAATTGCATTCAATCACGTATCAAGATACAAGAGAATTTCAGGAGCAATTCCCTACTGATTGTACTTTTACGAATTAATAAGAAATTCTCTTAGAAAAATTCTATCATAATGGCGAAAGAACATTCCTGATTCTAGAGAAATATTTTAAGGTCAAGAAGACGCCCAAACATTAGATTTTTCGAAAGGCGATGTGAAACCAAAGAATGAGTATATCAAGTGTGTCCGGCCTCTTCGCCCTCGGGGTGTCAGCGGGCCCACCTCCTGGCCCCGTCCCCAACTCCTTCCAGTTCCACCACCAGGGCTCCAACTTCGCCGTATTCCTAATATTATTCGCTCTATGCATGATGGAGGTAGTAGTCCTCAGGATCATCACGGAGGAGCAGGCGCGGAGCGAACGCGGGAGAAGCGTCACGTCGATGTGGTTCGACTTGGATGATGAGTGATGTGATGATGTGATTTATCAGTGTTAAGATATGATTAAGTAGTCTTTAATTTAGTGGCTTTTAAAATAAAGGTGATGCTCTATACTTGCGATATACGGATCTTGTGTTATTTACTGGAATTCATATTTTTAACATTCCGCTCTAGAAGTACAAACAGTTTTTTTATTGAAGTTTCAAAAGATACAGTAGTTTCATTCATACTTGTCTTATTTGGTAAACAGGTTTCTAACCTCAAAATCCTAAATAAAGCAAATATAGCCTAAAAATTGGCAAAGTGACGTCTAAAATATTGTCTCCAGTTCCTCTATTTGCAAGGAAATAGCTGTTTTAGCGAAAAAAAGATGCATTTTGAGGTTAGAAACTTGTTTACCAAATAAGAAAAGTGTAGATGAATCCACTGTAGAGAGATTTTTCTTTTCAAATATAACATTTGTTTTCTGCTCTTTTTGACTAAGTATGTTGAATCTTTATTTACGTTTTTGTGTTGTTAGTTTGAAGTTTAATCAGCCTTAGCATGAGCAAGAGCCGTTTTTTTAAGTCCTTCCAGAATATTTCTTACCAATTAGAATAAGGAGTTGTCTGGTCATTACACACGCATTGCATACCAAAACATAGACTAGAAAATTTCCTAACATTACGACTATTTCGTAAAACGAGTTTAACTATCGTAAAAATATCTCCCGTGGCAATAATGTTACTTATATGCTAAATATTATAGGGATTTTGGGACCGACGATTTCAATTGGTCACTGACCTAAAAAATTGATAGCTATTTCTAAACGTATTCGAATATTCGATTAATAAATCTGAGATGCATTATGCAATAAAAATATCCCACAAATAATGCCGAATTAAATTTGGGAGTTTGTATGAGTTGCATATTGCGACTTGCGTAAGTTTTCTACTAATTTTACTTTCAATAATATCTATATGGACGGCTACAAGAAGAAAATGTTAATAATTTCTAATTTCATGTAGGTGTCAAACGTTTCAAGTAGCTAACACCTATGTCAATACAATAAGCTGGGAACTGTGCCAGTTCAAGGCCGGCCGCCGTCCTTGGCAGGTCATGGTTGTGTAACTTGCGAATAGATTTGGAGGAACCGGTTTTGAAGATAGCATGATGATGATCGTGATAAACGATGAGTCACAGATGCTGTTGAGGTTTTGGAGATACCGTACTAAATTTTGCAAAAAAAAAAACAACATTGTTTACCATCACTTATTGTTGTTCGTCTGTCCGCCTGTCTGTCGGTCACTATAAAGAAGAGCTTAATTTATGGCGCTGAAATTTTGGCCTAGTTGTAGTATTTAGAAGCCCGCAGAAGATGACTAAAGCATTATTAGGAAAAACTAAAATTAATTAAGTAAGTAGTAACAAACTAAAAAATACGAAAGTCCAAAAAACATATTTATGCGTATTATGCGGTATTTCATTCGAAAGCTCTAACATTGTGTAGGATAAAAAAATTAGCAGATATTCGCAAATTCTAAAATGCGCCATCCCCCCCTCTTTATCTCAGAAACTGAGTGAGGTCAATCTCAAACAATTACGAATACTAAAGGGAGCATCGGAAAAATAACCATATGGACTATCTAGCTTTTATTAGTTCTAGAGAAAAATTAAGAAAACCGTTGAAATTGGATTGAGTGCGGAAAAAATGTAGGAAGTCGATTTTAACCTACTTCTTATTGTCGTATCGATTTGAAACTTTCTTCGTATAGGGATCTATTTTGGTACCATTGCGCTGATTCGATGATGGAACTGAACAGTGGAACTCTTCGATGACTACTAGTAATCCCTACGTGCTTTGAAGGATAAATGAAAAAGTTTTCTAAATATAATGCTTAACATTTTGCTAATAAAGTGGAAGTATTTAATTATTTATTCAATGATTTAACAGGAAGTTACCAACTTTACCCGAAGTTCAAGATCATAAGCGTAAACAAGTGTCACTCACATGACATGACATGTCACGTGACAAGGTAAACGAAGGCTTTTTTACGAACATCTGTAAATGGCTTTTTTATGAATAAAATAAAAAATAAACGTGTAATAAAATTATGCCCTTACCTTAATCCATAACGCCCTTGGGCTGTGTCCGGTCGGTACAGAGGTCGTCGGATTTGAATACCTATTACTGAGGATGAGACGCCGTACGGTCGGTACAGCGCTATGTCTCCGCTACCTCAAGCCCTGGACGTTCAACTGGTCCCTGGGCGTCTATTCGGGAACATCTAAGAGATACTGCAGTGACCCGCGAGCGAGACTCGCATCTCGCTCTTACGCATTACGCATCATGCGGAAGAGTGGGATGAGAAATCTCGCTCGCGAGTCGCTACAACATCACTTAGCGTTCCCGAATAGAGGCGCTGGTCACGTAACTATATAGTCGGCTACTCTGTTTGGCGACGTCGCCATGGCGTCCGGGTGAGGCTGGGCTGTAAAACCAAATAGGTACAGATGTAGTGCATAATTAGTTTCCATCGTGTTTTATCGGAAAAGTTCGTATTTATCGTGCTCTCTCAATTAGCTTCAGCAGGCCCCCAATTCTCAGTGCATTCGAGATAATCTCACAATCGAGTTTAAACGTCAGTGCATACAGTCATTTGACACAACTGTATGAATCTGACGTTTAATCTCGCAATTGACATTATCTCGAATGCATCGAGAATTGGGGGCCAGTACCCATCATACCATGCTGTCATTTTTCATTTTGACATTTGACAGTAAATAATAAAGTTTCATATTAATGAATATAAACATGTTACTCATTGAATACAATAATTAATTGACACTTCGGGTCCCGTCGTCTTCCGATTGAGATCCGAGTTTTACCGATGGAAACTTATTATTCACTATATATGTATGTGTAGTCTGCCAGTAGTGTCAAGTTAGTCTATCGGTAAGGAAGTTAGGATAAACTTCCGAAAAGCGCATACGGCCGATCGATCTGAAATTTGGTATAATAACGTATTTTGACGTCCTCATCACGAATACCAATCACAACGGCAAACGCAAAAAATCGAAAAGAACCCCATTTTCGTTCGGTGTGCATAATCGCGCATTTCTTTGTTCTCGCATCTTTCGTTGCAGTACACCCGGAGGTTGGACGACCCGGGCTGTATTTAAGAAATGCACTACAAAATTACGAGAAAGTCATCCTCATCATCATCGATCTGTATACGTGCCACAGGGTACAGGCCTCTCTTATACTGAGGTCCAGTGATAGAGGACTTCATATAAATCACTAATCCCTCAAAGATGTGAGTCAAACCTCCAATCGGCACTGGGCCCGCATGGGGATCACTGCCCAGTCCCTCTCCTAATGATGATGATGAAATGAATAAATAACCAACATCACACTGAACTGCTCAAACTAGGATAAAACCGTGTCGAACACACAAAGACACAAACAACTAAACCCCAAGACAAAGTTTTAGAGTATATTTAGCGGGAATCGAACCCGCTACCTCCGGCTATCCAACTGGGGTTACCGGTCAATCATTGGCAGCATTGTCTAGTTTGGCCAGGAATAAATAAGACTTTTATGGACACAAACTTGCACATTATATTGTGCCATTATTTTTTCAAAAACACTGCTTTGAATGCAAAGCAGTGTTTCATCATTCTAAATTCATTGATAATGATCGTTTTATGAATATTAGAATTTACAACAAAATACGAAAAGTAGAGCAATCTCTAAAGCCCCGCTCTCATTGCAGACGCGGCCGGAGCACGCAGTGTGACCGGGCCCTAACAATACGTGTCCGACATTTTCGTCTTTCCCAATACATGCAAATCCCGTTCTATTGTTCTATTCATTAAATTGTTCCGAAATCTAATTTAGATTAGTGTCAGTACCTACGCATAGACTACGCATACCCGGCGACCCCCGCTGCCAGCATTAGAGGTAAAAAGAGGTAAGAGAGAAGAGAGACAGAGAGCGAGAAGAGGAGGAGGAAGAGATAGGTACAGGCAGGCGCGGGCGCATAACATCGGACGCACCAATCACAACGCTCTAAAAACCCCGCGCGCCCCGCAAGCGTGGCAGCTTTATTTGCTAAAACGTTCGTCTAAGATGGCTCCAAACGCCGGGACGCTCCGTAGTGTCAAATTTCACGCTCACCGAACGCATCTCGGTTTATTGCTTCACTTTTGTCAGGGCGTTTGTATGTAAACGATCCTTCTATGAGGGCAGTAATTTCGTGTCACGTAAAGTGAGCGTTGACGACATTATAAGATGTATATCAGCGCTCATTTTACGTGACGCAACCTATCTCCATGAACTATTACTATGCAAAATGATGTCGATCCTTCGCTCCATTGCTGCATGAAGGAAGGACAAACCAACATACCAACAAACACACTTTCGAATTTATAATATTAGTAACATGTCCTGACTGACGGACTTACTGATTATAATAATAATAATAAAGACATTTATTTAACACACATTAGACACAGACAGATAACAAGAAAAGCACAATAAACAATGAACATAAAAAGCTGTGCCGAACGGTGCCAAAGAGCCTCGGCGCTGATTTTCAGTGGCCCCTAGGTGACAACACGAGCGACAGAGAACAACACGTTTGTATGATTCATGTTCGCCTAGCCAAAACTACTGAAGCTAGAAATATGTAATTGAGAAAAAAGCTTCCTTATTTGTACTGTACCTGTACTTAGAAAGTCATTAAGAAATATCACAGAGCAGAGAGTATATAATCACTACGTTTTATCACAGAGTACTTTTGTTATACTAGTATCAGAAATATTATGAAAATCAAACCGTAAAGGGGTGAAAGGTTTTGTCAGAATTTGCATGGGAAAAACATTAATAACGCTGATAAATACCTGAAATGTGATTATATAATATAAAAAATAATAAGACAGACATTTTACCGATTATTAAAATTCAAATAAAATAGGCATTCAAAAGTGGCGGACCCGCTAGTCACTATCTAAAAATGGTAGCGGGTTTCTATTCGACATTGCCTAAGCAGTAGATATTGCGATGGTTTTACAATGCGGCCGCTTTAGCTGTAAAGTTAATATGAGCTACCATATCGTAGCAAAATAAATTGCGATATCGTGTAGGCAATGTTGAATACAGGCCCTGGTGTTCACAGTAAAAAAACCGGACAAGTGCGAGTTAAACTCGCGTGGAGAGGGTTCCGTGATTATATGAAATTTACTATGTTGCTTTAAATACCATAGACTTCTTATGGGTTTTCTTCTAATCTATAGGTTCTTCTAATCTTAATGTATTTTTTGTTTTCAAAATTTTAGGACCAGTAGTTTCGGAGATAAGGGGGATTGGTCAATTTACTCCTATTTTCCTAAATAACTTCTAAACTTTTTACTTTATTTATCAAAAGAAATATATTTTTAGATTCTCAAAATGAGCGCTTTCATTTGATATTTCACACGATATAGATTGCAAAACTTTTTTTTAAATTTTTCTTATTTGCCCCCCAAAAGTTGCCCTCATGTTTAAAATTCATTTATTTACGTAACACTGATGTTGCGGTCACCGACTTACATATACCTATGTACTAAATTTCAACTCAATCGGTCCAGTAGTTTCGGAGCAAATTAGCTGTGATAGGCGGACAGACAGACCGACACACGAGTGATCTTATAAGGGTTCCGTATTTTCCTTTTGAGGTACGGAACCCCAAAAACAAGAATGTTCACAGCGACACAGATTCCATCTTAAATGATCCGACCAGTTTCCTAGTGCATTGTGCAATGTGCTGCAATTGCGCCCGCGTCGGTTGCAACTTGCAAGCGATCCGCGTAATCCAAAGATTATGCAGTAACACTTGCTAATATTTAAATATTTTTTCTCTCCACTAATTCAGAAAAGATCATTTTGATCCCTCTTTCGAGCGGGAGTTAAACCCGGGACCTCTGGTACAGAAGGCAGCAGTACCACTGCATCAAGTAACTCAATAAATATTGACCATTTTGTTATAATGTTTCAGAAACGAGCGAGAGGCCCGATCATACCTGCCCGCTCCCCGTGACGTCTGCGACCGATGCGGCGGCGACTCGCACGGCGGGCCCGTGCCTTGTATCTGTCCGAGACATAGGTTTGTTCATCTCCGAGAGTGCCACTTGCTTTCGTCATAGATCACATGTTCGTCAGTGAGCAGGTATACCTCGCCACACATAAAAAGAGCGCTGACGGCAAATATCAAAGCGCACCGAACGGATCTCGGTTTATTGCTTCACTTTTGTCAGGGCGGTTGTATGTAAACTATCCTTCTATGAAGGCAGTAGGTATATTTTGCATCACGTAAATAGAGCATGGTCGGCCATATAAGATTTAATAGGTTATTTGGGTCAAAAGCGCGATTCGTCAAAATTCGCTTTTGGTCAAAGGTGCGTTTAGTCAAATTGTGTTTGGTCAAAACTGCTTTTGGTCAAAATTAACTTTTTGTCAAAGGCGTGTTTGGTCAAATTGTGTTTTGCATTACGCTAGTAGCCCATAGACAACAATTTTCTGGGTGTTATAAGTACACAGAGAAAAAAAATTGTTGCTATACCTGCATTACCGTAATGTATTCGCAGCCAAGTCCAAATAATGTCGAAGCATCCGAAATAATGTTGATTGTTACGTGGTAATGTAAAAACATATACAGGCGTTTGTAGTCCGCAACATTATCTATGTAGCCCGCAACATTATCTATGTAGCCCGCAACATTATCTATGTAGCCGAGTCTTTACTTACGTTAGGTACGTTTTTCTCCAGAATTACGTACGTGGCATCCAGAATTACGTATGTCGGTACAGTAATTTTTTCTCAGTGTAGGTCGTATGCCAATTTGACACTTAAGACTTACAAGTATAAGTAATTTTTAGTATGAAGTAATTACGTTGATGCCGATGATAAATAAGCATTATTAGCATCTATTTGTGTACAGCTGGCAATGAAAAATCGGGAAATTTGGCGACTTTGATCAAACGCTACTTTGACGAAAATGTTTTGACGAATCGCAACTTTGGCAAACCATACCTTTGACCAAACGCTCCTTTGACGAAAACAGTATTTTGACGAATTGCGCTTATGACCATAGGCAAATAACCCGATGTAATGTATGGCCGTCAGCGCTGTTTTTTAATGTAGGGAGGTATAATTACAGTGGTGTAAAGTGTAAATCGATCGGTCAGTGGCGAGTCACGTACTCTGTACCGGCCTGTTTGCACCCACTTCGCTAAACACTTGAACAATGTAAATCGGGCATTACGTCTAGTCTAGTTGGAACTACTCGCAAAATAACCATTTAAAGCCCAAACGCACAGGCAGGTGGCTTGCTTAGCGCCTAGAGATAAGGCTCGAGGCGCTAAGCAAGCCCTCCCACCCTCCGACCCTCTGTAGGAGAGACCGCGCGTCGATAGGGTACCACTGCCAAGTATAGCAAAAATTGTACTTACTTTTAGGTACATAATGACGACGAGTCCGTTCGATGAAAATTTAGCTTTATGATGATGATGATGATGACGAGTCCGCTCATTCCAGGGCGGTGAAGTTTGAGTCGGGCGCGTGGTTCCTGCGGCAGGTGCAGCGAGCCGCTAGCCTCATGCCCTGGTCTATCAGCACCGACAAGCTGGAGCAAATCAGTGAGTTCTTCGATATTCTATGTATATTATCTCGAAATTATCACTCATATCACGAAATGTCTATAACTACGAAGCCTATACCTTAAATATAAAAAAAAAAACAAATATTTGCGTCGAATTGAGAACCTCCTCCTTCGGTTTTTTTGAAGTCGGTTACAAAGTTAATAAGTTGAAATTTGCGGAGATTACTTACTACTAAACTTACCGCTATAAGCATTTCGAGAAAAACCTAACCTTTATTTGCTGGTATTCATGCAATACATTTTATGAACTTCTCATCCAAATTGATTAATAGAGGAAATAAGTTTTTGGCAAAGACATCCATATCATCAGAGAAACCTCTCGTACGCTTTACAAAGTGTTATCTTACTTTCCAGAGGAAGAATGCGAGAGCCCCGAGAGCCCGGGGCCAGAGGCCCGTGAGTTGCGCAGTGTGCGAGAGTTTCTTGAGACACTGTCAGCGCGTCTGGCTGGGGGGCCCCTGGAGACCGCAAGTGTTGCGCCACTCTACGACCATCCCGCTTGTAAGTACACTCCAGACAATACCATTTGGATCCTTTCAGCATCAACGGGCATTTTGTGATATTATTATGGCGATCTAACGATCAAATGCAGCATCATGATCGTGATCGTTTGGACGCATTTTGCACGCCTATGATAATGAGGCCGAAAGAGGCCAAGACTTAAGGTAATGTGAAATATACGCTTGAAATTTACATTTAAGAAATAACTTAAAAGATGTTGGTGATATTGATATAACCAGCTTGTCTTTGAATATTGGCAATAGAGATTGCAAAAGGTGGAGCGTATAATTTAGAACGCCTATGTCATCATTGAGCTCAAGTACCCGTAGTGGCCATATCTTTCATTTTGTATTAATACACTTGATCAATTCACCAGTGATAGTTGAAAATACGCCTAAACGTATCCTGGTACAAAATTCTTAGCTTCATATTACTACAACCATTTTCAAAGTGAATGAATGAGTATTTAATAACTTATTGTTACTCATGTTTTATTTTGCTGTCGTCAGGATAAAACCATTTTACGTCTGGTTGCATGTACTTCACAGAAGATATAACTTATCACAAATCATCACCGATCATGCTCACCACTTATTTTAATACATTTCATCATCGTTCAGATGCACCACGAGTCATCACCAATCAGACTCATCACTAACCACCGTTCTAGATGTAGACATGTTCGAGCGACACCACGTCGGCCTGCGCAACACGCTCGCTGCGCTCGCCACCGCGCTACGGGACGCGCTATCACGTAAGCTAGCATGATGTGATGCTAGTTTAGCACGATGTGTTAGTGTCGCATGCACTGATAGATTTGTATGATGTGATACATTTCGATGCTGCGCTTGCCAGCGCGCTATCATGTAAGCTAGCGATGTGTGATGCTTGTGGCGGGTCTTGGGGGTGATTCTCTGTAAATTGCTGACATCGAGTTCCGTACTAGCATAAACCGGTTTGCTATGTGACAGCATTGTTAAGTGATAGTGTCGCATTCACTGTGATAGTTTGTACACACTCCACTCAGATGTATGCATGTACTGTCATAATTTCGCCTGAATATGATAGTGATATTTTGCACTATCATTTACTACACCGTATATAACACTGTGAAAGTGTCGCATGCACATGATAGTGTTGTATGTACGCACTCAGAGGTTGTGGCATGCAGACATTATAGTGTTAGGCTTTGATAGCGATGCACGCACTATGATATAGTTGTATAGTATTAGCATGTTAGTGTCGCATGAACTGTTATAGTGCTGTGGTGATACCAAACAATTTTAATTTAGGTTATGTAGATAGTATGTGATATGTATTGTGTGATAATATGGGCGATATTCTATCAGTCATTACCCTTTAATTCCTCTGAATCAGTTGACACTGACCCAGTTTATTTATCTAGCTACCTTTCCTTGGATTTTTTAATACTTGTTTTTATTAGCTTTAGGTAGAATTACGTCCTTCAATGCAAAAACTTATAAGTAATTACATTTATAATTACCAATAGGTACAATAAATATTTAGTAGGTACTACGAAATATAATCGAAAATATAAATTTCATACTTGAACTTCCAGAAATAAAATTCAAAACACTTAATCAACGCCTGATGTTTTAATAGAGTTGACTGCGCGGTAGGAACACATTGTACATTTTGCTATGCGAATCGATCTAGGCGAATCATATTTAATTAAGTATTAGTGGTACAGTACAGGCAGTTAAGTATTTTTGTTAAAGTTAGCACTGCAACGCTAGATTTAATAATTATTATGCCAATTATTTCTCCGTTAAAAATCACAATCTATATGAACATTAATTCGTTTTCCTTTTTATCCATTATCAATTACTTTTACGATCAACATCAACACTTATTATTTCTTGCATAAATGGTTCAAATTTAAAAACCAAGTCTCCTTCCACAAATATATTTCATATCTAAGTTTATCCAACCATGTTTAACGTACTGGTATTAACTTAAACGTAGCTTTGCATTAAAATATCTAAACTTTCTCTGATACACCATAAAAAGAGTAATGTCAAAGAATAAATAACTGAAGATCCTGATTACAATCTAATAACACGAAGCAATTTAATACTATGTTCAATTTATTACAATAAGAATACGCATAGGTACTTCTTAGGTAGGTACTAGTTATAGGTACCTATAAGATAAGAAACTGCAAAAAAAGGTGAAAATATTGTAATATAAATTATGGTGTTTAAAACCCGCGACGCTGATTTTCAGAGTGACCCTGAACTTAAGACAACAGGCAACACAGTGGTGTAGCTTGCCTTAGACTGGCCCTGTATCACAATTTGTTGCGGGGCCCAAATGAAGGGTACAGATTTGTCACAAAAGAGCCTGTAGTCCCGGGGGCCCTGTATCATTGATACTGCGGTAGCTACGCCCCTGAGACAACGACAGTGATACGCATTGGAACATTTACTTTAAGAGGAGTGTGAACCTACGGCTTTTCATACAAAAGGCGATAACGATTTCCGCCCCTTAAATGTTAACCGATTTTGACCAACTTTAGATAGGTTGTCCGTCAGAACAAAATCTAGGTCTATACGTTTTGGTTTTCACTATGATCAATAAATTCAGTTTTATTGTTGTTTCTATTCTAGTATTCTCATACAGAACTAATTTCGGCGATTATTTGACTTTGTTGATCTTTAATCAATATTCAAAAATCGTATAGACCTAGATTTTGTCCTCATTTATTTATTTATTTATTTATTTATTCTTACAAAACACATACAAGCTTACAGTTAAACACCAAAACGCTTACATGCTAGTTTTAAACAAAAATAATTGTGTACATTAATAATAATTTATATACAACACCCTTGAACACACAAACAAAGTCACATTAACAGATAAATACAATTAAATCCGCGAGTTAGACAAATAAATAATTACTTGTCTGCTAAATACACCAACACTGCCAGCTAACAAATCAAAATTATGGCCGTCAAGAGCCATGTGGTTAAAGAGTGCGAGCGCCCGCGGGGTGGGAGCGTGGGCGCCGCGGCGCGTGCGCGTGGCGGGCCGCGCGAGCAGCCGCCGCTGCAGCCGCCCGGGCCCTCCACGCGCACGCGCGCCGGGCACGGCACAAGTAGCCCCATTTGAGGGGCTGATAACCTATCAAAAATTGGTTAGAATCGGTTAACATTTAAGGGGTGGAAATCGTTATCGCCTTTTGTATGAAAAGGGTGATTTTTGCCATTGGTTCAGTTAAAATAACATATCTTACAACGGTCAAAGTACGATGCCATTAAACGTGTTTCAAGCAAAAAATTCGGACATTTTAAAACATCTGTTGTGAACGTCAATTAGACGAGACAAGGTTCTAAGTATACTCAATAATTTTCACAGACGAACGGTAAGATCTTGCTCTGACCAGTTTTTGCTGTTTGACGTCAATGTTGTTAAAACTTATTGACGTCGGAAGTCAGAAGGAAAAAATCGATGGATTAATTTCTCAACCTCGTATGTCGCTAATGCGCAATGCCAAAATTGTACTTTGTCTTGAGATAGATAAGGTTGTTATTACAATTTTAGTTCAATTAAATATAAGCTTGAGTGGGTAACTAGTCGGACTCTTGGAAAAAAACCTCTTTTGCCGGGGAATTTTCTTCAAGCATTTTGTTACGTTTATTTTAGAAAAAATCATGATCAGAATTATATTAACGCTTACACTTCATAGAATACAAACTAAATTATTAAATACTTGCTTCTACCCGCGACTTCGTTCGCGTGGAATTCGTTTTTTTTTTTTATATTCGGTATATACACATAACACAAGCCTTTAGAGCTTACTTTGGGACTAGATCTATTTGTGTAGATTCTCTTCTGATTTATTTATTTAATTGTATCTATAATTTGATTAATTAAAGTAATAATAACATTGTGCTGTTACAAATACAATATAATATTGTTATTGGACTAAATAAATAAACAGGTACTTACTTAATGTACGCACCAGTGGCGTAGCCTGACTACAAGACGATTCTTGACGGCTTTACCAACTTAGAAAGCTACGGCTAGCTGTCAGTGAAGTCCATGTTACTCTAGCTAAATGTCAGTCTCACACGTACGGTTCTAATTCTTCCGGCTTCCCTTAGGAAATATTTGACGCTTCACCACTGGTACGCACTCTCACTAATCAAAGTAAAATAACCCCTATTCCGAAAAAAATACGATACGCCTTAGGAACCTACTCGCCCCTCTTGCAACTATAGTCGTAAGCATACAACTTAGGTATGTTTATCATGTTTTTCTAAACAAGATAATAATTTTATAGCATTCCATACATTCCCTTTAACTTACTAAGTTTCCGCGAATAACCTACAGTGAACCCAACTTATATGCTTGAAAATGGTACTGCTGCATTTTAAAAATTAGTTAACCTTCTTTTGAAATTGAACCTTATATTTAATGTAGAAAGTTTAAATTGCAACTTTACTCTAATGGATCTGCACGGCTGCTCCCGCGCCGCCGTCACGGTCCATTCGTTGATATTAACACACTATTCAATTAATAATTCAAGTTTTGTACGGACGTATTTACTATGACTTAATAATAATAATATGAGAGGTTATAAATCCCACAACCATTATAAATAGGGATGTTTCCTAAAAACAGTAATTCTAATTAGTCCATCAGTTAGATTATGAAAAAATATTGAACATGTATTTTTGCTTTATCAAATCAATCAAAATTGACAAAGATAACGCGCATTAAATTTCGGGAGTGGGGGCTAATGACGTCACTTAATGGTAAAAAGTGTACAAAGTCATGACGTCACGCGGAACTTCAACGCACTACACGCGAAACATTATGTTCAATTTTCAAAAGACAAAATACATACATACATACATAGCATGACGCCCGAAATCCCTAATGGGGTGGGCAGAGCCACAAGACTACTTGTGGCCACGTTCGATTAATTATTTAGTCCTAAGATGGTATGATGAACCGTATGGTGACAGGTGATCAGCCCATCGCCCATACTGATAGTCCACCATGTTGAAGAGGATCCGTCCCTTAGTACGACATGTCAGGATGATAAGCATCTGCACGCATTCTATGACAAAATATGGGTATTTTTTTTATAATTTTAATGACGGCCTTATTAGAATTTTTCAGGAAACTAGCCTATTTATAATATAGCCCGCAGAATTTCTAAACTTAGAGGCAGTGGGTGGGGCAAATTGCACGTAGAACAGATGGGCGATGGGGCCGAAGAGTTCTTGAGTGGCGACCACGTACTGGAATACGCAGCATAGGCACGCTACCTCACACGGTGGACTGACGAGCTGATGAAGATTGAAGAAAGAAAGAAAAGAAAGAAACACATTGATTCACTTCACAAGACACACAATATTATAAAAAAAAAGAAAATAATCGAGAAAGAAAAACGAGGGATGTGTGTCATCGCGGCAGTGAATCGGTCACTGGCTCAGCATAATGCTGAGGTGTTAGACACCGGCAGCGCTGATTTTTAGCCAGCACCGTCTGTAGCAATCGATTGCGGGACTCCACTAGATGTGAGCAGCAGGGAATCGGTCGTAGTGGCGATCATTTGGGGAGGCCTATGTCCAGCAGTGGACCACTATCGGCTGAAATGATGATGATGATTATGATTATTGACGGGGCGAGCGAAGCGACTTTAAGCTACTAAAAGGTACCTAGTTTAAACCCCGCAACTGCTTTTTAATGAATTATAACTAACAATTTTTTTATTGACACTCCTCTGCTGCACTGGGAGTGAAGATATAGCATAGGATGCGTGCAGATGCTTATCATCCTGGCATGTCGTAAAAGTCGACTAAGGGACGGGTCCTCTCCAACATGGTGGACTATCTGTATGGGCGATGGGCTGATCACCTGTCACCATACGGTTCATCATACCATCTTAGGACTAATTAATCGAACGTGGCCACAAGTAGTCTTGTGACTCTGCCCACCCCATTAGGGATTTCAGGCGTGATGGATGTATGTAGGTATGTAATTTTTTATTGAAAATCATAAGGTCATTGGATTCACTGTTCATAATTCTTTAAAAGGCAGTTTATTCACTTAGCTGCCTTTTTAAAAAGTATTATCATTCAAAATCGCCCGAGCGAGCGTAGTGAGCGAAGTGTGTCCGTTTCAACTTGGGCAAAAATGCTTTCGTATGTCCAGCTGTCCGGCTGTCCAGTTGTTCTCCTCTACAGGTCGCATTTCTCAACCGATTCTCGTGAATTTTTGTGAGCAGGTTCGATAATTATTTGGATTTTCTTTGTCGATTCAGTTGGTCGAAATTTTTCAAAATGCCAGAGATATGGGGGTTTTTGCGATTACAAAGTTATTTGCGGTGTTAGGAAACTGACCGCGACCTAAGTCGATGTATGTAGATAAGAGTTTTCCAATGGCAAAGTTAGCGAGGTCTGCAGCTCACGGAGCCACTAGTAAATAAAAGGTTTATTATACAACACTATGCCTTAATAATCTTTGAACAATGATGACAACTTAACCATTCTTCTGTCATAATTTGCAATTCTTACGACCTTTTGTAAGAGCTCAAACGGCCATCTACGGCACCTTGAAGTCAATAGTGTATAGAGATCTGTATCTACTGCCTTTCATCAGCCTTTATGCTTCCCACTGCTGGGCACAGCCCTGTCGTAATGAGAGGGACCAGGGAGTACCCATGCGGATCCAGGTCAGATTGATGAATCGAAGCAATTCAATGATTTGTGTAATCATTGATATACTTCGGATTTCATATGCCGAATAACATTTGATAATAAAAGCTATTCTGTGCAGGAAAAACATCGTCGCATGTATCTGCGAAGTAAATCAATGATGTGTGAAGTCCCCCATCCGCACTGGGCCCGTGTGGTACTGCCCACTCTTTCTCACTATGAGAGGAGGCCTATTTTTATTTATTTATATAATACAGGCAGAATATATAATATACAGTTACAATTTAAAAATACAATACGATATACATAACATAAAAAATGAAAAATAAAATTCTTAAATAAGTAGGTAATACGTTTGGTCTGCGACGTGTGACACAGTTTCGTCGTGACCAATAACCGTCCGTGAAAACGACGGAATACGGTACACCAACCACCAAGGACGCAAAATTGACTTTGAGACAGGACTCCAACCGCTCGACCCTCGGAGTAAAACTGCCCAACACTGGAGCATATATAGGCTAATGAGAATGATGAGGGCTCGGCTAATTGCGTGAGCATCTGTGGTTAATTTTAAAACCACATTGTCACTCTGAAGAAGTACTGTGTGTGTGTGTACAAACAATAGTGACTGTTATTACATCCTCAGAAGACCCTACGTTTACGTAAGGTATTAAGGAAAAACCAAGTATTTAAATATTAATTGCTAATGCGAAATCTCGCTGAAGCGTAATAATGATGATCGGGTCAAGAATAAAGTAATTATAATGATACTCATTATTCCGCAATTAGCTGGCCTTTGAGCATATTTCTAACACAAAGTAAAGATCCTAATTGGGATCCGCTCCGGATTGGAGACTTGGCACACACCGCTGAAGTACTTCGCAGGATTCCTCACGATGTAAATTATTTTAGTGGCATCAAATCTCTTTCTAAGCATCCATAACTCGGGTAAAAACATCGTGCTTATCAAACAAAGTTTGCCCTAGCTGGACGCGAACCCACGACCGCTGGTACGTAGACAGTTGCACTTCTGGGCCATCGCGTCAGACAAATTGAATCACTTAAGTATATTGCGGCAAAACCCTCATTAAACTTCCCTACTTGAATAAGCTACGTATATTTTTCCCACTTAAGAGGAGTGCGAACCTACGGTTTTTCATACAAAAGGCGATCACGATTTCCACCCCTTAAATGTTAACCGATTTTGACCAATTTTTGATAGGTTGTCAGTCAGAACAAAATCTAGGTCTTGAATCTTGATTAAAGATTAATAAAGTCAAATAATCGCCGAAATTAGTTTTGTATGAGAATACTGAAACAACAATAAAACTGAACTTATTAATTATAGTGAAAAAACCAAAACGTATAGACCTAGATTTCGTTCTGACTGACAACCTATCAAAAATTGATCAAAATCGGTTAGCATTTAAAGGGTGGAAATCGTTATCGCCATTTGTATGAAAAGCCGTAGGATCACATTCCTCTTAACTTTTCTGCTTCATTGTCAATAAGCTTTGCTACTTTTTATGAACACAGCATATATAAGTACCGTAATAAAAATGACAAAAAGCCAGAAAGGTAAGTAATTCTTTGCACACATAAAGCTAAAGTTCATATACCGCATTAATGTAATGCATAAAATGCACTTGGGGCCACGAAAATAAATCAATCTAACTATAAATGTAAACGTATTTGTATCAATTTTATTTTAATACCCACAAATCTGTCGCCTAATGGCAAATGTTCCCGGATAAAACAAATCGTAACCAATCATAATTACAAGTAAACTTAATCTGTTAAAATGCTTTTATACGTCCAAAGGTGTCAAATATGATTTACTTATATTGAAAAGTCCTTGTAATCAAGCACCTATACTTTTTATTTTTTAGAAGCCTAACCTAACCTAAAAGCCAGCAAAAACTGACCACACCGATATTAGATCCCATACATCTCACACTGATGCCAATTTTTGCCTGTTAAATTGCAACTTTTAGCTTAAATATATAACTTAAAAGGTAGGGTGCACAATCGATCAAATTAACTTACATTTTTATTGTTGAATTGCATGAACACTTAAATACAAAAAATCACTGACAAAATCGCAAACTTAGTCACGTCAGTGAAGTAGGTAATGGGAATGGTAGGTTTACTAAAATAACTTATTACGACGATTGACGATTATTACCTTTTGTATCTAATAATTGTCAAATTAAAACTTTCGTGAGACATTATGAAAACTTTCTAATGCGACTCACGATTTATTGTTAGAAATTGTCCGACATAATAGTCCAAGTTGGCTTTGACCGCGACCGCACTCAACCCCCGAAGAAGGACTCCATACGAGTCCGAAACATGTTAGACTATTTCTGACAATAAATCGTGATTAAAGCCGTGTGTATTTCAAATGATCGTTTTATTGTCCGCCAGTGCCTTGTTAGTCCGCCATATAACGCACGATCGCCTAGGCCTCAGGTTTAATATTCGCGCAGCGGACCGTGGGAGTGAGAAAAGAAAAAACTCCGTGCCCGGACGTTTTTCGCACGTGGGTTATTGGCCGTGATCAAGCGTTGTGAAGCGGTTAAAGCGGTTCTTCGACGTTTAAAGGGCAGCGCGACGCGACCGCAGCGTGACGCGTCTGCTGTATTGTATTGGAAGTCATCACAGACGTCACACAGATATGACGATGCGCCCAATACTCATAAGAGGAGTGTGAACCTACAGCTTTTCATACAAAAGGCGATAACGATTTCCACACCTTAAATGTTAACCGATTTTGACAAATTTTTGATAAGTTGTCAATGAAAACAAAAGCTAGAGCTATACGTTTTGGTTTTTTCACTATAAGCAATAAATTCATTTTTATTGCTTTTTCAGTATGCTCATACAAAACTAGTTTCGGCGATTATTTGACTTTGTTGATCTTTAATCAATATTAAAAAAACGTATAGACCTAGATTTTGTTCTTACTGACAACCTATCAAAAATTGGTCAAAATCTAACCGATTTTGACCAATCACATTTTGACATCTATGGGGTGGAAATCATTATCGCCATTTGTATGAAAAGGGTGATTTTTGCTGTTGGTTCACAGTCCTCTTAAGAAATGGGATAATGAACAGTTGAACACGATCAAAGTCAGAGTGTCTCGATGTATTTAGATCGACGTATGACAGTCATTTTGGAGCATTAAATATTTCGTTCGTCACAAGTAACGCAAACTCAGTCCTAGTTAAAGAGTTTTTGCCGATAGTTAGACCATAGAATAGATAATAGTACTAACGTACAGAAGAATCACTGTCCAACAAAACCGGTGTTTAAGAACAAAAATATGCCTAATCATGCCTTCTCTCTCCGTCGCATAAAACGTGCTCTTTCGTGTACGCTAGGGTTGTCGGTTTTTCCGCGTCACCCAATAACACCAAACATTTAGGCTACTAGCTGACGCGCGAATCGGCCCGCGAGCGAGCGAGCGGCAACCTAACTACAGCGATTTACAGCTCCGAACAATTTATCGTCCGAAAAAACTCTTCCAGGATTTTCTCATCATAACTAGAGACCTTTCTTGAGACTATGCGAGGAATACGACGATAAACATGACAAATATAATTAAAACCGGACAAGTGCGAGTTAAACTCGCGTGGAGAGGGTTCCGTTCCATACATGATTATCTGAAATTTACTATGTTACTTTAAATACCATAGACTTCTTATAGGTTTTCCTGTAATTTATAGGTAAAGAGCTATTTTCTGTATTTTTTTCAAAATTTTAGGCCCAGTAGTTTCGGAGATACGGGGGGGAGGAATGGTCAATTTTCACCCATTTTCCTAAATAACTTCTAAACTATTTTACTTAAAATTCAAAAGAAAATATATTTAAGATCCTCACAATAAGCCCTTGCATTTGGTATGTCACACAATGTAGAGTGCGTAACTTTTTTTTTTAATTTTCTGATTTACCCCCCAAAAGTGGCCGCCATGTTTAAAATTCATATATTTACGTCACGCGTCCGTGTTGTGGTCACCGACATACATATGTATACCAAATTTCAACTCAATCGGTCTTGTAGTTTCGGAGCAAATTGGCTGTGACAGACGGACAGACAGACAGACAGACAGACACACGAGTGATCCTATAAGGGTTTCGTTTTTTCCTTTTGAGGTACGGAACCCTAAAAATGGCCATATTTTGACTCAGGTTACACTGAGAAAAAATTACTATACCGACATACGTAATTCTGGAGGAAAACGTACCTAACGTAAGTAGAGACTCGGCTACGGCACGATACGGATAGATAATGTTGCGGGCTACATAGATAATGTTGCGGACTACAAACGCCTGTATATGTTTTTACATAACCACGCCACGTAACAATCAACATTATTTGGACTTGGCTGCGAATACATTACGGTAATGCAGGTATAGCATCAAAAAATTTCTCAGTGTAGGCTTTTAATATACAAGCTGCTGTGAACTAGTGAATATACCACCAGTTCAGAGAGAGCCGGCAAGAAAAAAACTGAGGTATCTTTTCCTCAAAACAGATCACATTCAAGTAGAAAAGGCTGTCAAAATCTAGTACACATTAAAATAGGTATACTTATAATAGGTATAACAAAGTAGGGACACTTAGACCAAGGGTTCGAAATTCCACAAATATCCCTTTCCTTAACTAACATTCTTAAATACTAAACTTCAAGAAACTTAGGCTTAACTTAAGCCTCGGCATGGTGAAATCAAATACATTGTCTTTGGATTGACCTAGTTATATCACAATGGCACATGGGATAGTGATTACAATTGATCTCGTATTCACATCATTCAAATAGCTTTCTTCGTTTACGAGGTTAACATGGAAAATGGATTTCCCGATAGAAACAGGAAGATATTGATATTAGAAATAGTTATCTAAATTGAAGGAGAGTCGTCAAAAATTTGCTCCATTAACTTGTTTGCATGGGACCTTTTACCTTCTCTCCTGACTGCACCAAGACGTGCAACTACTAAACGCTAAGTGAAAAATTTCGGCTCATAGAGGTGAGCTGATATGAACAATCAGAATGGGAACACAATAGTAGGCTAATATTTTGCACCGGGACGAGTATTCTGTGAGAGCATGGCGCATTTGTACCTAATCATTTTGAGAGGATTAATGTTTCGCTTTTCAAAACAAATACCCTTGAAGTGCCATAAAATTATTATCTTAAGGCAGCTACATATCACACACGCAAATGCTATAACATAATGTGTTTATAATCATCTTAGCGCAATAGCCCTTCTCCCAACAATTGCTAATCGCTTACCCAACCTCACATACACCTGTCAAAGTCAGCTATTGCATAAACTGGACTGGTGTCATCATCATGTTCTATGTCGGATTGGCAACTTGACACCTGTAAGCCACGAAAATCGGGGGAGCTGGTTTTAATACAGCTGCTGTCACACGGTGATGTAAGGTTCTAAGATCTTTAAAATGCGATTGGTCGTGATAATAGAGAATTCAAATAAAGTCTAAATATCTTTATTCAGTTTAAGCTTTTACAAGCTCTATGAGTCAAGGAGTGGTTCGAAAAATACCTCAACTGAGACTAGCCGAAAAGTCGAGGGTGAATAGGCATTATCTAGTATCTTCCGCCTCATCTTCACTAGCCATGAATGAGGTGAGATTGTGGCTAAATGCTTAACCTTTTCTATATTTAAAAAACTAGGCTACGCTTGTCCGCATCCGGGCATGCTGCGAAATAATGTACCTATATCACCTTGAAGATCTTACAAAGGCAGTGTGGCCCTTGGGCAGGACCCCAATTTTCTGTAGGTATGTGAGATCAAACGTCAGTGCATACAGTTGTGTCAAGGAACTGTATGCATGACGTTTTATCTCACATGTAACATTATCTCGAATGCACCAAGAATTGGAATCCTGGCCCGGATCTACGATTTTTTTGATCCGGGCAGAAACTGATAGTTGCTACCCCTCGCTCCAGCGTTTGAAATAAATCGCTCATAGAGCTCGCGCCGGATGCTAGCCTTCATTTGAGACTAAAAATTTGGAGAAGATTACGCGTCGGTGTGACAGGCAGCCTCAATAATTACGTGAGCCATTACGGCTGCGTCTGCGACGTTACACAACGTTTGTTTATCGATTACACCCCAGGCCGATGAGCACACTATAGTCTACTAATTAGGACGAAATCTGTAATTCTAATAATCAACCGATTAAATCGGCGATTTAGACTTAATGTGCAGTTTATTGTAGATTTTGAGCACTAAATATCTATTACGTAGAGTATCGATATATAGTCGAATCGAGATCTGGACTTATAGACACTAACACGATTTCATATAAGTAGTTTGTTAACCGACTACGGCGCGCACGAGTCGAAAAACCGGTAAAGAGCGAGTCGGACTCGCGCACGAAGGGTATATTCATTATCTATAAATCGGTAAAAATAGTATGGGAGTAAAAAAATACTATATTTATTTTATTCTGTTTTTTAGTAATTGTTGTTATAGCGACAACAGTAATACATCATCTGTGAAAATTTCAACTGTCTATCACGGTTCATTAGATACACGGCCTGGTGACAGACGGACAGATAGACGGACCGGACAGCGGAGTCTTAGTAACAGGGTCCCGTTTTACCCTTTGGGTACGGAACCCTAATAAGTATGATATTAGCAGACGTGTGTGGCTGTGAAGGTCATTGGACCGTTTTTTATAAATGAGATGTCGTTTGATCTGATTTACTTAGTACTGTTAAAACTTGTTTAATGAACAGCGATGAGAACTAGAGAAATATGAGCCATTTGACACACATAATTGCGCACCGCACGTCTATAACATTCATAAACCAATATTTTGTTAAAAAAAGATTCGTTTTCATTTTTGTAAGATAAAAGTAAGCAAATCACGTAAGTTTTTATCCATCTTCCACACATTAAAGCATTACGGGATAAAAACCATAACCATCAAATTCAATTATTTAACAATTTGTTATACTTTCTTCATAAACTAATAACTCTTAGCTTTCGTGATGAATCAAAATAAATAAATATGGACAATTAAAAAAACACTGAACTGGTTGTGTAATAGACATAATATTTAGATGCGCGATCAATAAAGTTGAAAAATTTTAGTTCCTGAGTGTATCTAATTAAATTTAATATTATTCACAATGTCACCTCTTATCTGTATAATTAAATAGACGAATAATGAGTTGGACTCGTGTCCTAATAGTTCCGTAGCAAATAATGTTATCAAGTAATAATTCGACATGAATGAATGAAGTTAACAATTTGCAGATTGTTATCTTTACTTATGTTATGACATCTTGAGTCGTGCCAAATTTCAAAGTAATAAGAACAAACGAAAAAAGGGAAAGTAGGAATCTGATATGTTTTGTACCAGTCGGTGAGTGTCAGTATGAAAATACACTTAAAGTCCTTAACTGAGTTACATTGATGTCGAAGTTGTAGAACCATGAAGCTTTAGATTCAACTATTTGAATTACATTTCTATATTTACTCAATCGTGATATTTCGGGATTTTGCATTATTTAATTTATATTTATATAGTGGGGCCAATTCGAAAGTGTATTCGCTAAATTTAAAAGTCACTAAACTCAAAAGAAGAAACGTCAATCTTGATTTTGACATCATACAAAATGGAGTTTGAAGTTGACGTGATGTGACGGAAATTTTAAATTAGGAAGCCTCTTGACGCATAATGCCCTATTTCATGGACGTAAAACGCCCTAGACGCAAATTGTCCTAGTCGCAAAACGCCCTAGACGCAAAATGTCCTAGACGCAAAATGTCTTAAACACGAAATGTCCTAGACGTGCCTTAGACGCGAAATGCCTTAGACGCGAAATGTCCTAGACGCAAAATGTCCTTTCCGCTGCATATGACCGAAAAAGCATTAGCCCAATAAAGACAGAGACAACAAATTATCGGGTTACACAAAAAAAGTTAGGACATACTGCGTTTAGGCCATTCTGCGTTAAGGCCATTCTGCGTTTAGGACATACTGCGTCTAGGCCATTCTGCGTTTTAGACATTTTCCAGATTTAGGGCATTATGCGTCCACTCCCCACCTACAAAACGATGCCAAAATAAACTTTTTTTAAATGTCCGCCAACTCGGTACACCTGATCACTTTAGGAAAGCATTTGTGCCTATAGAAGTGTCGCATTCGTAGTGTTCCATATTTAAAACACATACACAAATACGCACACGTTCATACTTTTCCATAATCTACTCACACATGCAATTCTACCGTCGTTTTTTTTTTTGGATTTTATGGCCTTGTTTCAGAGACCTTTATGCCAATTCTTCCGTCGTGAATTTCACAAAATGTTGCCAGTTGCTGTCCCGTCTACATTTCCGTTTATCCGACTTAACCGCGTAGAAAGCCGAAGGTTATCAGTAATCGACTGAATCAATTTGTCTTGGCTATGCACGTGTGCCTATTACAATTTATACACACGCCTATATGAGTGGCCACGAGAAATATAACAATACTTTCTACTTCAAAAGCGTTGCGTAAGTCAATACTATCGACTGCCAAATACTTTCCATCCAAATAGAGAAAACATTTTTATCTCACTTTTAAACCGATTTTGATAATTTTTAGGGTTCCGTAAATAAATGGGTAAAGAAGAACCCTCTGTGGTGTATGTCATAGCCGTTTATCTCAGCAACTACCCACTTACGTTATGAACTTGAAATTAGCAACCCATGTATTGCAGTAGTAAAAAAGTAAAAACATTTATAATTTTACTGAAAAAGTAGGAAAAGGGTCGAATTTTGAAAGTCAATAAGGGTGTCATGTGAAAAGGATTTAACCTTTTGAACGCCACGGCTTACGGCGAAAAATCGTGCCACGAGCGCTCGACGACGGCTGTAGCCGACGGAAATGTATGTAATACGGCATATCGTGGCGTCAGGGGCACGGAAAACTACCGACGGCCACAGCCGACTATGGCGGTCAAATGATAAAAGTTTTCTCAGCATATTTTTATTATTTTTTAACAAATATCGACAGGTCTCTGACTCAACGTCATATATGAAATTTTACGAAATCCGAATATCCACATTACGTACACGTCCTAAAGTAGACATTCCAATTTCATAAACTTTCATATAAGTACGACGTTGAGTCAGAGACCCGTCGAATGTGCAAAAAATTACCATTCTCACACTTGACACCACATTGTTAAAATCAGTTCAGTAGTTTTACCTCTAGGTGGTCTTATGGAGTAATTACATACATACACAATCAGATAAAAATACATACTCGAGAAAAACATAACCCTCTATTTTGCTTCCCTGCAGTCAGGTAAGAAAAACAAAACATTACTTTTACTTTTGCTGAAGAAGAGACAATTCTGGAACAGTCATAGAGATTTTAATAATAATGGCTTTTGCTGCTTCAATCACATGAATAGTACGATTAACTTCATGGCTACTATTTGATAGAATGAGTGCTCAGTTTATGTCACGCCATTTCCTCAAGAGCGTGTTTACCGTCATGTCTTACCTTGTGTTTGGGTAGTGGTTTAATTCTTCAAGGATACAATGGAAAAAAAAAACTCGTTATAAAAAACAAAAATCCGGACTGCAACCTCTAAAAAGAAAGAAACAACAAACTGATTCTGCCGTGTTTATGGGGTAGCTATAGCAGTTGGTGGCTTCAAATAGATATTATAGTAAGTATTTCATGGAGAGTTACCGACTGCTATTTCCATATCGACCGCACCGAATATGAGGTCCGGACGGTTCATGCTCGCAAGTACCAATTAAATTTGTTAGGTTTTAATTTATTAATTTTGTGCGATAGAGAACCTGCCTAGAGAGACTTAATATTGTTCTCTAAACTATATTTATAGCATATTTGTTGATAATTCAACAATCGATTTTATTTTTATTCGTCTGTATACTTGGTCATCCATAAAGTACGTCACTAATTTCGTAATTTTTTCACCCTTCCCCGTCCTTGTCGCAGTTGGTCACATTTGTGAGACCCCTCCCCTTCCCTAGTGCGTCATCCCATATTCAGCATTTACATCTAGAAATTAATAAATTAAAGCAGCAATTCCATAATTAGTTTTATTTCCATTTAAATGATTTTTTAATACAATCAACATTAAATCTAATTTTTCATAAAACGCGTCCTTTGCGTGACCCTGTCGAGCGAGCCCATACAGATAGAGTTGGAAATATTTTTATGATTTTCATTTATTGTGAAAATTTGGCATTTTAACACTGAGATGTATTATATTTTGGAATGGTCACGAAACTTAGGACCCCTCCCACCCCTTGTTACACAATGTCACACTTCGTCGACCCCCTCCCCCGCCTTAACGTACTTACCCCCTTATGACGTACTTTACGGATGACCCCTAAGGATAACCAGTCGTAATCAATATTTGTGTTACTTTGTTCAAATTTCAACAGTACGAGTGAAAAAACAAAGCTAATAGCAAATAAAGTATGGCAGAGTAAACACGCTCACGGCTATCGTAACGTAGCTGTAAGATAAGGATACAGTATGACAATATTAATTATTCCGTCTACTGAATGTTGTGAAACGCGGGCCTGGGGCTCTATTCCACATTACCCAAGCGATATGGTATGTAATATCGCTTTGCTCAGTCTTTATTTAACTTTCATTATCATCATCATCATCAAATTTAGCATTTTTTCAGCTGATTTATCAACCTAAATTTCCTTTTAGCATCTGGCACATTTCTGAGCAACTTTTGTTATCCGGGCTGTTTGTTTTAATTTATTTTAGATAATATAGAAGTCGCACCTTATATTTCAATATTTTGTTGTTTGAGACACTAAAATAACCATGTCGTGTGTCATCAATGCTTTCGCGGCAATCGCCTTCATATAAATATGCGTTAAAATGAGCAGCTTAACTTCATTATTGTAAGATAACAATGACAGTTGAGTATTTTTAGCTACTGGCTTAATTCTTTTTTCCCTTTAGATTTGCTCATTTATTTTTCATTTAAATTATTAGCACCTTCTTCGGCAAACGTTCACAGTATTTAGCTACTTTTTGGCTACTTCTAGACGCACATCTAGCTACTTTTTAATTTAAGAGTTGGCAACACTAATTGCACATTACTTTGTATTGGGTGGCGGAACCGTTCACCTCTTCTAGTAAAAATTTCGGCTCAGAATTCAGGCCGCGTGTCATAAAAGTCCATGGGACCAGATATCAGATCAAAAATTTCGTAAAACTGTACAAATTTTGACATTTGGAAATGGAACTCTATAAAACCCAGTCCTCGGCCGGGTTCTATAAAAGTCCGTAAGACCAAATTTCACATGCAATTTTAGTAAGTAAATAAGTAAATTTTAAACATTTTTGACCGAAAAATCGAAGCTGTTTGATCTCAGATTAAATGCGTTTGTGACTTTGTGTAAATTGAGCAAGACTAAGGGCATGTACCTCCGTTGATATAAAATGATAAAGTCACAGTCAAAGTCAAAATATCTTTATTCAGTTAAGGTTTTTACGAGCTCTTATGAAGGTCAAGTAGTGCATCTACACCCGATTCGGAAAAAACCTCTACAGAGAACATTCGGCAAAGAAACTTGGCGTGAAATATTTTTCCAAAAAATTATACATTCAAGCAAAGATCTCAAAAGAAGGATATGCCTCAGTACAATTTCGTGTACCAAGTCTCATAGAAGGTTGTCAAACCACACCCTATTGCTGATGTCTTAGTTCTTACGACATACATACAAAAGTCTAATATTGCTTGATTCACACGCTATCATATCATTGTGGATGGTGGAGTCGGTGGTGCTGTCTCACAGGTTGTGGAATTGTACTTGATACTTAATTATAATAGTGTCACTTAAACGGGTATCAAGGACCGTGGGTGCCATGCGACTGAACGTACGATGGTGTCAGATTCGCGTTCCGACACCTCAAAAGTACGCTTCGCGAGAATTGCTTTGAGCAGTTCCTTACCTTATATTTCATTGCCTTCAAGTAAACAATTACCTATGTCTACAGTTTGTACAAATCTAAGTAGGTATATATAACACAGAACATTCTGACAACATTAGATAGCACTAGCAAACTGTCCAAGTAACAAGTTGTTACTTGTAAGTGGAAACTGTTTTGATTACATTAATAAATTTCTTTAAACATTAAGCAGCGGATTTCCAAAAAAATACTTTATCTGTCTAACTCGTATTAACTACAGAAGCTGATCTCTCATCGCCTCCATTTCTTCGATACAGTATGAAATAGGCACTAAGGGATAATTTATCTTTGTGTTAAGTATTTATGCTAGAGACATCGACCATAAACAAGTAGAATTCTATAATATACTACCAATAGACATCCTCTTCGCTTTAAATTTCTCTAGTTTTTTTTTTAAATGTGGCACTTACGCAAGGAAATGGTGATAAGATACTCTTAGGATTAACAGAACAAATCTAATTAAGCTGAACATAATTAAGAAGAACGTCTAATTTATTTCTTACTTGCGATCGGATCGGTGTGAAAAAACTGTGAAAACGGGCCCGGTGTAGCAGATATAATATTGTTGGATTAATCGCGGATTAACTAGGGATTAACTGGTTCATGTTTGAAGTTAGTTACTCGTGAAGAATACTCTACCGAGATTTAGAACGTTAATAAAGCTGTGACTCTTAAATGGGGATTTTTTTATAAACGCATTTTTGGTTCTTGCGTCATTGTGACTATAGGTGTATTGTTATACTAGTATCCTTTATTAGAGAATGTATGCTTGGTTACTTATTTAAAATGGCGAAAAAGCCTTTGAAAATATTTATAGAAGTGAAAATATATAATGAAAATATATATTTTTTTGCAAGTAGGCCGCACGGACTATTTCACATGTCTGAATCTACCAGCGCTTCGAAAGGTGACATCTTTTGGGAAGAAACGCCCCAAGAAACTCAGCAATGTCTTTTTCAACTTTGACATTAGAGTTTTATCTAAAACTAACACATAAAAGTGCAACAAACAAACCTAATGGGTACAAAGTAATCCTAATAAATAACTAAAAAGGGAGTATAGTCTCCGCATCTGGACAAGTTAAGTAACTTAGAGAACAGAAGATGCGCTGCAAAAAACTAAGCAGTAATTTGTTTTTCCTTTATGACCTTGCAGACTAATTAAGTCTTGTAATTCCAAATTAGCAAACAAGCTTACCAACACATATGTGTTACATTCACTTTAAAACAATAACTGCTGTGTCGACTGATATGTTCAAAAAAAGAAAAAAACAAGCCCTTAATATGATTATAATAAATAGGCGATGAGCTTACTTAGTAAATCATATACATAACAGACACGACCAAGTGACCTCCCAACCATCATTTTAATATAATATTTATCTTGGACATTAACACACATTGATCTAGTTCCAAACTCTAATTCCCTGTACAATGGCTACTAGACAACGATACTAAATAAATACATGCATATATAAATATTTAACACAGGTAAAAACGTTCGTGCGAAACCGCGACCTGCATACAATGTTGTTGTTTCATCAAGTCAGTCAAAGTCATATAAATATAGACGTTCACGTTGTAGTAATTAACATAATTAATAAAACATCTTTTCTTTATCGTCGCAGATCACACTTTAGGAAATAAGTCATTGAATAATCTTGTTTGCATATAAATTAGGATTAATTCTAAGATCTTTATATCTGGCTCACGGATATTATCAACAACACCACAGTATATTATTAATAATAAATACCACCGTGTTTTTCCCGCCAAAAAACAATATCTTCTACTTTCTGAAACGACTAAAATTGACTGAATCGGCGCCGAGACGGAATCACTGAGTTGCATTGATAATCTTGGATAATATCAAGATAATTAGAGAAGCCACACTAAAAAACAGAATCAATTCGCCATTTTAATTATTAAAGTTAGCTAGCATATTAATCACTCGCCTTAAATTACTTATAACGTTAATTAAAACAGCAAAGTATACAGTGATTTAACATTATCAAAGTTTAAACCGGCTCGATTCCACCGGGCGGCGGCGCACGCATTATCGTCTGCGCCGCAACACGCGACGCGCGCATCCGTCCGCGCGCTTCGAATTTTTCGCGCCATCGCGAATTCGAATTTCGAACTTTTTATTTTTTCTTTTCTGCGAGTTCAAAATTCAATATTATTTATGGTAATTTGGCGCGAATAGTGATTTTGAGGTTATTTTATGCTGTTTGACGTGAAGTGTTGTGTAGCATGAGTTGTTTAAACAGGTGTTTGTGACGTGTTCTGTGTTATATGGTTAAATTTGCTGATAATGGCTGAATAGATAAAAGTAGTTACCGTCATAACCAAATTGTACTGGAATAATAGCCAATTTATTTTAACAAAAGTTTTTCTTTAAGACAATGGACAAATGCGAATACAATTTGTCAATGATGTGTTGAGTCTTTGTATAGTTATGAGGTGATTTCTTTAGAATCTAGATTTCTAGCTGCTAGCTGGAGCTACAGTTTCTTATCATTGCTAAAGTGTATATGGTTCATAGAATACGTATACGTACACCTTGTTAAGATTCACTGTATTGTTGCCGTTCTCTGATGCCGTTTTTACACATAAGTTTTCACACGATATTTTCCCTAACGGCGTACAGATTTGGGATTCAATTTCTAGTTTATTAAACCGCCAAAACGTTCGGATTCTATTTGAATTCACAAACTCCACTTAGCATTTGATTAGAAATTAAGAGGAGTGTGAACCTACGACTTTTCATACAAAAGGCGATAACGATCTTCATCCCTTAAATGCTAACCGATTTTAACCAATTTTTTACAGTTTGTCAGTCAGAACAAAATCTGGTCTATACGTTTTGGTTTTTTCACTATAATCAATATATTCAATTTAATTGGTTTTTCAGTATTCTCATACAAAACTAATTTCGGCCATTATTATTTGAGTTTCCTGATCCGTAATCAATATCCAAAAAACGTGTATACCTAGATTTTGTTTTGACTGACAACATATCAAAAATTGGTTAACATCGGTTAACATTTAAGTGTTGGAAATCGTTATCGCCTTTTGTATGAAAAGGGTGATTTCTGCCGTTGGTTCAGTCCTCTTAATAATACCTAATTATTTAGAGATCAAATTCAAATGAAAAGGTATCCGACATAAGGTGCATACCTATTCCCCTTTATAAACATCAATATATTAAAGTTAGTAAAAAATTACTGTATTCTGTGTACTGTATGTAGCTACTTAATTAAGGACTTTAATTGTGTTAACGGAAGTTAATGAGTCCGTTAACAATTTTTGCAGTTAACTTAAAAGTTAATCCGTTACTAGAAATGTTAACTTAGTTAATTAACGATTAACGGTCTTGTGACCAGCTATGTCTACTTTTTATCCCGGAAAATGCACTGTTACCTGGACCAGAAATAACCGAATTCCACGCGAAGTCGTGGACAGGACATAGTAACATATAAAGAGTTCATTTACACATCAAATGTTTCTTTACGAATAGATAATATGTCATTATGCTATCTGACTGCACTTGAGCAAACAGTACACAATAATAAAACACGATTCTGCACGATTCTCTGTTTTAATACTTTGGTCAGTAGGTTCTTATCAGAGTAACTATCACTTACTTTATTAATATATCACTGGAAATTACAGTTTTCTGTTTATATTTCAAGTAAAGGATACTTTTGCAATATAAAGTTTTAATATTATCTTCCGCGTATGTATTTAACCTAAAATGAACTGTTAAGAAACGGAGAACTTCCTGATCTTAAGTGGTTGTAAAAACAATATAACAAGTATCACTTTTACAGCAAAGCGGAATTGCATCACTTGATAAATTAACTTATTTACAATTTGATATTTAATAAACAAACAGGTAATATTAAACGCTAAACCAAGATCACTAAGGTCCTTTATTCTCTAAAGGAAAACAGTAGCAACATTATATATTATCTAACGATTTCATTGGAGGATCACCTAAATTTGAAAATATCGCATTTACGCCTTATCATTTATTTGACCCTCTAGTACCTACCCTTAGTAATTATTATCTAAAGACAAAAACTAAAACCCGACTGGCGTAAAAGTAGTATTTTCTATTTTCCTCCTAGTGTAACACGCCCTTATAATTCTTATATAGCCTATGACTATGACACACGCACGTTTTCCACGACTCATTCGATATCCCATGCATTAAAATCGGTCCAGTAGTTTAGGAGCTACAGTGGAACATCCAACTCTTTCTCATATAGTACATACATGCTGTTAAACTCAATACCCTCTTTTTGGCTGCGCGCAATCGGGTTAAAAAGCAAAGCCATCGCCATCTTGCCCATATATTTATTTTATTTTGAATGCGAATGTTTTTAGTAGATGTCTATGGGTGTTGTGCTTGCTTCCAACCTGCCTGTTTTTTTTAATGCCAATGTTTTCATAAGTTGTCTATGGTTATCGCATATTCCGCAATCTCTCGAACGCAAGTGCGTGACTATTTCGCGATATGACTAGTCTATTTACGTCTTATCTTTGAAATAGTAAGCAGGCAGTGACCTTTTTGAAGAAAAGCTAAGTGCGAAAGAGCTAGCTCCCACTTTTTAATTACCTACGCAAAAAATACTGGCCAGTTCTTTGTAGACCGATAAAAAAGGTTTTTTTAAAAACCAACTAAAGAAAAAAGAAATGAAAAATACTGGCCTGTTTTTCACAGACAGGTAAAAATGTTCTTTTTAAAAAAACAAGACAAGGAAATGGAGTTCGAACCCAAATAGGGTTCTTAAGAAAACATTAATTACAATACACGGTATTCAGCCTATAGCTGCAGTTACTTTTTTCTGCGGGATTTCTTTACGAGCTTGGGATTGCTCCTTCGGCCGCCTCATTACTATCCATCGGGTTTGACTGTGGTCAAGCGAAAGACAATGAATTGCTATGCTATGCTATGCTAAGTCGTAACATAGAGTTAACAGACATTACCTAGCTTTATCAGTTTGTTTGCTGAGCAGTAAAACAGCTGACGTCGCTCGACCTTGCGTGTTCAAAACCTTACATTATAGGTACTCTTCGGCACTGCACCTAATGGTGTAAGTGGTATTTGAAAATAATCATACGTAATTTAGCTAATTTTGAAAGCAATGTGTTAATGCAGATGTAATTTAGACATTTATTGTAAAATGAAAAATGAAAATGAAAATAATTATTTTGCAAGTAGGCCACATGGGCTCTTTCACATCTCTGAATCCACCAGCGCTTCGAAAGGTGACATCTGCTGAGAAGAAATGCCGCAAGAAACTCTGTAATTTTGTAAATTACAACTAATTTTAATTAAACATGTATAGAAGTATAAAATCATGGAAAAATTATGCGCAGTCACAGTATCATCTTTTTTTATAATATTAATGTGTTGGTACAAAAAAAACTTGAAACAAAACAAGATTTACTTCAAAATACAAGTTCTTTTTAAAGAAAAACGTACGATTACCTTGTACTTTGTACAGGTCACGACACCGACGTTGTACTTATATTATAAATAATTGGATTATAGTTCGTAAATCTGCTGCATAAAGACTAGATTAAGTTGCTTCGATTTTCAACGGGTTATGACGTGATAATAGTTTTTACAGTACCTACAAAAACGGGTAACATCGAAAAAACTGTAAGTGCGTCATTATTTATGACTGCTATGTGATACTCTAACGTGCACAGCGACTGACACATTCAAATTTAGACCGAATGTCTTTATCATTACAGTCTAAATTAATAATTTCGTTTATCCGCTGATCAGCCGCTGCACACGTGAGAGAATAACACCCCTGTGGCCCGTTTTCCGAAATTAAAAGTTACAATTTTACAGACAAAAACTGGCAACACTGCAAGGCAGAAGTATAGGATCTATCATCGTTGATACTTGTTTTTTCTTGTAAAATTGTAGCCCAGTACCTTCGTGAAGTGGGCCACTGGTAATTTCACCAACGTAGTTATAACTAACAGAGAAGCTATAAGGCAAAAAGAACACGTTTTTTGTATCGGAGCCCCCTTAAATATTTATTTTATTCTGTTTTTAAGTATTTAATATTATAGCGGCAACGGAAAGAAACACATCATCGTATTCAACTGTCTAACTATCACGGTTCATGAGATACAGCCTGGTGACAGACGGACGTACAGACAAACAGACGGGTGGACAGCGGAGTCTTATTAATACGGTCCCGTTTTCCCTTTTGGTATGGAACCCTAAAAACTGACAACCCTAGCATACACGAGAAGCACGTTTTATGCGACGGAGAGAGAAAGCATGATTAGGCATATTTCCGTACCTAAACACCGGTTTTGTTAGACAGTGACTCTTCTGTACGTTAGTACTATTATCTATTCTGTGATGTCAGTTCAATTCAACTGGAGCAAGGATGTTCTTTTTTATGAATATAAATTAGGATAAATCTAAATGTAAAAAGTGTATTTCATCCATCCAGCGCTGCAGAAATTGTTAACCTGGGGTGTGATTCTCTAAGATAACACTCCGTTTATGAACTCATCGGCTAGCCTAACTTGACCCGTCCGTGCGTATAAACTATATGCTCGTGAACGTCTTTAACCTTGGTCGTATTTCAACGCACTGGCCACGAACGTAGGCACCTCGCTCCGCTAAGAGCGCACGGATCAATTTATGATTATATACCAAATGAGCGATGAGATTTTCAACAGAATAAAATAGCTGATGAGAATGTACAAAACAATGTTATTGCATTACGTCTTCGAAGTCACTGTGTAATTACGTTTTTGAACAAGATTTTTCTCCATTTAACTGCACTTTGGCTAATAACCGCTGCTTGCAAGAGTTCACATAATCTTCATTGTTGTCATAACAGCGCGAAATGCAAATTTTTAATTCTTTTGAAAACTTTCTAGGCTATATTTTTAATAGCCCGTTTGAAATGATTGTTTTGCTTTTAAGTTTCCGAGATTATTTAACACTAAACATTTTGTCACGTAAAATAATGAATACGTTCTAATAAAGTAGTGTTTATTATCAACACAATAGCTCACGTTTGTTATAATTAAACTAAATAATTAATTATTTTTAAGATACTAGCTGTGCGATTAATTCTCACATGGCGCTAAATTCATACCAAAATCATAAATGTGTAAAAAGTGATGATATTTGGTATAGAGATAGTTTGAGCCCTGGGAAAGGACATAGACCTAAAAGGATAATAAAATAGGGGCCTTTTTAACGGTAAGTCTGTAATTGGAATTTAAAAAAAAATAGATTTAAAAGTCAGTAGCATGATAATTCTTTATAGTTTAGATATATTTCCACGCTGGCGAAATTGTGGGTAAAAGCTAGTTAATAAATATAAGTAATTTTTGTTACTATTCTACTTTAGTCCTTCCAAAATCTAATTGCAATAGGCACATCAAAATCCCTCCATTAGTTCTCCCGTGATGACGGTTTAAACAAACAGATAAGCGTACAAAAATTCCAAATTCGGCATTTTTCGGACTCTACCTCATTAATGTTGTCGCCCAGCGGCCTGAGTAAGGTTGACACATGGATAAGTTAACACCGTTTTATCGCTAAGTACGTCTCTCTCACACCAATGAAAAAGATAGTCAGAGAGATAATACGGGGTTAAGTTATCCCCGTGTCAACCATGCTAGAAACAGCGGTTCTCTCATATTCTTTTTAGGACATGAAATGTTTATATTTCAATTTTTTTTTCCATCTTTATACTTGACCGCGGAGACTGTCTACATCTCCATTTAACCTAAATTAATCAATTTAAATGTTTCTTTGTTTTAATTATTATTTTTATTATTAGGACCCTTAGAGGCTTTATACATCTCTAAGTCACTTAACTTGTCCAGACGCGGAGACTATACATCTTCCCTATTAGTTTTTTATTATAATTAATTTGTGCCCATTAGGTTTTTGTTGCACTTTTTATGTGTTAGTTTTTGATAAAACTAATTTCAAGGTTGAAAAAAGACTTACTGCTGAGTTTCTTGCGGCGTTTCTTCTCAGCGCATGTCACCTTTCGAAGCGCTGGTAGATTCAGACATGTGAAAGAGCCCTTATGGCCTACTTGCAAAATAAATATTTTCATTTTAATTTTCATTTATATCGTCAATGTTCATACGCGTCATTTCTGTAGATTTATTTATGCAGGGTGAAAAAAATTCATTACAAAACTAGCTACGAAATTATTTTAAATTAATGATCTGATCAATGGCACTTCCGTATGTAGGTACCTGAATATTATTAATTATAAGTAGATACATAACATATGTTTAGCGAATGAAATCCTTATTATTCAACCTTTGTGAATATTTATTATTTATCGTAAAATGACCTTTGAATGGTTCTAAAAGGTTATCTGAACTCGTTTAAACGAGTTTACATTATTCATACCCTATTTGCACTCTTTTTTAATGTCAACTTAGGTACAGAGAGGTTAGCACAGAACAGTAGGTAATATACCTACTGCGGACCAAGCAAATTTGATACGAGGATAAATTATCCCCATCTTATCCCTCAGTAGATCTCTCACATACTATTAGCAAAGCAAGAAATGCAGTGAGAGATCAGAACCATTACCATGAGTTTACGCAAACCGTTTTCGTTAAGTATCGAAATCTATCGGAAATAAGTACTTACTGCTTGTTGCCGATACAAGAAAAACCGGACAAGTGCGAGTTAAACTCGCGTGGAGAGGGTTCCGTTCCGTACATGATTATCTGAAATTTACTACGTTACTTTAAATACTACAGACTTCTTATAGGTTTTTCTGTAATCTGTAGGTAAAGAACTATTCCCTGTATTTTTAAAAAAAAAAACCCACGTAGTTTCGGAAATAAGGGGGGGGGGGGGGGGAATGGTCAATTTTCGCCTATTTTCCTAAATAACTTCTAAACTATATAACTTAAAATTCATAAAAAATATATTTAAGATCCTCATAATAAGCCATTTCATTTGATATGTCACACAATAATAGGCTGCTAACTTTTTTTAAATTTTCTAATTTACCCCCCAAAAGTGGCTCCCATGTTTAAAATTCATATAATTACGTCACGCGTCCGTGTTGCGGTCACCGACTTACCAAGTATGTATACCAAATTTCAACTCAAGCGGTCCAGTAGTTTCGGAGCAAATTGGCTGTGACACACGGACAGACAGACACACGAGTGATCCTATAAGGGTTTCGTTTTTTACTTTTGAGGTACGGAACCCTAAAAAGGGACCGAACGATAGTTTTCTATTACGAGAACGGTTTGCATAAACTCATGTAAATGATACAGATCATCCGACAATCATAAATTTATCCGTGCGCTCGTAGGTATTATGCAGAATTACGTACCTGCACGGAAAAAAAGGTTTTCTTCATTTATAGCATATTTCTTTAATCCAAAGAAATAAAAAATTAAATATATCCGAACGATTCTATGCTCTTAGATTTAGATTTTTACGTTTTGTTTTAGTTGAAGATAGTATTCCTTAAATCAAAATAATATCGAATCTTACTGCAATACGATAATATTATATTGAGTCGAGAAATATTGTTGTCTCATTTAAAAACGAGACATATTCTTCTTCAGAAAGTGTATCTCTTATTATGAGACACATCGTATAAAACCAAGAGTTTATAATCGTTTCGGCGAAGTGAATTTTGCTTCGATCAATAAAACTAAATTTAATTTAAGACTACGGTGTTCTTAGAACAAGAGTTTCAGACAATTGCATTAAAATCAGTGAAATCTATTCAAGAAAGTCGTGTTTACGATGTAAAGACATGTCTTTTGGAGGAAGAACTCTACTGCGTTAAAATAAGATCAAATTACTTTAATGTAATCAAGAGACTCTTGTCTTAAAGAATTTGATTATCTTCAACCAAGATCAATATCGTTTTCGATGTAAATAAAATAACACTTAGAAGAAGAATTCCGCTATTTCCGTATAAGATTAAATAGTTTTAATGTAATTAAGAGCCTCTTAAATATAAAATATGTTAGTCTTTAACCAAAATTTGACAATTTCAATGTAAATGAATCATTTTCTTCTTTCAAGAATTACAGTATCTTAGCTTTTTGTAGTGGGATTCTTGGTGTGAGAGTTTTTATTCATTTACATTAAATAAATACTATCTTGCATTGAGAAACGCATTCGTTCAGTTTGAGATTTTGATGGTTTTTATGCAAGAAAATGTTTGTAAATTAAATTGTATATCCTATAATATATACTCTAGTACCCAATAACTGCAGCAAAACTTGTTGTATATATTTAAATTTTGCTTAACTTCGTAAGAATGCTTTCTTGAGAACTTAAGCAAAATCTAAATATATAAAACTTGTTGTTTTGTTGCAATTGGGTACCATAGTATATAATATAGGATATACAATTTAATTTACATACATTTTCGTGCATAAAAGCCATCAAAATCTCAAGCTGAACGAATGCGTCTCTCAATGCAAGATAGCATTTATTTAATCTAAATAAATAAAAACTGAAGTTATGTTATGTGAAATGCACAAACCAAATAAAAAAACAAATTAGATAGATTTTTATTTAAACATCATGATCTTTCTTACAGATTAAAATAAGTGTGTCGTCGCTTTATATTACAATCAGTAACATAAGTAAACCGAAGGTAGTTCCCACCGACCAAAGTTCTGAAAAAGAATTATTTAGCATTAAAATAGACATCATCAGAATAGAGGCGTGGGCAGTCTGGTTCTCAACAAAGGCAGCTCAATTAATCGTTAAAAGAAAAGCATCAAGTAACTTAACATGGTTTTTTGTACAAATTAATTGAGTGAATTGAATAGGTTAGACCGAAGTAACTTTAAGTTCCTGGTGATGGTCCTAATGCAGACCTTAGGCCCCCGTTAGAACAATAGCCCAGTTTCTCTCACTCAATATCTAGGGACTACATATTAAGTAATATAAAATTCAAATGAACTAACCTGGAGTATCTACATTCGTCTTTCAGATCAATACGAAGACCCGTCACAGGACATAATTCTCTAAGTTGCTCATGGGTTAGATCAGTAAGATGAGTTTCGTCTGTTGCATTAGCTGTGAACAGTAGGAAAAAATATTATTATTAAAAAGGTTAAAACTTAAGCTATGATTTTCCCTAGTATATAGACTAAAAATAAAAAAATGCCGTAGGTACCTATGCATAATTTCCACATAAAAAGCGGCTTTGTTAAGTAAAAAGAAAAAAATAACCGTTTCGACTTAGATTATACATATTTTACATGTAAATAGTATGAATTACTCACAAAACAGTAATTTACTAACCGTTTTATCCCTAAAACTACATTAGGTACACTTAATCGTCGCGCATCATCGCTTCGTGCTCCTTCCTTATCGATCACTTATATATATTAAAATTCAATTTAACATACTTACTTTGGAATGATTCCACGACATCTTATGGTTGGTCCACGACACCTTGTTTTAAGTAATATATCCATTGTGAAAATACTTTTACTATGATGCTTACGAAACTTAGTTACTATAAAAACAATGAGTGTACATGCGATCCAATGTAACGTCGAGATTTAAATAAAATGGCTGTGGCGTCGGTCAGTCGCACGCATCCCCTCCCTCTGAGGATGGATTATCAAGAAAAACTCTTTAAAATCAAGAAAAAAGTTTTTATGTCAAGTATTTGGTTTATTAAGGCAAAGAGACCTAAAGCTCTTGTGTTGAAAATAGGTATCTCTTACTTCAAGAAATGTGTTTTCTTGGTCAGACATTGAAAACTAAAAAGTTCTTAGGTCAAGTATTTGATTTATTTAGGCAAAGAGAACTAAAGTTCTTGTGTTGAAAATATATATTTCTCACTTCAAGAAATGTATTTTCTTGGGCAGACATTGAAGATTACAAAGTTCTTAGATCAAGTATTTGATTTATGTGGGCAAAGAGAACTAAAGCTCTTGTGTTAAAAATAATAGTTTCTTACTTCAAGAAATGTATTGTCTTGAAGTAAAAAAAATGGCTCTTTTGACTAGAACTAACTTACTTCTTTAAGTCAAAAATTTATTTTTTTTGCTTTAAGAAAGTTATTGTCTAGGACTAATAGAAATTTAAGTTTTAGTTTAAAATTATGATCTAATCCTTTTAAAGCAACATATCTTAATCGAATTGAATATTCTTTTTAATTGACATTAACATTTAATTTCAGCCAAGAATCTTGATTTATTACCAAAAAAATTACTTTCTTCATTAAAGCAAGTATTGTTTTAAGTAGAAATAATAGCAAGAGCTTAAACGAAGATCTCCATATTGTCTTCTTTTAAGAATATTATCTTGAAGTAATGCATTTTCGTTTATTTAGAAAAAGATAACGTGATTTTTTAACTGAAGAATGTTATTTTGATGCAAGGAAATAAAAAATTGAATAAAGATTATATTTCCAAGACAATACAATTTCTTGAACCAAAAACACCTCGGAATCATTTTTTTCCGTGTGCGTCCGTGGCCGGCTGCGTCGAAATACGACCAGGGTCGAAGACACATACGAACATGTAGTTTATATGCACTGACGGGTCGAATTAGACTCGCCGGCGAGTTCAAGAACGCAGTGTTATTTTAGAGAATCACACCCCTGGTTAACAATTTTTGCAGCGCTGGAATTATGAAATCAACTTTTTATATTTCTATTTATCCTAATTTATATTCATAAAAAAGAACACCCTTGCTCCAGTTAAATCGAACTGACATCACAGAATAGATAATAGTACTAACGTACAGAAGAATCACTGTCTAAACTCTAAACCCACACGTAGGTCTGAATAGAAACCGCATACAAGATAAAGAAGGGTTTTTATTGCATATATTTCATTCGCATTCCTTTTCAGAACATGTGTAAGTAAATCAAATTATTATTGAATGAAAAATTTGAATTTGTAGCATACTTTATTTTTAATCGGTTGTACGAATCCAAAAGTGTACCTTAGAGTTTAACAGACTATGTATGTATGCTACCAAAAATTGGATGTTTCACTGTAACTCCTAAATTCTAGACCGATTTTAATAAATGGGGTAGCATATCAGTAAAGCTAATTAGAAACCTTCATGTAATTTTTGATGGCCTACCCAACAATATTCCATTCGATAATATCCATCAATATATTTTTTTCACCCCTTCAGTTTCATCTATGAAATGCCACCCCTAATTAATTTTTAATCATTTTACACCATATTAACATAGCAGTACACAGAAGACCTACAACTTTGTAGTCCCAATAGTGGCCGAGTACATGGCTGTGACATGTGACGGACAGACAGAGGGACAGACGGGCATGTCGAAATACGAGTTCCATTTTTGCCATTTGACTACGGAACCTTAAAAACTATCAGGTTAAACCTGAAGAGTTGTAAATAAATCTTGTCACAATGCACGCTACCTATAATTTATGAAACAACAATTAAACAGAAGAAAAACATGGCCACCACATCACATCCATTTCTCTATCATTTAATTAAAATGCACACAGTGTTTTTTGGTCACCTGTCACAATACTTGGTAAAAAGTGTTCGCACACATCGTTGCATCAACGTCTCACGTTCTTGTATGAGTTGTATGAGATCATACAGGCTCATCAGCGCTGTTAAGGAGCGGTCACATTACGACCGTTAAGCCGAACGCGGCGCGCGCGTTATGCGTGCAACGTAACGTCAATTACGACTGTCAACAGAAGATGGAGGGACAAGAAGACAGGCCTGCGCAAATGAGAGAAATAATTGCAAATAATATCGAAAGTGCGTCTTATATATTGTTCATTCGTATTTAATACGAAAGAACTTCCCTGAGTCTACTTTTTAGACACAGACAACTGGAATCGTCGTGACGTAGTGTGTCGTAGTTGAGACTGTGACGTATTTGGAAGAATCTGTCAAAAGATTTGCGCAGGCCTGTCATGTTAAAGGTTTATTACACGTTCCTAAATTAGTCACTTACGAGAGGGATGCTGCAATACGTTGGAATGAGATGGAGAGATCTCCTTACGTATCTAACGTATTGCGGCGTCCCTCTCGTAAGTGGCTAATTTAGGAAGGTGTAATACCTAAGCTTTTTAGGCCATGCAGGAGATAACAAATAGCGTCACGCTGCGCTCGCGTCGCTCTCCTGCCGCTCCATCAATGCGGTCGCGGGGCTTTATACTTTGAGATCAGGCATAATTTTAAAATTAAAGAAAAAAATAATTAATTTTAACGTAAGTAACGCCACGTAACGTATTAAAATCAGAAGTACGTTAGAATAATACCCGAAAATTGTGAAGACTGTCGATTCCACAATACAAACCACCTAATGGTTCCATAATGACAGATTTTTGACCTCATTATCATACTTTAAAATGGATTTGCAACATCTACCTTGAACTCCAAACAATAAAGTTCAAGTTTCAAACCAGTGCTTAAGCGATATACGAAAAAGTAATAATAATTTCTGAGTGATAATACAGGGTTTCAGCTCAGAGGTAGTGCATCTCGATGGGCCAGAGACACCCAATTTTTTTTTATATCGCTATCCAACTCCTTAAGGCTTTTATGTTTATTAGTTCGTTTATAAATATAATCCTTAAAAATATCATATTAGCTGTAGAAAAACAAATAAAAATCCGGACGGACAAAAGCGAGTTACTCGCGTGGAGAGGGTTCCGTTCCGTACATGATTATGTTCAATGTCCTGTGTTACTTTAAATACCATAACCTTCTTGTAGGTTTTCCTGTAGGGGTCATGGAATGGGAATGGTCAATTTTCGCCTATTTTCCTTAATAACGTCCCAATTATTTATTTTAAAATTCATATTAAAATTTCGGAGCAAATTGGCTGTGACAGACGGACAGACAGACACACGAGTGATCCTATAAGGGTTCCGTTTTTTTCCTTTTGAGGTACGGAACACTAAAAATAATTCAAACGCTGTGAGTACATAATCACGCAACTCGCACGCAAATAGTCATATATAAGTGAATCGCAGATTCATCAAGTTGATGGCGTTAGCAACTCATAATGAGTATGATTTGAGTAATGGTGTAACACAAGTTTGCGCCATCTACCGGTTGGCAAGTAGCACGATATTTAGGAGTAGCCATATATATGTGTCTTTGCGTAATCGATCACATACAACCAAGCAGGTTGCGCAGGTCAAGGGTTTTAAATATAAAACACGTTATTGCGGCTTAAATATAATGGTTTAATTTGAAAATGTATTCACTAAATTTAAGTCACTAAACTTACTTGATTCTGACGGCTCTGTGGTATACAAAAAGGAGTTTGACGTTTCTTGTTTTCACTCTCGCTCGTCGTGTTGTCACCTAGGGGCCACTGAAAATCAGCGCCGAGGCTCGCCACGGCATAACACTGAGTGGCACCCTCTTTGGTACCGTTCGGCACAGCTTTTTATGTTCATTTTTCTTGTTATCTGTCTGTGTCTAATGTGTGTTAAATAAATGTCTTTATTATTATTATCATTATTATTTATTAAGAGGAGTGTGAAGTCAACCGATGTTCACCAATTTTTGATAGGTTGACAGTCAGAACAAAATCTAGGTCTAGACGTTTAGATTTTTTTATAATCAATAAATTCAATTTTAATGTGAAAATTAAATATAAATGTTTATTTTGCAAGTAGGCCACATGGGCTCTTTCACATTAACCTAGATTAGATAGATTTTCAGATTAACCTAGATTAATCAATTTAGATGTTTTCTCTGTTTTAATATTATTCTTATTATTATGACCCTTAGAGACTTTATACATCTCTAAGGCACTTAAATTTACTTGTTCAGACGCGGAGACTATACATCTCCCTTATTAGTTGTATAAGATAATTAATTTGTGCCCATTAGGTTTATTTGTTGCACTTTTTATGTTAGTTTTAGTTATATGTAATTTTAAAGTGGAAAAAAAGACTTACTGCTGAGTTTCTTGCGGCGTTTCTTCTCAGCAAATGTCACCTTTCGAAGCGCTGGTAGATTCAGACATGTAAAAGAGCCCGTGAGGCCTACTTGCAAAATAAATATTTTCATTTTCATTTTCATTTTCATTTTCATTTTCATTTTCATTTTCATTTTCACATGTCTGAATCTTCCAACGGTTCGAAAAGTGACATCTGCTGAGAAGAAACGCCGCAAAAAACTCAGCAGTAGGTCTCTTTTTTGTGGTTTCAGTAATCTCATACAAACTAATTTCGGCGATTATTTCACTTTCTTGATCATTAATCAATATTTAAAAAAATAATAGACCTTGATTTTGTTCTGACTGACAACCTATCAAAAATTGGTCAACATCGTCATTTAAGAGATGAAAATTGTTATCGCCTTTTATATAAAAGGGTGATTTTTGCCTTTGGTTCACAGTTCTCTTAAGAAGTCACCGTTTCGTATTGAACTCAATGACTAATATTTTTGTATTACTTACTTATTTTCACGTATATCCAACCATTTGGTCACTGCTCGCCGATGAAGCAGCCAAGCAGCCTCTTCTTCCGACTTCATTTACAAATATTGATATTTCGAACTGAAAACTTATTTTATCATAATAAAATATAGCCCTTATTACTCAGGGTTAGTGTAGCTTTCTATTAGTCAAAGAATTTTTGGAATCGGTTCAGTAGTTCTAGAGATTACATACATATAAACAGACAAACAAACCTTGTTATAATAGTGATTATGATAAGACATGGACAAATGATGCAATAGAAGATCACGTGAAATATAATGTGACAAAAAACGAGATATTAACCCAACTAGTACGAGTACTATGTGACAGCTATTTGTGTACTTTTGGCTGTTATCAGCTACCTGAACATGCCTCTTAAAATCTTATCTTTAACCCTGAAACTACTGACAAAACTACAGACAGGAGATCAGATATGTATGCTAATCGTGTCGTCTGTAAGCACATATAAAAGTCTAGGAGCCGCACGCTTCGTGTGGCATTATATTTGAAAAAGACTTCCTTGATACAAGTAATGGTGCGATCCTCTTAAATAACATTTCGTCACCTAGTCACTGGCGAGGCAAGCTTGACCCGCCAGTGCGTATAAACTATATGTTCATGCATTTCTTCCACCTTAGTCGTATTTCGACGCAAACGGCTATGGTCGTAGGTCCCTAACCCCGCATAATGAATATAAGCGCGCGGGTCAATTTATGATTGACAGGCGAAATGAGAGACTACAGTCCGCGCGCGAGTTGAGTGCAGGGTCTGCCACAAACCAAATATCCTAGACACCGCTTAGCTTCACTTTTACTAGCAAATAAAACTGCCAAAGTTGCGGGGCGCGCGGGGTTTTTAGAGCGCCATGATTGGTGCGTTCGAGGCTATGCGCCCCGCGCCACCCCTTATAGCCACGCCACTTGTGGCCATTTGGCCACAACGCTTGGCAGAGGGGGTCGCCCGGCTATGCGGATTCTATTGGATATTTATGGTCAGTTTGGCCTGCAGAAAAAGGCGGGTGCAGCTTCTCCCCGGCGCCCGCACGCCTCGCTTATCATACCCACATTGTAGTACTGTCATAGCACTACAATGTGCGCAGGGTAGGCGAGGCGTGCGGGCGGTGGGGGGAGCTGCACCCGCCTTTTTCTGCAGGCCCCGACGGCACTCAGCTCGTGCGCGGACTATACTTAAATAAGCGATGAAATTTATTAGAGAATAACATAGCAGTATAGTCAATGAATTTGATACACACGCTGTTGAATCGTTACTTGTCATGTCAATAACCAACACAATTAAACACAACGTCCAAATAAATATAGTTCACTATGGCAAGGTTTTATGATGGTTAGAGTATCATATGGTTGGCCGTATGTTTGGTGTAAGTTTCAGTCAGCAAACGTCTTGAACCAGGGGCGTATTTTGAAATTTGGCGCCCCGGGTTTCACCGCCCCAGAAGTCAAAGAAAAAGGCCCAGTAGTTTCGCCTATTTACCTAAATAGTAACTTCAAAACTCGCCTACGCCGCCCCTGGCGGATTAGCACCCCGGGCCATGGCCCGTTTGGCCCTAGGGTAAATACGCCCCTGTCTTGAACGCGTCTGAGTAAATTTCTCTATTTCCTTTTGGCCGACGTTTCTTATGTTTAATGTTTATAAATGTTCTTTATTTCAATAAGTAGACGTTTCTTATGATTCAAACCTACACGAAGGGCACAGGGCCCGTATTCGGCATTGCTTAAGCGATATCGCATGTTTTCGAAGTTTTCCTGTTCAACTGTAACATCGACATACCTATTTCCTTAATACTCAATATCTCAATCATTGAGCACTTAACGATCTATTTCCTTTGCAATCTAATAGCGACAGGCATCTCATTGTTTACAGAGTTAGCAATGAATAAGCAATCACTAATTATTATGGCATAATTAAAATGTAAAGATTCTTTTCTAGTAATAAAAAGCTTAGTATCGGTTGTCCAATTGCAGCTCATCGAAATACAAGCCCTCCAAATCAGTTGTGTAAAGTGGTAGTTCTAGTTTAAGACCACACTGAACGTGGCTCGCTTTTCGGCCATGCCTACAGTGGATTCATCCAAACTTGTCTTATTTGGTAAACAAGTTTCCCAAGTAGCGGTTCCGAGTTCGATCCCCGGTAAGGGCAAATATTTGTGTGATGAGCATGGATGAGCACGAATGTTTGTTCCTGAGTCTTGGATATTTCCTATGTATTTAAATATTTATTTATTATTATTATTACAAGTCTTTAGAGCTTACTTTGGGACTAGAGCGATTTGCGTAAAGATTGTCCCCTGATTATTATTATTTTTATTAGTTTCTAACCTCAAAATGTAAAATTTTTGGGTGAAACAATTATTTTATCCTAAATAAAGCAAACCTATGATAAGAATACTCTACTTCCAAGGAAACAGCGGTTTTTGCCAAAAAAAGGTTCATTTTGAAGTTAGAAACTTGTTTACCAAATAAGACAAGTATGGATGAATTCACTGTAGATGACATATCCTAGTGAAACTTACGATAATCTGTGGCGCTGGCCACACCGCGCTAGTGACCTACGTACGCTCCTATTAAGTAATCTTGCCTCTCGTCCGGTGTGGCTTTGGCCTTAGTGTTGTAGTCACGTTTTTCAAGATGTATTAAAATCTTCATAATATAGCAGGTGGGTACTGACCACAAAAAGAGTTAGTACGAATACAAAATTGAAATGACCACAAGCAAAATAAAAAAAGCCCGCAGTCAACGAACCTTCAGCCAGCTTTTGCCCGCGGATCATTATTTGACGTAGTTAGAACAAAATGAGCCTAAACTCATGGCCGCAACCATTGTAATTTGTGTCTTAATGACTAGGTGCCTAGCACTTATTCAGCAAATTAGCCACATTTACTCGTCACATGAATTAATTCAAATCGGTGAATCTACCAGTCCTTCGGACAGGACAGAACCATTATTACGGAGAAGAAGCACCGCAATAAAGTCATCAGAAAGTCATCTTTTCAATTCATACATTGATTTTACATCATATGTAAAACCTTAAATAAAATTAAATAGAAACATTACAAAGTAATGACGATTAATGAAGAAGTCATTACAATGAATGCTAATTACTAGTGGCTCCGTGAGCTGTAGACCTCGCGACAAAAGACTTCAAAAAACGGAATCTAAAACAAAAACCCTTTGAAAAGTAAGAAATAATGATTGGCCTTGCGACAAACTTAACTTTGCCGTTGAAAAACTGATGTCTCACTACATCGACATATGTAGAGTCAGTCAGTTTACCAACACCGCCAGTAAGTTTGTAATTGCGAAAACCTCCATATCTCCGCCATTTTGAAATATTTCGCAAAACTGAATCGACAAAAAAAAATACATTTACCGAACCTCCTCACAAAATTTCACGAGAATCGGTTGAGAACTGCGAGCTGTAGACGAGAACAAATGGACATCCGCTGGACATACGAAAGCATTTTTGCCCAAGCTGAAACGGAGACGCTTCGCTCGCTGCGCTCGCTCGGTCGATAAAGACTGGCCAATTGACTGAATAAACGTTTTGTACTTTGAATCATGAAATAAAAAAACCGACTCCAAAACCCCACTGAAAAGTAAGAAATAATAATTGGCTTTTGTAAGTCATTTACCTAGAAATGGGAGATACATATATTATTGGTTAAGTGACGTCATAAATTAAATATATCGAAGTCGGTGGCAAGTTCGTGGTTGGTGGTTGGTGGTGACTTGTCAAGTAAATGAACACAGTATGAGGGAGGTATTGGAAAGTCCATTTATTTCATGTACCTATTACCTTATTAACTTGCCACCGACTTCGATATATTTAATTTATGACGTCACTTAACCAATAATATATCTCCCAAAAGCCAATTATTATTTCTTACTTTTCAGTGTGGTTTTGGAGTCGGTTTTTTTATTTGTTAAATTATTATTTTATTTTATACTTTTTAGTGCTTATCGTATAAAACACATTTATTACATCAAGCAACAACAGCATAATGCTAATTGCTCATCACCATTTACAAAATGTTGCTATCCAGGGTGCAAGGGCATCAATCTTTGAGGAATTCTCCTGGTTCTTCAAACCCAGTTCTATTTTACCACATGCATTTTCATGACCATAAATTGCTTCACAAACTTATAAAGAAATTTAATCGCCAAATGTGAAATACTTATTATTCAGGAGTTCCGGTGATTATCTATGGTCTTCATCAACAGTTCCACTTCACCAAATAATGCTTTTGGAACGTAACTGCTTGAGTTATTACAGATTATACTAAAATTGCTATATGCGTGCCTATAGTATTTGAAGAGTTCCATCGATTCCTCATAGATCCTCTCATCACACCTCGACTTTGACTACAACGGGACCAAACTGAAAGTATACCCTACCGATTAAAAAAAGAATTTTTCAAATCGGTTTATAAATGACGGAGTTCTGAAGTAACAAACATAAAAAAAAAAAAAATACAACCGAATTGATAACCTCCTCCTTTTTTTTAAGTCGGTTAAAAATATACGTAATCAGTGTCTAGAAGTTAACTTCTAAACATTGATTGTAGATATAATTAATTAGTAATCAATTGCGATACGTTTTATTTTTCATAGGTATGTTGCTTTTTTTAAATGTTAGCCATCGTAATTCTTAGTTAATAAAGACGTCTCCTAGCATGTGACCCAGGATTACGTTCTTTTAGATTTCTAATAATTAATGATACCCCACCACTTTGAAATACTAATTAATGTGTAATAAAAATCATTATATTTTTTTTCTTTCGCGCCACGTTCACTGACCATAGACAATTCACAGTCCTCATAACTTTCGATTAGGTACCAACCTTGTCTGAAAACTCGTACGTAGGTTTAACAAAACGCGTTTCTAGCGAAAGTGACAATATCCCGTGCGGCCATATTTATCCGAGTCATTACAAACTTAACTCAGTAGACGGATAAAAATGAAACTATCACTATTACCAACTAACTTGACATTGATGGCGCACAGGGACGCTGTCATCAAGCCCATTGATAACTTTGCAGCGGTATGTAAGCAAATACATGAGATTTCCAATAAAAATATGGTCGGTTGTAAACGGAAATTGTTAGAATGATTTAAGTTATTAGTAATGTAACTGGTGTGGCTTTAATGGGCAGTTAATACACTACTTAATTACAATTCTTACTCATTACCTACTGAATTATTTTCTAATGAGTTAGATACGATAATCATAATTATGTTGAGTGGTCCATTTATTTATACGCAGATAAAAGTTCTAGCTTGTCAGACTGAGGTGGTGTGTATAGCGTATGTCAAAATGCGGGTCCATATCAACCAGACGTCCAAATAAACCAATTCAATAATTGATCACCGGGATGAACGAGCTAGCCTCCAGGCAACAACCAGCCCGGACAGAATCAAAATGTAGTCTTGTTTATGTGTTACCATGCAATTTTACATGCACTGCACTGTTTTAGATATTTTTCGTACGGACTTTTGTATTATGATCTGTGACTAAGAGCGCTTACGAACTACGTCCGTTCCGCATCCAATCGGAACCCGTGAAAATACAGTCCGGAGGAGTAGAACTATTTCTATGGTAGTTTATGAACTAAGTCCGGCTTTCGTCATCCGAGTTCTCTCCGTCATCCGTTAATCTCCATTCCGGAGAACATTATTGACGGACCAAAGTAGCCATAGTATTATTTGTATAAACGCTTGCGCACTGCGTCCGAACCGTATCCGAACCGAATCCGAGCTGCGTACGAGCAGTGCAGCAGCGGGGCGGCTGGGTATGTGGCCGGGGGGCGCGGCAGGCATCCAGTTTAGTTCAAGGTGGCAGTTGGATCAGAGATCGGACTGCTGCGTAAGCAATATCCGAATTCGGTCCGAGATTTCTAGATCCGAATTTTCACGGGTTCGGATCGGATGCAGATCGGACGTAGTGCGTAACCGCTCTAAACCTCCCACACACTTATCGAGGCTGTAAGGTTAGTGTGCACCCGGATGCTTAGTTTGCGTTTGCGCACTAATCTTCAAACGAAAGTGATCAGACAAGTAAATGAGGAAACAGATCTGCAGCAGGAAAAACCATTTACGAACACGATTTGTCATCAAGCCTTAAGTGTCTTTTCAATAGAAATAGCTTCTCTCTTCCTCAATAGCCATAATGTTTGCTCGCTTATTTAGACAATCTGTCTATAACTAGACGTAATGTCTATATTCAACAGAAAAAGATACCCAAGCTGTGGCTCCAGCAAGGTTGACACGAGGATATAGTTATCCCTAACTTATTACTACTGAGGGATAAGATGGAGATAGCCATAGATGGGCACCGTTAATCAAATGTTTAACTTCGTTAATCGCTAATCCATTGCTATAAAAGTTAACTTCGTTAAACGTTAAAGCGTTACGTTTCGGAAGGTTTACCGGTTAACGCTAATCGTTAAATCATAGCAATTGCATTTTATATGTAGTTGCGTTGTTGTAGTTGAGTTAATTATAAAAAAAAAATGGTATAGACTATTGAACTTTAGGCTGGACATGAAAAATTCATAATATAAGGGTTTAACATACAAGTCAAATTCAAATCAAAAGCTACACAAGCCCAAGCACAAGCGACATAAGCCGCGCGGTTTCCTTTTGGCAAATAGTAGATACTTAATTAACTTTTAACGGACATTCAATTGATTTCACGGAAGTTAATGAGACCGTTAGCTATTTTTAAAGTTAACTTAAAAGTTAATCCGTTACTCGAAATGTTAATTTCCTTAATTAACGATTAACGGATTAACGGTTTTGTGCCCGGCTATGGAGATAGCTTATATTATTCTCGTGTTGACCTTGCTAGGGCCGCTGAGACTTGAACCCAAACCTTTTCACTCACCGAAGAAAACGCTATGCCAATTGAACTACCGAGTCAAACAGTCACAGCGTCGAATTTCTCCATGTTATTGATGTTACATTGACGACATATCGTTAGCGCCTCTATAAGGAACCAAATTCATCACTTCAATAAAATAAAACCACAAAAAGAGATGGTCAGTTATAGAAAAACATTTAAATTGATTTAAAGTTTGGATTGCTACATGCTTCAATTTTCTGAGGCTAAGGATCAATCTACGGAATTTTCGCACGCGAAATTTCGCTCATTTAATTTCGCGCCATCGTCGCAAGTAAAAATGTTCCGAAAGAGTCATGTCTGGGCGAACCAAACGTTGTCATCGACGCCACGCTGACAAGTAATTTCGCGGGGATATAGGACACGGTTTGTCATAGACAAGTGAGGTTATTTGAGATTGTTTTGGTTCGTTTTTGGAACGTTCAGTACATACCTACAGATTTATAATTGCAATACAGTCACGTGAATGACTTATGGAACACTAAAATAAAATAATATTCAAATAAAAAGGTTACGCTTCCGCCAGAGATCTGCCGCGAAATTTCCGCGTGGTCACTCAGATTTGTTGAGCAGTGGCCGAGGCGGTATTCCGCACGCAAAGGTTCCGCTAGATTTCTCCTTAGCCTAAGTCGTTGACTGTTTTCTCATAAACAAGTCAAAAGTCATTCAGAGTTTCTCTACGGGATTTAATTGAAAATGGATAATCTGCTTATTAAAGCAGCGAGTACAGATTTGACCTTAAGCATAACTTGATAGGCACTTAACTCCCCGTAAATACTGGGCGTCTATCTATCTAGTAGTTTCTACATCGAAGTAAGTTAGCGTGTCTCTTAAGAGGACTGTGAAGCAAAAGCCTCACCCTTTTCATACAAAAGATGATAACGATTTCCACCCCTTCAATGTAAACCGATTTTGACCAATTTTTGATAGGTTATTAGTCAGAACAACATCTAGGTCTATACGTTTTCTGAATATTGATTAAAGATCAACAAAGTCAAACACTCTCCGAAATTTGTTTTGTATGAGAATACTGAAACAACAAACTGAATTAATTGATTATAGTGAAAAAACAAAACGTATAGACCTAGATTTTGTTCTAACTGACAATTTATCAAAAATTGGTTAAAATCGCTTGATATTTAAGGTGTGGAAATCGTTATCGCCTTTTGTATGAAAAGCCGTAGGTACACACTCCTCTTAAATGATAAAACCTAAACTTACATAACATATCTTGCGTAATTAATCTGGATTACTTAAATAACGAAAAATATTTAGAATTTAACAAATTTTAAATGATACGCACATTAGTAAGTATTGAGGTTGCCTATTGCCCTTCAATGATCAGATAATTCCACGAAACGTAACTGGCACACGGCGATACATACGATGAATGCGTAATAGATAATGTAGTCAGGACGAAAATTTTCCTCCTTAACTTGAAACAATCGTATAAGGTATTTACCGTTGACTAACTAACCTATAGATAAGAGTTTAAACTCGAATTCTTATTCCAGTCCTTGTCCATCCAACTGAAACTGATCCTGTACCATTACCATGAGTACCTAAGGTCTGTTCGCCGAGAGTTGATAAATATTATGATATCGTTTCGAAATAGCGACTGTCGCTTAACTATCGCAAACTGTATGACGGGCGTCGCTTATCGCGGCATGCACTGAGTTTCGTGGTACGAGGGACTCAGATGCTGTCACTGCCGGGCGGACGGTGGACAAAAAAATATATTTGTTTTGTTCATATACACAATCGCCATATTGCAAATTAATGTCTTATAGGTATGTGCGCGTCAAATGTCACATAAATCTACACTGGCCGAAGAGAAACGAAAAAAAAGTAAAAACATTATCTATGACACATGTCATGTTTAAAACGCGTTGAGTTTGGATATGATATATCATATACCATTGGCTTCGAGTGTATCGTTTAGGTGTTCGCGTGCTTTCTGTTTATACAGATAAGAAAAGAAAGAAAGACAGAAACATTTATTCACTAACACAGAATACACAGAGAATAACATAAATATAATTTTAAAACATTACAAAATATACTACATTCTAAGTTAGGCTATTCAATAATATTCTCTGAAAAATATACAATTTTTCACTTTTATTTTATTATCAGCGATAAAGATAATTAGCGGGCCGCTATTTGTAATGAGTTAAGAAGCCCTGAATTTTTACTTTTTTTGTCAACTCTCGGCGAACAGACCTTACCGTTATCGAAAACTATCGCGCGGTCCCTTTTACTTGTATCGGCAACAAGGAGCATTTCCGATAGATTTTGATAACGAAAAGGGTTTGCATAAACTCATGGTAATGGTACTGATCTGTTCTTACCAGAACGATTAATAGCTGTTATCCCGGTGAATATATGACTCTTTTTTTCGGAATTTAGCACAGCTTTCCGAAGTTAAACGGTAAACGGACTGTCGGCAATGCTGGCAGGCAGGTTTTTTTTATATTTAGAGCTAGTGGACCCGCCACAGGTTCGCCCGCGGTATTTTCCATAGAATCTTTATCACTTTCAATTTACGAATTTCAAAAAATACCTCCTTAGTGCACCTCTAGGATACTCGGGGAATGTCTCCTCAAAATTTCAAACCTTTAGGACCACCCGTTTAGGCTGTGCGTTGTCTATAAGTGAGTCACGGTACTTATATGTATTGAGTGGATAGATGATTTATTTTTGATAGTTATTGTTTTGAAGTAGTGTCAATAAAGTCCTCATGAAGTGGTGGTTTCCTTTGGTAGGAGCTAGCCACACGGACGACCTAGACAAAGGCTGAAAACCAAACTGAGTTTAAATTATTTGACATTGGCCGTTGTACATACTTAATTGAATTAAGTAATAACTATTCACCGAATGTCTCCGCGAAGGTCACACGCCATTGATTTAACTGATAGCCAACCGTTGGCACACATTTGTACCGTATTTACTGGAGTCGGTTACGTAGGTGACAATAATACCAAATGTGTACGCGTCCAACTCTTAGGGTACCGTATCCGAACGGGATTACTGAGCCTACAGCGCCCGTCTCGTCTATTTTAAGTGTCATGTGATTTATGATAATATTTTTGTAATTTATTTGAATGCATCTGTTATCTAAGTTACCTAATTGATTAGTTTGTTTACTTACACATCTATCTATTAACATTTTCAAACACAATGTTTATTGTTCATGAAATAAATAAATAAATCAGTTAGAGGCCTCTAGGTCAGCAACGGTAAGAGGTAGAAGG